>CM034146.1:289470366-290070366 GCA_019776745.2 Taxus chinensis
CCAATGAAATCAATTCCCCATTGGTGAAAAGGTTCTTCAATTATCACAGGCTTTAAGGGAAGAGCTGTCAGCTTAGGACAGCCAACAAAATGTTGACAAGCTTCACACTTAGCCACCCATTCAGTCTAAATCTCGAAAGAGAGTAGGCCAATAGTACCTGGCCCATAAGATATTATAAGCCATCACAGAGGAAGAGAAATGTCCTCCGCATGATATATTGTGGAAGGATTCTAGCAACCTTATCTGCTGAGACTTATTGACAGAATGAAGGAATACACCATCAATACCCTTATTGTATATACCATTATCCCATAGAATGTATGTTGCGGACATTAATTTAACTATCCTATTTTCTTTTTGACTTAAATTTAGGGGACATTTTCAGCGTAAGTTAAAAATAAAGTGATATCTACATACCATTCATCGATTGTGCTTATAAAAAGCACCATGGGCAATTTTGAAGAAGTACTTTCAGTTTCTTTGCATTCTGTCTTAGAATTGTTTTCTGCGATCAATTGGCACATGCCTCTTCCTCGTACCAACTTAGTAGGTATGATGTCCAAGTCATATTCTTGGACTTTGGCTATCCAGTTACCCCATTGACTACCTAACTCTTGTTGAGTCAAAATGGACTTAAGTGTAGTATCGGGAACAAGAACGAGAGTGTGAGAACTCAACACATAATACCTGAAATGCTTCACTTCTCTCACCATTGCATAAGCATGTTCTTTTCAATTTGACATCTTCAATTCATGTTCCTTTAGTGGGACATCTCATGAAAGCAATGGGATCTTTGATTCCTTCTTCGTTCTCCTGCATCAGGATGGACTGATACTGTATGTGCGGAAGTGTAGCTATACATGATGAAATCCTTCTTGAAGTCTAGGCATACTAGATAGGAGCATGAGTGATTGCCTTTCTGACTTCTTCTAAAGCAAGCTTCCCTTCATTACTTCATCGAATTGGAGTTTTACATTTCATCATACTAAGGATATCCTTGGTTTTATCAGCAAAGTCAGGTACAATCTCCTTACGAAATTGACCTTTCTGAAAAAGGAATGCACCCCAGTTTTGCTTGTATGTAGGGTAAGGCTTTGGATGGCCTTCACCCACTCTAGGTCAATCTTGGTTCCTTCTTTAGTCACGATATGACCCAACAACTTACCTTCTGTTACTCTGAACATGGACTTTTTAGGATTTAATGAAATCCCATGACGCCTACATCTTAAGAGTACCTACTCCAGGTGATCATAATGATCACTTTGCTTCTTAGAGAAGACCGTCAAGTCATCCAAATATACAACTATGACTTTGCCCATAAAATCTCTGAAAGCTAAGTCCATAGCTCTTTGAAATGTGGCTCCAACATTAATCAAACCAAAAGGCATCCTCTTGTAAGAAAAGGTCCCCCATGGGGTGGTGAATGTCATTTTATGTTGATCCTCAGTGGCTACCTTGATCTGATTATACCTTGAAAATCCGTCAAGCATGGATAACATTTCTGATCCAGTGACAGTCTGCAATACTTGATCCATGATAGGCAATGGGTAATTGTCTTTCAATGAAGACTGATTAAGGTTCCAAAAATCAACACAAATCTAGATCTCACCATTCTTTTTTCTGACAGGGATAATGTTAGTAACCCAGGTAGAATGATGGATTGGGAAGATAATCCTTGCATCTAACATATTTTGAATTTCTACAAGAATAGTCCCTAAGATCTTTAGGTTGTAACGCCTTTTCTTCTACCTATAGGGTTTGACATCAAAATTCAAATGGATGCTATGTTGCACATCCTTAGGACTTGAAAGACTTCAAATCTGTATAGGACCATGCCAAGAATGTCCATATATCTCTTAAGGAGTGAAGTGAATCTTCCTTTCTCCTTATGAGAACAACATTTTCCAATGTTTACCATTTGTGGTTGGTCAGAAGAGATCTAGATTAACTTGATCTACCTCTGACAAGAAAGAACCTTTAGCTTGCCTTTTATCCTGAATAAAGCGGTCATGCTTGTCAAATAGACCTTCTAGAGAAACCAATCCCTTCGGAATCTTATTGCCTTTGAGTTGGATGAATTCACCATCAATATCTTGATATGAATTTGAGATGAAATCACGGAAAGTTGATTTCTGATCCTTCAAAATAAATCTCACTAAAATTATCAGCTTTCTCAAGAAAAGAAAATAACTGTTGACCATCATTAAACACTTGCCAATGTGTTGAATTATCTGGAACACTTGGATGATACACAATATCAAAGGTATACTTGTCCTGTTTCAACATTTTGTTGAGGAAGGAGAAAAGATGCAGACACGGATAAAGAATTAGCTTTATCATTGTAATCTCTCAAAACTACCTTGATGGAAAAAGCATCAAAGCATTCTATGTTGTCCCACACCTTGTTCCCGTAATGCCTTAGGCAATCATTTTTTACCTGATAGATCCCCCTTACTTGATTTACAATCAACTTAGCAACTCCCTAGACTTTGAGATTTCGGATTCCCTTTTACCTTTCCATTTCTAATCCTAATAACAAAGCTTTGTATTCAGCCGTGTTATTAGTATTATCAAACTGCAGCTTGAAGGTGGAGGGAAAGATCTCAAAACCTAAAGATATAAGTACCACGCCAGCACTCCTGACCCAGTACTTGAACAACTCCCGTCGAAATCAAGGGTCCAAATAGCATTAGGATATTCTTCCTGTGATACATACAGAAGGAACTTCTGATGTCATGAAATAATTTCCCAAGCCTACAACTTCAAAGAGAATTTGAGCTTTTGGATCATCTAATTTAGTGACCAGGTAATTCACTTGTGCTTCAGGGTGGAGGACATGAGGAAATTCATTCACTATAATTTCAGCATTTGGTCCAGTCCATATTGATTTCTCCTCTGACATCTTTGCAGAAAACCTCTTCCTGAGAGAATATCATAAGCAGCTAGGATATCAATGACCAGGATAGTCATTTTTACTCTCTTTTCCAGGAATGCTACAAATGGAAAATGTGCATCCTTGATTTGGCCAATCAAGGGGACTTGCTTAGTTTCCATGGAGTGACATTTCCCATAAGATTTAGTCAAGGTAATTCTAAGGGCATGGGATAATTTTGCGGGCATCACGTTATCAGAGGCTGCTTGAGTCAATTATGCAATTGTTGAGTATAAACCCATGTTTATAAGTAAGGACAAATAAAATGGTTCAATATTTCCCAAAGAATCAATAGAAGTCATATTATTCTGAGGTAAAGGCTGAGTGGGGCAATGCAAAATTCCTTTTGAAGATGAAGGGATAACAACCTTACTTCTAAAGAATTTGGAAAATTTCTCAAATTTCTCAGGATTTGACTAAAGGCACTCAACTTCTGACATTTGGATCTTAGTTTTCTTTACATGATCAATAATGTCAAAAGTGCTATATGAAGGAATGATGGAGGGATTAGTTTTGGTTACATTAGTCTGAGATGAGGTACTGGTATTGGGGGCAAGATAAAGAGAGTTAGAAGAAGAAGTTACATTTTTAGTTGTCTCCTTTTTAGTTTGCGCTGAGATAGGAGAGCCTCTTTTAGCCATAACCACGGGAGCTTCTTTACCCTTCTCCTTAGAGCCTTCATTCAGATTTCTGGGGTTCTGAGATTGAGCTTGAGTGAAGACTATAAATGACTGACCATCATGATCGCATGGGACTTCCTCATATTCTAAGTACCCAATGTTGGATTCACTCATCTGAATCATCAAAAGACTCATCAGCATATCCTAAATCTTCAAAAGCTTCGTGAGAACCTTGATCTTCTAGTTCTTCATCTTCCTCAACTATTTCCATTGTTAGCGTTGACAAGAGGAGCTTTAATGGCTAGCCTTGTTAGATCAATAGTCAACTGATTCCTATCTCTTCTGGGAGCACCATTAGTATCGTTGAAATTCCATCTAGGAATATCCTGATAAGGAACATTAGTCACTTATTGAGACATTTGCCTCTTCAAAGTGATCAAGTCGTTGGCTATCTTCTAGGATCATAAGGTTAGTAGTACTTTGAGAAGAACTCTGATTTTTAGGCTTAGATGACTCTCTTCTGATCTTTCCTTCCAGAATAAGATCATCTTATATTTCAGTGGCTGTAGCTTGAGAAGCATCCAAATTAAGGATAATATACCTTCTTAATAAGAATCTCACATCAGGGGGTTTATCATTGATGAAGAAACACTTTTGATTTTCAAGAGTAGGAACAGCTAGTGCTGGAATCTTTTGAATCAACGTGTTGAATTTTTCCACAAAGTCCCGCATGGGCTCATGAGACTCCTTCTTCATATGTGTGAGTTGTGCTATTAAGGCATGAGAATCTTCAACTAGTTTGAACCTTGCTTCAAATAAAGATCTCATGGTATCCTAGTTGGTAATGCATGCATTTGGAAGATGGTATAACCATTCTTCTGCCACACCATGCAATGTTTCAACAAAGAGTCAAATAAAGACATCTTCATGAGCTATCCCAAGGATGTCGCATGCTACAAAGAATGAGGCGATGTGTTCATCACGGTGCTACTTCCCATCGTTGTTGAATTTGGGAATATTCTTACGAGATCCATGTGGTAGTTCATGCAATGATACAGTCAGGGAAAGAGGACCAATAGCCACACCCCAAGGCACATGTTGTGTTGTCATCCTTCTGAATGAAGTGTGTATAGGAATCTGAGTATTAGATAAGAATAATGCATAGCAGGTTGCAGACACTTCTTATTCTTGGGGAACCTGAGTTCTTCAGATAGGCGAAGAACTTCTTGCTCGGCTAAATACAACACTGTTGGGAGAAAGTCTGAAATTGTGTTATTGAAGCAGATCAAAGAACGGATTAGCTTCACCCCTTGCTCGGCTTGACTGAGTGAAGATATTTCTAGCCAGCTTGAACCAAAAAATGGATCTATCAAAAATAAGGCAAATACGGAGTTGTCAGACACAAATAGGATAAGCTTAGTCTTATCAATTTGTATTCCCCAACGGAGTTGCCAAAAACTGTTGGTTGGATATTTTGTCAGGCCAAAATATGAGGTTCAACCATAGTACACGGTATCAAATCCCTCCTCAAAGACAGGTGAGGTAACATGTTTATTACTAATCTAAAACACATAAGAAATAACATGTACAATATTCACACTATTCTAACCATTGGAGTTGAGATACAATCCTGAAATCCATATCAGCATGAGATGGAGATGTTATAGTTTTTAGAAATAAAATGGATTAGAAAGGAAACTATTTCAGATGAAACAGAGTGGGAAGGGAATGAGAGGAACATATTTTCTTTCAAGCAAACACATATCAAGAAATACTTATATGAGTTTTAGATAATGGGTGTAATATTTGAAACAATTAAAATAATCAAGAACACTAAACAAAGAATAGCTTAAGATCTTTGACGTAAGAACAATCTCTCAAGATGGATGGATCCCACAACACAAAGTTTGCAAAATAACATTTGTTCTATTCCTCAATGATTAAAAGAAAATACAAAGTTTTTCTTCTTCTTCACAATAGCTCTCAATATTCTAAAAATCTCTCTCCTTTGGAATGCACAAGCATCCCTTATTTATAATAGAAAGAGTAGAGAGAAAATAGGATAAATCCTAGAAAATAGTCATTTAACAAGAATCCTATTTTGCTTGTCTCTCACGTAGGAGAACAAGTCAAAAATTGCTTCCTATGTGAAGAAACGAAAATGAAAAAGACATGTCAATCTCTGGATGGAAATGACATGAAACATTATGCTTAGAGCGTCCGAAAACCTGCTACAAAGGGTTTGATTCAATTCAGGTTTCGGGTTTCGGGAAACATGAGACATGTAACATGCATTTGGTAAAGCATGTTTTGATGCTTGGAAGTTCCGAAAACCCGACACAAAGGGTTTAATTCAATTCAGGTTTCGGGAAACATGAGACATGTAACATGCATTTGGAAAAGCATGTTCTGATGCTTGGAAGTTCTGAAAACTCGACACAATGGACTTAGGCAATCGGGTTTTAGGTTTCGGGAAACATGAGACATGTAACATTCATTTGGAAAAGCATGTTATGATGCTTGGAAGTTTTGAAAACCCGACACAATGGACTTAGGCAATCAGGTTTTGGGTTTCAAGAAATATGAGACATGTAACATGTTTTCATGCAATGAAAACTCGAAAATCTCTTTCAAAGGGAATTTTAAGAGATTTTTCCAAAATTTTCCTATGGTTATCTCAATTTTAGATGAAATCACTAAAATGAGATAACAGTTTCACACCTTAAGCAGTAAAAAATGCCTAGAATAGGTCTCTGGCGCCCTAGGAGCTCTTGATCCTACATAGGCACCCTGGTCTTGACATTTCCTACATTCCTGGATTTTTCTAGGTCTTACTGCGACACTTTCCTCTCTGTTCTAGTAGTTCTCCAGCTCTGCACACCTTCAACATCACTATAAATCAACTAAGTCCTTTTATCTCTCTTTACAACTAGGGTTTTTAAATCTAAATTACTTATTTACTTGGGTCAAATATGTATTTAATTGTTTATATAATTGCAGTAATACACATTTTAGATTGAACATTTATTTGTTTCAATATTTGCTTAATCATAGTATAATCCTGCCCTAAGATAGTTTGTAGTTACAATCTCAGTTCCGAAACAATTCTATGTTCATATCTCCCTATTTTGGCATTGCACAAACCTAAAACTTACTAAAATTCTCTGTAACAAGCTAAGTGCACTCGTTCCCTTATATTTTCAAGTTCATATGTTGTATTGCATGCTTCAAAACACTATTTTGATATTATATAATTAATTTTGGAAGTTAATTAATCAAAATAGCCATTTTTATCTAACCTACACTCACCTCACCAAATCAAATTTATATTAAACAAACCATATATGTCTTAATCTAAAAAGGGTGTAAACAATACCCGCATATTCTACACAGAAATGTAGTAAATACTGACCTGAACTATGTCATTTCTCCGTAAACATATATCTAATACATCTAACTATCTGTAAAAATTGAGAATTCTTTAATTTTGGAAATCTACCCCCAAGATGAAAACATCCATTTTGGACCATAGCATACAATTGTTTTGTCCCTATTGAATGGTTTTGTACATATGCAAGATATGTTCATGTTCTATGTCTAAATCTATTTATGAAGATTTGTTCCATGTGTATATTTGTTCTTGAGTCCTAAATTTGTTATATGCATAAATATTTATGTAATACACCCCATTGAATTCCCCCTCTTTTGAGGTGTATGCAACGTGAAAATATAATGCGCATTCAAAAGAAATGATGTGCATGCATGTCGCATCATGTCGCATATATATGTAATATGTATTAGATCACATAGAGGGATGTTTTAGGAGGTCACCATTGAGATCTTATTCTTGTAATAATGTGCATGGTATAAACCATGACACACAAAGAGAACAAACACCAATACAAAAAAGCAAGCATGTATAGTAGTAGATAAAGGTAAAGGAAATCAAGCATACAAGTAATCTAGTGTACAAGTACATAGCCAATGCCACATGTGTTAGTCATAACAATGACATATAGTTGCAAATAAGGGACAAAAACATGTCACACATGCAACAAACACATGTAATATGCTATAGAAACCAAAAATAAGGGACACAAGTGTCATCAAAATAATCATACAAAATCCATAGGCCACATGCACGAAATAAAGTATATAATCACATAAACAAGTGAATGCAATATCCCAAAGGCACATAGATCGAGATAAGATAGCATTGCACAAGACACATTTTTGAGCCATATTATTCCAAAAACATAACATATACACAATATAATATATTGATCATAACGAGGAAATGAAAATAGTTGAACTGAAACAAAAGCACTTGAATAGTGTTAGAGATGCCTCTAGAATATCAAGGTCAATAGGGAAGGGTCTAGGTTGACACCTATCATCACATATTAATCTGTGTATGGCATGCATCACGCTAAACATTCCTTACGAATGCACGTGTCTAAAAAGTACATAGAAAAATATGGTATATATCAAATTGTATGACGAACAACATTTGTAAAGTAACAAGCTAACAAATGAAGTCACATGGAAGTCTCAGTTTTGTGTTTGTGCAAATATTTGAATGTTTTTATATTCATATTCAATTATTTGAATGTTTATGTATTTATATTATTATTTGAATGCTTTTGTATTTTTTAAATATTGTATATACAAATGGAAACACAAGAGTACCCTATGATGAAATCATTAGGAGGAGTGGACCCATCAAGAAAAGGAGGCTTGTATCTCATATAAGTCGTATTTGTACTAGTATTAAGGACCTCGAATAAATGGGTAGGCCAATAAAATGAAAGAGGCTCGAGCCTCAAATGTGTCACTTGTGTAATAGGGTGAGGATGGGTTATATGAATCCATGGTTGTATAGTTGACATAAGAACCATAGTACATGCAATAAAAACCCTATAAAGACGACTGTAAGGGATATAACCACTAGAGGTAGCATATGCAATAGGATATTTGGGAGTAATCCCATAATGGGTATACCGACTAGAGGTAACATTCGTAGGTGTGACATGTTTAGGTATGACAACCATAACTTTCTTACTAAGAAGGTCCACGGGGCCTCATACAGGATACCATTGACCATAATAACTTGTTGATTATAGATAAACTTGATGCATCAATGCAAGATAGATGGTATGGCCTTAAGTGTTTAAACCCAAGGGAAACCTAGACACATATCATGTGATCTAAGGAAAGAGGTGACTACAAAAGGAATAACCATAGTATTAGATCCAACCATAAGAGGTATAACAACATGCCCAATAGAGGTCTTAGTATTATATATCACATTTTACTTAGTATAGCTAAGAGAAGCGATTAATTTAGAATTACACATATCATGTCTAACAATGTTGTCAATCAAAACACTATGAATAAAGAATTGGCCAACAAAATCTCAAACATGGTGTATCCAAATAAGATCACGAGCCATATATGTGTCATCAAATGTAATAACAAACCTGAGAGGTAACATAGTGGTAATGGAACCAATCAAAAAGTCCAATAGATGATCATAGGAAGGAGGACGAGGCTACGCTTGATAAGTATGGCACACTTTCGAATTAGATTTGATAGTATTGTGCTTAAGAAGCTAAAGTCATTGAAAATATTATGCTTTGCATTATCATTAACAAGTTCATATTGCTTAGGGGGCGAGTATCATTCAATAACATTGACATCAATAAGATCTTGGATAACATGAAAAAGCTTCAAACATCAATTAATAGAATGGCCAACACATCTATGATAATAACAATATACATCGTCATCAAAATGTTTACCATGAAGCTTACTTGTATCGACCTCTAGAACCAGAGGAAGTGATTTAACTAAAATTAAATCTTGATCAAAGGACTGAGATACATCATAAACATATAAGATATAATTTGTAATGGTAAGTACAAGTAACAAGAGGATGAGAGTGACTTAGATGATAATTTGTTGTCTCTACCGGATTTGGGTTGGAATGATGATGGAACATGTTAGATCTAGGTTGTACATGCTTTGTATGGAGGACAATGGTTTGTAGATATTTTGGATGACAACACCTAGAAGGGGACAATACCACCTCAGGTGCTAGTGTTTGAACTGGGCTCTAGTTTCCTAGTAGTGAGTGCGGATCTAGTTCTTTTAGGGTCCAACAATGTCACCTTCACTTCGCTATGTGTCGCATCCACTTCATTGTAGGGTTTTATTGCCGCGCATGTACCTACAATACAAACCCTAACTACCTAAACAAGGCTCTAGTACACATTAGACTAAATAAAAAATGCATATTCTTCATTCAGATTGACCTTGGCGGTCACCCTAATGTGATTATCACCAAGCGTTGCACTACATTTTAGACTCAATGTAGTTTTGGTGTGTATGTGTGTGTGTGTGTGTGTGTGTGATATAATAATGTCCCTTAAAGGCAGGTTACCCTTGTGTCAGTCGCACCAAGATAGCAGGCTACGACTACTTTACCCCCCAAGATAATGTGTGTGATGGAATTCAGAATTTACCCTTCCTATGCAATGAATAATGCAACACAAATGCAATCCTCAAGTGTTCCTTTTACCTAAGTAGTAGATAGAAAGCATAAGTCAAATTATCTCTTATTAATCCGCATCGACCCTTAGAATAGTTAGTAGGTCATGTGTATATATGATTCCTTTTCTTAAAATTTGTCATTACCAACCCTAAAATCCAACCCATAGTGATAAATAGAAGTTTAGAAAAGATAACAATTGATGTGGCATTTTAAACATAAGAAATGGGGACAATAGCATCTGGGCGCTCTTGTCCCTTACTGGGTACTAATTCTGAAGAGATCTGAAGATAAAATATGAGGTATTGAGTTGGGTAACAGATTGTGTGATGTCCAACAACAAAGGGATAATTCCAAAAAAGTAAAGGATGAAAACATGAAAATATAAAACAATGTCAATGTAAAGCAAAACAAGTGTTATTAATGTCTAGATTTTTTGCTTAAGAATCATGCAAATAATGACATACTAGAGGAGTGATGTAATAGTACTAAGTGCATAATTTTGTGTCTACAGGGAGCTATACTATGTTGCACTCTAGAAACTTTTAAAGGACCACTTGGGGTGAAGCAAACAATCATGTAAATTATTGCTTAGGAGGATCTTAGAGCTATTACTTTGTAGATTGAGATACGTCATTTTTTTTTTTTGGATTGAGGGTAAATTGAGGGTGTTTGAAAGGACCCACATCCTTATACACATGAGGATTTTTGAGAGGATCCACAACCTGGTTACAATGAAGGGGACCACTATTAGGAACCCAATTGAAGCAACCATGAAACTGTAGTGAAGATGCAACGACCATCGACAATGATCGCAGCGAGTGGGACAACTATTAGAATAGCCACCAGCGTTGGCAGTGAGAGGAGTAGCCACTAGGATCAGCAGCTAGCGGAGCAGCCACAAGTGTCAGCAACGAGAGGAGCAGCCATGACTGCAGCGAGAGGAGTAACAACAATGAACGAAGCAGCCATCAGCGTCAGCAGCGAGAGGAGAAGGAGCCACCAGCGTCGACAACCAGAGGAGAGCCACCAGCATTTATAGTGAGGAGTAACCACCAGTGTCAGCATGAGAAGAGAAGCCACCTCCAGCGGTGAAACCACCTCCGAGGAGGATCGTGCCTCGGGGGGATTTGAACCTGGGTGGGTAAGCACACAACCATGTGACTTGACCGCACCACTCCCACCCCATCGGCTGAGATACATAGTTGATAATGACTTTAACATTAGTTTTGTTGTAATTAGATTTGCCTTAAAACTTAGTATTCGATGTGTTGGAAACATTAACAACATAATTTAGCTTTTTCATTGTTAGGAGCTTAACATCACGCTCTTTCAATGTGTGACATAAGTGATCAAATGACTAAAACCTATCAAACATAATTGACTATTACAGAGGAGCAAGAACTCTTTAAGTGAATAAATCTTAAAACTCACTATTAGCTAAGATATATTTCAGTTTAGTAAGCATGGTATTGTAGCATAGAACAATGTCACTAATCGACTCATTAGAGCCTTGTGGCCTCTTGGACATTTGAGCACGTGATACAATATCCCCAATATTGATAGAAAACTACACAATGAGTTTATTAGCCAAAGGGTTAAAAGCTTGTACTAAATGAATAGGAAGACCATAGATCCATCGCAACGTAAAATTCTCAAGGCTTTAAGGAGAGAGTTTAGTAATTAATACATCAATGTAAGCATAATCTAAGCAAATGGAATAAAATCACAAATGTGTTATTCAAGATTACTTTTTCCATCACAAATAAGAAGATTAAGAGAGACAAAACCAATTTGTAAAGGATAGGAAGCTACTTTACGTGCGAATGGGTCATGAACAAACTAAGTAGAGTCCATGACATTATAAGAGGTGGAGATACTATGTTGTAATTGTAAGATTTGAGCTTGCAAACTGTGAATAAGGTTCTTGAGGGCTTGTGCATTAGAAGTAGAGTGGGAACCCTTGTGGGTGTATATTGTATATATAGGAATAGTGGTGGGAATATACATTATAACACTACGAGGAGGGTATTAATTACCCTTGGGGATATGGGAATTGTGGAGGTAGCAATAATAGATGTATGCGTAGTGGAAGATGTGACAGACAATTTAAGGATCTTAGGTGCGTTGATACACTTGTTCTCATCTCTAGCCATGTATAAAATGGAATCAATTTATTGAGGTTTTTTTCACATAAAGTGTTCAAATATTAGTTCCTCGTCCTTAGGAAGTGTAGTGGTACTATTATCAAAGTCATTATGGGAGCCTTCTCCTCAACAATGCTTAACATAGATAATAAATTTGACATTAGAAAGGACAAAAGTAGTAGAGTATGTATGAGCATAATTATTATAAATCTCATCATTATAAGCCTCATTGGTGTCATCACAATCCTAGTAAGAAGAAGAATCAAACTTATCATAAATATCTACACACATACCAATATCATTGGTTAAGTCAGAGGTGGGCTCATCGCTACTTAAATAAGTGAAATGTGCCACAGAGTAAGCCATGAAAGCACAATGAATAAAAAAATCCACCGGATGACAAAGGAATCACACACCAAAGAAGGAGGATAACCCCTAGGGCCACCTAGGGTTCAGGAAATGACCGAGTTCACCAAATTTTTACTCCATAAATAAACAAATAAAGTTTTGTTGTGAGGTTCTTTCCTTGTTTATTAAAAGGTGTAAGGGTTGTACATGCTGTGTATTCTAAATTAACTCATTAACATTAATGTTCATAAATACAATATTGTTTTTAAAGTAAATTTTGATATAGAAATGATAAAAATGATTGCTTGAAACACGCAAAGGGAAGAGTAAATAGATGAATTAAGAGGTACAAAGATGATATGGGTGTGCAAATTGGTAAAGACATAGAAGTTCTTCATCTTTGGAACTATGACTATAAATTAAAATGGTATGGGATCGTACAAATAATCTTAGGGTGTAGTATGGTTTGGTCTTGGGATGTATAGTCTCATATGATGATCTATTAGATCTCCGCAAATTCAAGTGGTTGTTGATGGCTTTGAATATACTTCACTAATAGATGTTAGGGTTCACTAATGTATGACGCCTAATATAGTGACATACAATAGGTAAAACCATATACAACTGCAATAGCACTTTATGAACACAATTAGATAATAAAAGAATAAACCGAAGAGTGTTGGATTTAAATCGACCTTGGTGGTCAACCCCTGCTGAACCAATCCAATCATTTCACTATATACCCTTGAAGGTGAGAACAAAATCCATGTAGTTCTCATCGTGTATGTGCAATCATGTATACAAATCTAAGCCAACCTCTTATCGTGCCCTTGTGTCTCTTGACAAAAATATAGTGGGCATAACTATGATACAATATAACGTACCCAACTTGGTAGTGATATAGTGTGTTGTGATTCATATGCTAGATTGATTCCCTTTGAACCTTATAAACTTTGGAAATATTTCATATTGACCTGAATTTTGTTATGACTTGGCTCTAGGACCTTTGGAGGTTTGTAGATGGGGACGCTAGACTCATTAGCTTGGTTTTAGTGTTTTAGTCTTGAGTAATGGTTGCTCTTAAAGATGTGTTGTTGTTTTAGGAAGATATAAGAAATTATTGCATGTTTTAGGAATTTATTTTGCAATAGGTACTCTTTAAAATGTTAGGTGAGTTTTAAGTGTATTAGACTTGCTAATATCATATTTTGTTGGTTAATTATTGCATTAAGGTTGACCTATAAGATAAGAAACAACCCATGAAAAGATATCAAATTAGGAAAAGAGTCATTGAAAACCTAGAGACAAAACCATATGGGTTGGATCATACCATAATACAACCTGATTTGGGTCCAATGGTTTCACATATGTAATTCATGATGGCTTAGTATGATTCTGGGTGAGATGTTTGTGGAGTAATACATTGCCTCAGATAAATGCAACCGAGTATGTGAATGAATAAGCACTGTGTCTAGTAATGCAAATCACGTGGGAGAGAGAGTCAAATCATTTAAGCTCACGATGTGTGCATAAGTCATGGTGTAAATACAAACCCAAACTTGTCGTTGCCAACCATAGATGTCTACAGAAGGGTCGTGCATCTCTATGGTGGGAGCATATCCAAACAAACAAATTTCAAGGAGGTCAGATAACGATAAATACATGGGATAGGTTGGTGGTGAAGCTCAAGGAAAAATTATTGCCTGTAAATTACCAAATCAATCTGTTTAAAAAGTTGCAAAACCTATAATAGGGAGATCTTAGTGTGAAGGAAACTACTAAGGAGTTTTTATCGGCTCATCATTGTAGCAAGACATATAGAGGAAAACATGACAAAGATCCCTATGTACTTGATCGGATTGAAAATTATGATTCAAGTCGAGTTTGGAATGATCCAAGTGTGTTTAGTAGAGGAGGCCCACCAGTATGCACTGAAGGTGGAGGAGAAGTTGGTGTACAAGTAGTAGAGCATTGTGTGAGGAAAAGGAAAGGCCACACAAGGCTATGGACAAGGTAGTGGAAGGGGAAACTTTGCACATCATAAATGTCATGCTAATTTGATGCCACAAAATGAAGGAGCATCTAGAGGAGGAGGAAATGCATCTAGAGGGATGCAAAAGAGGTTACGAATTTAATAACACATGTTATATAGGCATGGAGAGAAAAGGCATATAGCTTACGAGTGCCTACACACCCAGAGTGATGGTAAACATAACTATGTAAGTGTAAACATTGTGTAAATTGAGGTAGATGATGTATCAAGTCACAAAGAAGAACTAAATATAGGAGATGCATTGATGTTCAAACACATTATTGAAACCAACAAAATAAGAGGTTGGTCCAACACAAAGGAAGAGTTTATTCAAAAGAAATTTAGACCAGGAGGCAAAGTTTAAAAATTAACAATAGAGTGTAGAAGCATTGATATTTTGGTTGGAAAAGAGATGGTAGGTAAGTTAAGGTTGAAGAGGATTGATCGTCCTAATCCATACAAATTTTCATGGTTGCAAAAGGTGCACCAACTTTTAATGACCAGACAATGTTTGGTCAAGTTCTAGATAGGGAGATATGAAGATGAAGCTTAGTGTGACACAATGCATATGGATGCATGTCATGTCTTACTCAGAAGTCCATGGTAATTTTATAAGAAGACACAACATAATGGTCCCTCAAACACCTATAAGGTGGTGAAGGATGAAAAAAATTACACTCTAAACCCATTGTTAGAGAAGAATGAAGAAGAAGAGAAAGGTCCAAAAGTTTTTTTACTTTTAGGAAAGTAATTCTTGGCCAAGGTGAAGTAGAATAGTGCACATTTTAAGTTGATAGTGAAGCTCGAGAAAAGGGACAACATGGATACAATGACATGAAGTGATGAAACAACCTTATGAGAAGTGAAATATATATTCAGAGAATTTTCAGAGATAATGTCAATTGAGTTGCCTGAAGGGCTATCACCTACGAGGAACACGAGTCATTGCATGGATTCTATTCCAAAATTTAGTTTTTCGAATGAGGAAACATATAGGATGACACTACAAAGAACACATAGATATAAAATAAAACCTACGAGTTGTTGGATAGAGGATCGATCATAGAGAGTCTTAGCCCCTGCATAGTGTTGACAATTTCTAGCGTTGAAGAAGAGTGGTGAATAAGGAATGTGTATATATTATAGAGCCATCAACAAGATCACCGTCAAACACACATTCAAATTGTCATGTATGGATGACATCATGGATTGTTTGAGTGCAGAAAGATATTTGAGGAAGATTGATTTGAAGAGAAAACATCATTAGGATTCACGTGAGAGAAAAAGATGAATGGAATATTGTGTTCAAAATGCATGAAAGATTGTACGGGTGGCTAGTAATGTTGTTTGGATTGAGCAACGTATCAAACATTTTCACAAGGTTGATGAATGTGGCCTTGAAACCATTTTTGGGAAAGTTTATGACCGTATACCTAAATGATATTATGATATTTAACAAGATGTATAAAGAACATTTGTTGCATAGAAGACAAGTGTTGTAATGGTTACAAGAGGATAAGTTGATAAATTTGGAAAAGTGCACTTTTATGCAAGAGGAACTAGTATATTTAGGATATTTTACTTCCTTCAAATGTTTTAAAATGGATCCAGAGAAGGTCTGCGCAGTAGTAGAGTGGTCATCACCAAGGAATGCTTTTAAAGCACATAGTTTTAATGGGTTGGGTAGTTTTTACTGCAAGTTTATTAGAAATTTAAGTGGAATGTGTGTGCCTGTCATAGAGGCCACATGATGGGATACAAAGATTTATGTCTGGAGCCCAAACATAGAAAGAAGTTTCAAAAGTCAAAGAGGAAGGCGATTGAATAAGTAGTGTTGGTATTGCCAATTTTGTGAAGGTATTCCGGGTGGATTGTGATGCTAATGGTGTAGCCATTGACACAATTTTGAGTCAAGAAGGAAGGAAACTAACATATTTAAGTAAAAATTTGAATAGTGTGAAGAAGTATAATGTGTATGATCAGGAGTTTTATACAAATTTTCAAGAGCTCGAGAAGTTTATGTTATTTACCAACCATCAAACACTGTAGTTTATAAATAGTTATGGAAAATTGAATTAGAGATATATGAAGTGGGTAGAGTACTTATAGGGATACAATTTTATGTTGAACCATAGGAGAAAAAAACCTAACAGGGCTCCTAATGTGCTAAGTAGGTGTAATGTTTTATCGTCAGAGATGAGAGTAGAGGTGGTGGATTTTGAATCCATCAATGAGTTATATGCACAAAATGAAGTTAAGTGGAGCATGGGAATCACATGCAACACCTGTGAGTATTAATACGCCACTTTGATTGGACTATTTTGTGCAAGAAGGCCTATTATTTAAAGTTAGACAACTATACATCCTAAGAGGATCAATACAAGAGAATTGGTGAAAGAGAAGCATAATGGGCGATCGACAAGGGACTTTAGATTAGATAAGATGTTAATGTAGCTAGAAATGAGTTAATTTTTTTGTGAACGTCTTATATGTGCTAATTTTTGTAAAACTATAGAGTATGTTAGTTGGTTAAAGGGAGATCTCAGAATGCAGGGTTATATTAACCTTTGCACATACCAAAGAAGCCTTAGGAAAGTATAAGTATGAATTTTTCTATGGGTTTTTCTGGGACACAAAGAGGAGTTGGTTCCATTTATGTTGTGGTGGATTTTTTTTTTGAAGATGACACATTTTTTGCTTATAAGAAGATCAATGATGTGACTCGTATCACGAATATTTTATTTAGGGAAATTGTTAGGCTACCTATATTGTTGCGTATTATTGTGTTAGATAGCAATACAAATTTTGTTGGCCATTTTTGGCAGACATTGTGGAAGAAGGTGAATATAATGTTACAATTTAGTTTAACATACCATCCATAGACTAATAAATAAAGGTAGTAAATGGAAGTCTACGAGATTTACTCAAATGTTTGGTTGGAGATAAGTTAGGAACATGAGATTCGACATTAGCACAAGTGAAGTTTTCTTATAACAACTTAATTAATAGAAGCACGTGAAGAACTCCATTTAAAATTGTGTATGGAGCTAACTTGCAAGAAGTTACAGACTTTAGAGACTTATTATACAAAGAAGAAAAGAGTGCAAAAACATGAGACTTTACATATTACATGGAAGAAGTGCACCAACAAGTGCGTACGTAATTGAAAAAGATGAATGTGCAGTGTAAGAAAGGTGCAAATGAAAAGAGAAGGGAAGTTGAGTATTAAGTATGAGATTTGGTATTAATCCATTTATGAAAAGAAAGGTTTCTTAAGGGTGCCAATAATAAGCTCAAGTAGAATAAAATAGGAATATGTAAAGTCTTGAAGAAGATTGTGTAGAACACTTATGAAGTTGAATTGACCGAAGGCATTGCTATCTAATGTATATTCAATGTGGTAGATCTTTATCCCTACCACACAGGTCAGGAAACCGACAAGGATTCAAACACAAAAGATAATGAGGTGGACTAGAGACAACAAATGCTAGAAAAGGCACACAATGAAGCAAAAAACATAATTGACATCAAAATAAAGACAACATGTAACAAGGAGTATCTAGTCAAATGGAAAGGAAAACATATCAAGGATGCAACTTTGTTGAATACCACATATGTCGCAAAGCATGACATTTTGATCGCTTGAGTAGGAGCTCAAGCTTTCAAAATTACCCAATGTGTATGATATAAGAGCATATGGGTTATGACTCAACAAAAAATAGTTAGAGTAGTCTATGTTGCATTTGTGTTGTATTTTTTGTTGAGGGAGTATTACATAAGCCTATGACACAATTTTATTGGAGTCATGTAAGTCTCTAGAGCTACACAAGTTTATTGCACAAGTATGCGGGCCTTTGAGCAAAGCATGTGAATCTAGTGGGATTGCGTGAACCGCCTAAGCCTTTTAAGGTTTCACAAGCACACATAGAAACTACAAAATACTATGAACAAGTTTCAAATCTGGAAATTATTATCCAAAGCTTTGAAGCACTGCATATTTGTTTTAAAGATGCGAAGTACTACACGAAGCCGTGAAACACTACAAGTCTATTTGGAAGCTACAAAGTAATGAAGGACATTGTTTGAAGCCACAAATGTTTTGGAGAAGTCGATTGAGACTTGTGATAAGATGTTGTTCGAAGCCACAAATTTTTAGAGAAGTCAACTGAGACTTGTGGCTATCCTTTGGGCCTTAGCTTCATAATGGTTTATAATTTTAGGAGTTAGTAATGTAGCATTAGTTGGATTACACACCTATATAAAAAAAGCCCAACAATGTCTTAGGAGGAACAAATCAAGGTTAGAGAGTGTGATGCAAGCTCATAGCTCAAAACACAGAGATGAATGTGTAAGCAGGTTGAGTATGATGATCTACTGAGATTGTATTATTGGCTATTGATATGTGTGTGTGTGTGTGTGTTATTCCTCTGATTAATTAAATAAAGCTTGTTAAACTATGATATTTTTGTTGTTTATTCCAAACATGTGTTTATTCATATTTCTTTTCTACATTTTTAACGCATACTTATGAGGGTTGCGAAGAGCACCCTAACCATGTCAGCGTCAAGTCTATTAATTCATTGGTACATTAATGCATTTGATAGATAAATGAGAGATACCACATGCATGTAACTCTAGACACAAAGAATCCAAAGATCCACACACATTCACAACTCTAAACTATTTTGCAAAATTAATTCAAGGGTTTAGGAGAAAGGACAATGGTAGAGGGAGTAAATTCCACACTAAAGCAACACAATATTCCTATCAAACACAATGAAAAACTAGAAAACAACAATATGAGAGGGAAAAACAAAGTTTTTTATTCAGAGGTGCAAGTACAAGGGTAGGATTGCCAAAGCAAAACAACCCAAAGTATACGTGTTCTATGATTTTTACAATTCAACTAGTCTTATTAGACTGTTGCCTTTTAAAAATAGCTTGTCTGCATGCTATTTTATTTAATTTTCCCTTCCAACCTTGGCGCCAACACTTAAATTGACAGTTGCATGCATCTATAGACTGATTATTTTAATTTATCCTTCTCCTTTTGGCGCTAAAGATAACTGGAACAACAATTTGATTAAATATTTATCTTCACCTTTCATGGCACCACATCTATTTATTGACAACAACATGCTTTTATAATTATTAAATAAAAAGTATGGACACCGGTTTGCTTTTAAAAGTCTTTCTATCTTTGACAGGGACTGCTGTTCTTTCTATCTTTGTCTTTTCTATATTTGTCCCTTCTATCTTTGTCTTTTATGTCATTGTCCTTTCTATCTCTGTCTTTTCTGTCATTGTCTTTGGCACCAACTTCTAATTTTAGCAAAACCGTTATTTTTAGCAAAACTGGTATTTTAATTTATTTCTTTTCTCTTAACATGCAAAGCCATCTTTCCATATTTGGTGTGGAAAATATGGTAGCAATAGTTACAAGCATTTAGAACATACATTCAAGTATTTAAGGAAATATGAAGAACTATAACATTTATTGCGTGCTACATCAAACATTTATTAGAGCATTGAAAGTGACAAAGACAATGTTCTTGCATGACATTGGATTGCTCACTAAACATTGAGTTATACTCAATATGCCAGTTTCAAAGAATTGTTTGATTCTAAGGACTTGATTTTAATAGAGAGATAATATTGACCACCCAAAACATTCTTATTTTTTATCGTGTTCTTACAATACATTATTGTTAATCAGGGTTTCAAGAAAGGAGATTAATTTCTCAACAGTTTAAACAAAATTATAAAAAAATGACTAAATTTTTTAGATCCCTAAAACCACAAGCAAAATCATTAAATAAAAATTAATTTAATTAAAAGTGGTTAAATCTCTATACTTATAATCAATAACAAAATACACCAACAACTATAACTACCAACTCTACACTATTTATGAGTGATAATTGGCTCCATATTTAAATTTCCTTAAAAACCCTTTTTTATCAATTACTTCATACAATTAGGTAACTACATATATAACTACTTCAGTATTTTAATATTGTCCCCCATTTCCCATAGACCTTTGGGTCTCTCGTGGACGTTTATTTGAAAATATTTTGTTCCGTCCAACTGGAAAACCACCTCCCAGCGGGTTTACTTCCCAAAGCGCGGTTTAGCACTTCCTTTCTGTCAAAACCTCCGAACCTGCCTGCATTTTTTGAGGAGGAGCGAAACCCGTTCTAACAATCTGCACCTGGTTCCATAGTATTAAAATGGATCGGCTGAAAGGGGCAGGGAGCCCCGTGTATGGACGGCAAAGGAGCGGAGCCAGCAGCACGAGCACAAATTCTTCTTCTTCGCCTTCCATGTCGCCCGCGCATCCTTCAAACCATGGCCGCTCCGGATCCTCAGTCGGAGGCTTGTCTACCATCAAGAGGTCTCAGAATTATGCCGCCAAGGCCGCTGCTCAGCGCCTCGCGCAGGTCATGGCTTCTTCGCAGCCTAATGACGACGAGGACGAGGACGATTTGCCCTTCCGTTACAGCGCTTCTTATGGCGGCGCCACTACTACTAACAACAGTCACAGTCACAGCCACAGCCACAGCCACAGTAATAGTCACAGCAGTATCGGTCATACCGGCATCAGTACTGGAAGGACTACCCGATCTCCCTCTCCTGCGGTAAATAAATTTCAGTTTTCTCTTTTGTCGGTTTTATATGTTTCTTTCTGATCTATTTGCCAATATATGCTTTATTATAGTTATTAAGAAAGGAATTGTAGTTTTATGCTCAAGAACGGTGCATTGCGTTTTGTGCCTAAATGTGCTTTAGACTACAGAGCCACATTACACATACGAGAGTAGACTACGGGATGCACATAGCCCACATCTCTCTGGATGGAAACTTAGTGTTTATTAAGTTATTAGTGATGTTATCGTGAAAACGCCCAAGCTGAAGTATTGACCTTGCCAATTGAAGAATTGCCCTGGATAAATTGAAGGTTTGGTTTTGAGCAATTGAAGAATTGACCTTGATAAATTGAAGAATCGATCCTGATCTCGCAATAATAATCACTACGATAATAACAATAAGAGATCCATTGCGCTGCACGCACTTAAATTCTGCTTAGACTACAGGGTAACATTGCACATATAAGGCCCCCTCCTTACTCCTAATAATCATTACTATAATAGCAAGAAGATCCATTGCGCTTTGTGCACTTGAGTGTGCTTAGGCTACAGGTTAACAGTACACATACGAGATTCCCCTTGCACCTGACTGTGCTTACACCCTGGAGTGGACATATTTTAGTTTTTTACCCCCCTCTCGATTCAAACCCTGTTCCGTCAGGATGGAAACTCAGTGTGTACCAAAAACCTAAAAATTGAAAGAGTTGATCGTGATCATTGCAATAAAAATCAGAATAATTAATAAATACTATGGTAATAAAAATAAGACCCTTGACGAATGCATTGCACCTTGTGCACCTAAATGTGCTTAACTACAGTGTAGCCCCTCTTTCACCTGACCCTGCCTACAGCGCGAAGTAAGCAGTATCACACTCCCCCGTGCTTTTATGGTGAGGTCCAATTAGGCATAAGCAGCATCATACTCCGCTGTACTTTTATGGTGAGGTCCAATTAGGCATACCAAATTATTAAAGATGTTATTGCAAAAAACTTTTGCAACTCAAAGTTGCAGAGTTGACCTAGATCATTTCAATTATAACAACAATAGTTTTAATACTCTTTTTATCTGTCCAGTAAGGTGGTGTATATAATAATATATCCACCAAATATGTGGCATGTGGTGAGGGTATAATATAAAAAATATAAGGCATGCATCAGAAAATTCAAAAATGTGACCTAAGCTTACCGCTCACTAGAATGTGGTACAAGCTTACTGTATACTGAAGTAATGGTAGCTTATAACCTCATCCAACCGTTACTAAGTTACTAACAGTCAGAGTTGAACAGATGCAGTATTAATTTATTGTGATTATTATTGGTGATGCTATTACAAACAAAATTGGAATTTGCAGAATCACAACAATTAATAATCATTTTGATTATAGCGATAAGATCCATGGGGTCGGGGTGTAATGGTATCCGAGGTAACTTGTAAGAGTGCGAGTATTGTTAATGGCAACACGAGTAAGAGTTTGACTTAAGTTCAAGTTCTCCTCACTACAAAAAGGTAGCCCATAAATCCAATACACCTGTGGCAATGCTTTGGTGTAAGGGTTATGGGATAGATGTTGAGCATGATCCAAGTTTACAAATATTCAGAATGTGATCTAAACTTACCCCACACTAGAACGTGATTCAAGCTTACTTTCATTGGGTTGAAAGTAGTCATAACATCACCTGAGATCTACCGGGCGAAAAAGCAATAAGATATAAAGAATGCTTCTTCATCATGTATTAGATCCTTAACAATCCCCTCAGGTGGCTTTACCAAAATTGTTATCTTCTATATACAAAAAAACCAGACCAAACACTAGGGCTCCTTTGCAAGAGCTATTTGATAATAATAGTAAATACTAATACTATGGCTCTGTATCAGATTATTAAATTGCCCCTGGAACGGATTTCCAAGGGATGAACCGCAAAAGCACAACATCGAGTATCTGTTGGTATTATGGCTGCATTGTACGAGCTAATTAACAACATTAACAACATAACAATTAATAGAATTGAAAATGTTCCAACTTCCAACTATGCCATTAAAATACTTCTGGAATGTAACCTTAAGTGCTAAACTTGCAATCTCCTGTGGTAAAAGCTCCATTTCATTTGTGTGAATATCTTTCTGAACAGATGCATTATTGTCATTTTAAATATTAATGTTATTGCAAAAATCTGGATCAATTGGGAAGTGCCGAATTAATTTAGAATTTTGCAATATAACAACTCTTATTACAGTAATAATTATGATAATAGTATTAAGATCTGTCCAAGTGTTGTTGTGTAATGGTAATGGGAGGCTCTTTTAAGATGTTAACCTAGGTTTACATTTTTAATCCTCTAATCACAATAGCATAATACATAAATGCAGCAGACAAGTAGTGAGGTTGTGGTATATCAAATTTGTGGTACAACACTGTTTTCAAATCTTAATCTCACAACTCTTAAAGAGGTGTCCCAGGTTTACCACATGCTAGAATGTTGTTCAAGCTTACACTACGTTGTGGTTGCTACGACCTTAATCTATTATGCATAATGGGATATGCCTGGCTGACTTGTGGCAAACATGACCTTTAACTTGTCATATCATATTTCTCTACATCTTCATATTGTTAGTGAGGTTGGCCTATGAAGTAACGTTAGCCTTGGTAGGGTATATATAGGAGGTATTGGTTAGTACTTGATCATCATATTACAGATTCCATTTACTTTGTAAGGTTGTGGAGGTTGCCCCCTCAAAGTGGCTCAGTCATATAATTCCAGTGTTTTGTTCTTTTACCTATCATATTATATGAATTTGCTGTACTATTCTCTCATAATCTCTATCTGCTAATATTGTTCCATTCTTGATATTCATATTGCTATTCTTGGTGGAATATATCTAAGCAACTTTATTAAGAGTGCTATTAGAACTTTGATTAGGACAAGGTTTTATGTGGCGTGTTTTTTCGGATCTAGCCTAACATCTATTTTGAGGGCTAAAGGATCTGAAAAATATAACTTGTTACCAGAAAGGAATATATAGTTTTTGTAAGCGTAGTATTGTTTGAGGTTTTTTTAGAAATAACAATCATTGGATTTTCCTTGGTGAGACAATCGCAACGACATAAGCCAATGGTAAACCCTATTTTTAGGATTTTTTGCACTTTAGCAATAACAATCATTGAATTTCTCGTGTAGAGACAATTGCAATGGTATAAGCCTCCAATTGTCTTATTTTTGATCCCTTAACCCTGAACCCTAACACTAAACCCTGAACCCGAAAATCTAAAGTTCGTACGTGGGAGGTCCAGAAATTAGAGGTTGTGGAAAAGGGCGATTTAGAGTAGGATTTACGAGATCCATTTTTGGAAAGCCTTGAAAATCTATTTTTTTAGCAATTTTTGATAGCTTTTTTGTATTTTGCATTTTGAGGGTCTTCGAAGCATTTTTGGGCTTCGTCTAATATGATAAATTGTTTCAAGCTTTGTCATAACACGTATGTCCAAGTTCGCTTCACGATCTTCAATGCATCCTCTGGTTTGCAAATTCGGTCAATGGGTTAGGAGATATGACCTCGTCAAGGAGCACTAAAAATAGTAATAAAATAATTGGATAAATTTCGGATTTGGTTGAGTTTTACCGATTCATCATCACCCCTAAGGTGCATACATGTGATCTCCATGTAAGTTGATGTTTTGGTTCCTATTAAGAACCCTTCATGTTTTATTTTTAGCATCTTTTCAACTTCTCCACTATACAACTATAAAGTAGTTTATTTTGAATAAAAAGATAGATCTTTAGGAAAACATCTCCTATAGTGTTTGCAATTTTGTATACATTTTGAATTGCAATAAAGTTACTTTGTTTTTACAACTCTTTCACTATGAATTAATTGTCATAACACATCAAGAACCATTGTTAGTGTGTTGTCCACCGAATTGTAGCCCAATTTGGATCAAAGGGCTAGTCACTTTAGGAAGAACGCTAAACATGCAAGAGATGGAGTTTGAAATTTTTGATACAGGGTTTTCTGTGTTAGTGCCCCAATTTTAGGTAGAGGCATAAAGCGGCTAAAAAAGATTTGGATGTGGTAATTGACCTGGTGGACACAATGAAAGGAGAAATTTCATTAGTGTGAAATTGGCAACTATAACGATGGCCTTGGCTAATTTGCAAAGGAATTCGTAGTTTGGTCACATGGGGTCTCTAAGCTGGGACAATGCAAATCAAAATACTAGGCAGCCTTAGCGCACACTTGGCTCCAATTGAGGTGCTCGTAACATGCTACCAAAAGTGGAAATGTGCAAGTTTGATGGGAAGGATTTGATTGCATGGATCAATCACATGGAGAATTTATCTGATTTAAATTAGACCGTATATGCATGGAAGGTGGTAATGGCATCGTTGTACTTGGAATTGAAGCAGTTCATTTGTTATAGATGGTTATGCACTCATAAGAAGAGCCTTATTGTCACTTGGTTAGTGTGTATTGATGAACTTTAGATGCACTACCACAACAGTGTGACAAAGAACTATTTCAGCTAGTTAGCAAAATTGCAACAAACAAGGCTTGTCAAGGACTACATTCAGCAATTTCTAGAACGCTGTACTTGAACTTGGAGAACATCATAAATGACAACCTGACTGACTTGTTTTTGTATGGGTTTGATGATAGCATCCAACTCAATGTCCGCATATTTAAGTGTAGTTCTATATCAGAGTCCATAGTCTTTGCATGCAGGGTAGAGGAAAGAGATATGTTCAAATGACAAACATTCATTATTAGAAGGGATCACACTACTCCAACACAATCATTCCCCCGACCTACTAGATTGACTCTTTAACAAAGTGAAGAGAAATGGTCAAAAGGGTTGTGTTTTAACTACAACAACATATACAAGATAGGGCATAAATGTGCTAAGAAATTGTTCTACATTGAAGGTACCACTGAAGAAAAAGAGGAGAAGAAGTAGTAGACGAAGTTGAGGAGTCGGAGTAGGAATCAAAAGAGGCCCAACTATTTCCTACTATCCACTTTTAGGTATTAGCGCTCCACAAACCCTTAAGGTAGTGGGTTTTCTAAAGAAACAAAAGATGATAGTGTTACGTCAATAATAAGTTGGAGGCACGCGTGGACTGTTTTTTATCCAACTCCATAATTTCAGGTCATGATTGTAGATGGTGGCATAGTTAGTTGTTCAGGGAAATACCATAGGTTTAAAATCGTCATGAGAGATTATAAGCTATAGTCTCCTATGATTGCCATTCTCGTGTGGGTGATGCAGACATTGTTTTGGGAGTCCAATCGCTCACAACCTTGGGAGCGATCAACATGAATTTCTAGGAGTTGTTCATGCATTTTCATTTAGAGGGTAGGGAATACGAACTATGCAGGTTGCGTGCAAAATCCTACAACTGGTTAGTTCTCATTAGATGCAAAAGATTCTCAAAAAGGGAGATGGGTTCGTAGCACAACTATTTCTGTTAGAAGCACAATCGGTAAAGATGTCTACATCGCTGAAGGTACAAAGGATTGTTGATAACCACTTAGTCATTTTTGGAGTAGTGTCGAAAGGACTACTGCCAAAAATGGATCACAATCATGCCATTCAATTAATACGAGGGAGTCATTTGTCTGACATCAAACCTTACAGGTACCCATATATACAAAAGAATGAAATTGAGAAGATGGTACATGAGATGTTGGAGGTTGGTATCATTAGACATAGCTAAAATGTGCATTCCTCTCAAGTAGTAATGGTGCGTAAGGACAATACCTAGTGGATATGCTTAGATCATAGGGAACTCAACAAGTACATCATCAAAGATATGTTTTCCATTCCTATTATTGATGGTTTGCTAGATGAGTTACATGGTGTTGTTTACTTTATGAAACTTGATCTTCGCTTGGGTTACCATCAAATCCGAATTAGGGATGATAATATGCATAAGACAACTTTCAAAACCCATGAAGACCACTATGAGTTTTTGGTGATGCCTTTTTGTCTTACAGAGTTTTTGGTGATGCCTTTTTGTCTTACAAATGCACCATCTACATTTCAAAGTTTGATGAACACTCTAATTGGGCCATTTTTGCTGAAATTTGTCCTGGCAGTTTTTGATGACATATTAATATATGGCAAAACATGGGAAGGGCACTTGTAGTATGTGGATCGTGCGTCTATAACTTTGGAACAACATCAACTTTATGTTAAGCCTTTCAAGTTTGCTTTTGTAGTGAAAGAGGTGGAGTACTTGGGTCACATTGTTTCGCATGAAGGTGTAAAATTGGACACCCATAAGATCAAGGCCATGGTAAAATGGCAAGTTCCAAAATCCCTCAAAAACCTTAAGGGCTTCTTAGGGTTGACAAGTTATGGTTGTCGTTTTGTGAAAAACTATGGCAACAAACACCACTCACAAATTTGTTGAAGCTCTCCTTCCATTGGAACAAAGCAACCACCAAGGCATTTGAGAAGTTGAAGGAGGCTATGTGCACCACTCCAATTCTGGATAGCCCATTTTTTTTAAAGACTTTAATTGTTGAATGCAATGCACTAGGGTATGGAATGCAGGCGGTACTTATTCAAAGATGGACGACACATTGTATTTGAGAGCATCAACTCAAAGAGAAGAATTCACTAAAGCTCATGTATGAGAATGAGAAGGTGGCTATTCTTCACGCCGTCAAACAACCATATTCTAGACAACTTAAGGTGAAGATTGATCATGATAGTCTAAAATACGTCTTGGAACAAAGGTTGTCCTTCGAAGAACAACAAAAATGGGTAGCAAAAATGTTGGGATATGACTTTGATGTCATCTATAAGATAGGGAAGGATAATGTAGTGGCTAACACACTATCCTAGAGGGATGAATCCATAAAAGCATTGTTATGCACAATGTCCATATTGCAAGTGGATGGGGTGGGCGAGGCAAGATCCAAATGGGAGAATGCCACAAATATTCAAGTTTTGATTCAGAATCTCCAATAGGATTTTGGTGTCTCCGACAATTTTTTTGGAAAGGAATGCCCTATGGTACAAGGATAGGTTGTACTTGTGCAAGAATTCAACCCTTAAGCATAAGTTCTTCCAGAGCTCAATGTGTCTCTTGTAGGGGGGCATTTATGATTCTTGAAGACTTATCATAGAATCAAATATGATTTATATTGGGAAGGACTCAAGGGGAAATTCTAGAAATTTGTAGCAAAATGAATTGTGTATCAACAAAATAGGGTTGAGACAATTAAGACACTAGGTCTTTTGCAACACCTATCTATTCCTAGCGAAAGGTGGGATGAAGTTTCCATAGATTTCATAATAAGGTTGCCCAAATGAGAGGGGAAAAATGTCGCCATAGTGATCATAGATAGGCTCACGAAATATGCCCATTTTTGTGCATTGCGGCATCCATTTGTAGCAAAGCACAATAGCATTTGCTTTTTTTGGATACAATTCATAAGTACTTTGGGAACCCCCAAGATCATAGTAAATGTGTGTGATCCTATCTTTACCAATAATTTTTGGACTGATTTATTGTCATGTTGGGTACTCAGTTGGCTCATAGCTCATCATATCATTCTCAATTGGATGGGCAAATAGATGTGGTCAACAATGCCTAAAAGGTTATCTCTATTCTTTACCTTGGATAAACAACAAAGATGGGTTCATTGGCTGCCACTAGCAGAATGGTGTTATAGCACTTACTTCCATACCTCATCCAAAATGTCTCCATTTGTGGCATTGTACGGTCACCAACCACCATCCGTCACCTTTTCCATGGGGTTAAAATCAAAGTTTTGAGCTATTGAAGATCACATTCAACACCATGAAGATGTTTTAGCTAGTCTATGAAGAACTTGGAAACGACACAAAATCGAAAGAAGCAACAAGTTGAGCACCACTGTAGTATAAGACATTTTGAAGTAGGTGACTTGGGTCTTTTTGCAGCTTTAACCATACAAGCAAATGTCCCTGAAATAATAGAAGGATAACAAGCTTGCTCCCAAGTATTATGGTCCTTATCAAGTCTTGCAAAGAATTGGAAGTGTAGCATACAAACTGGAATTGCCTCAGTTTCCACGAATGCATCAATATTTTATGTCTCCTGCTTGAAAGTCATTGGATAAAGAGTAGCTGGCGAGACAAAGTTATGAGAGCTGGATGAGGAAAGCAATGTCATTCTAGAACCCAAGGAGATCCTTTAGACACGGACTAAGAGGCCCGAACAGTGGTGATTAAGGAGTATCTTATCAAGTGGAAGAATCTGATTAGTGAGGAGGCAACATGGAAGGAAGCATTCTTGCGGAAGCATCCCTAGTTGGTCATTGTTGAGGACAACGTTGGTTTGAAGGGGAGGTAATGCTTCGCCCTTAACCTATAGCGTGTATTGGGATGTGTGGCTGATTGTGACTAACATTACCTTTTACTTTGTCATATCATATTTCTCTGTCTACATATTGTTAGTAGGGTCGGCCTATGGAGTAACCATAGCCTAAGGAGGGTATATATAGAAGGTAGTGGTTAGTACTTTAACATCGTATTACATAACCTATTCTAATTGTAAGGTTGTAGAGGCTGCCCCCTTGAAGTGGCCCAGTCATATAATTCTAGTGTTTTGTTTTGTTTGCTATCATATTCAGTGAATCTGCTCTACTCTGCTCTTGTTATTACTATCTGCTGCTAGTGTGCTGTTCTTATTATTCATATTGCAATTCTTGGCTGAATATACCTAATTATAGTAAATACAGATCTTGACCTCACCAAAAAATTACCAAGCAATAAGATTTAACGAATGATTTTAGTGTGATCTTTGAGATCCTTAACATGCAAACATTATTCGATGGAATAAATGTAAAAAAGTAAAGGCTGTTTTTTAGTCGGGACCAAGTGAGACGCCAATTTTGCATATTAGATCTACCTGGGAATTTCTTCACATTTACCTTAGAAATTATATATTCCTGGTGCTACCTACCCTCACTTACTACACTATGAGCCTCTAGCTACAAATCATCTCGTTAATCCCTCATTAACTTGCCGATCCATCTACACCTGTACTAATCTAATTCTAGAGCTTGTCACCACCTTTCTGTACCATAATCTCTATTTCTTAGAACGCTATTAGACTTCCATTGCGGACCTTCCAGGGAACTTTAAAATTCGTACCTTATCACAAGGAAATCTTTAGAACCTTACACTCTTTCTCTTATCATCCTCCACCATTGTATTTAATGATTGTCATGCTCCACCATCAGGATTCCTCCATGTGGCTTCTATAAATTGATGCTCGGACCTCCTCCATGCACAACCATGTTTAGAAGAAGCATACCAACTATCTGTGCCACCTTTAAGTTTGCAAGAGTTAAAGCAAATCAGTACCAAAGTGCTTGCCAAAATATATTATGCCAATTGTCAAGCAAAAAATGTTGACAAGTATTTATCTAGGATCAAACAATCAGTTGGGGCATAATTCAAACTTTAGGATCTGCTTTGTACTTTGAAATTGTTAGGTATCAAATCATTCTTTGAATTCTGATTAGTTCGAGTGAGTTTATCTGTGCAGTGTCCTATCGCCCAATCTAAGGCTGTAGTGCTATTACAGTTTGAGTCAAGAGATGATTTGTATTGTGCATTCATTGTTTTCTATGAATGTATGCTTCAAACTAAAACTTGACACAGGAATTGTGTTGCTTAGTACTCAAATCTGTATGGGTTTGGTGCCATCAACATCATCATGAACGGTTGGAACAAAAAAAAAGCCTGAGCACCGGAAGCATTCATGCAACAAAGAATGGATGTGGCCTTGAGAATACTTGAGCAACAATACTAAACTCCGATCTTTCTAGCTTTTCATGTTTATGACCTTGGACACATGTTATCATACATAATAAGTGTTATGCAGGGTTCTGTTTGCCCCCCCTCCCTGCTTATGTGCCCACTGCATGGCCTGTTACCCCATCAACCTGGACTAAGTCATCTACCACCATCAACCTGTTAGAGGTCATGGTACCACCCACAATGTGATAGAGTGATAACGCTTCCAGATGCTGTGCTCTCTTGAATGAACGAATGAATGGGGAATTTTAATTCAAGGTCCATGATTTGACCGAGCAGTCTATGGGACTGAGAGCAAGTAGCCATAGAGTTCTCTTGCTTTCCATCCTTGTGCACCCTTTGAAAAGGGACCATTAATTTACTCATCTCTTGGTTTCATAATGGTTGCATACGATTTGACATAACAGTAACATGTGTTCTACAACGGAATCAAGGACTAGTCAGGCAATTACCCAAAAGCTTGTCAGTGTGCAATGACATGGATGTCAAAGACAAATTCAAATCAGTTTGGAAATAGTCCTGTAAAATATCACAGAAAGTTCTTACCTCCATATCATGTATATTAAATAGAATTTGGTAATGCATTTGCAGATAAGAAAATTTTATGTGCCTCTCTAGTAAGATGTTCAGTTTTGAATTGTCAATTCAATTAGGATTTCTTTTTCCTAAACAGACAGTCTATCTAATAACAAAACTGCATGCATGGAAAACTAAGCACCTGTCATTTACAAACTTAGATCTATGAACAGGTGCAAAGCTGGCTTGGAAGAAGTTTAGGTACAAGAAATTTGAGCTGCCTTATTTCTGACATGTGGAGATTATGTTCTTAACAGTTAAAACACCATATCAATCACCAGGTTGCACTATTACAGTGTTACACTGGGCTGGCTCTCCGGGTCCGGTCCGAAATGAAGAAGTCCCGTTGGGAGAGTTGTCAAAACCTGGGCATATGCCTATGAACCACGCTACCAATGGGAACGGGTCCTAATTTGGCACACTCTTCAGGTGATCGGAATTCATTCAAATGGTAGTGTGAAGAATTCCTTGCATGACCTTATATTTGTCACTACAGACTGGATGCGATCAGATAGATTCGCCCTCTCTCGGACATCAGAGGATACTATTAGGCTCTCAGGTTTGACCCTAGATAAGGAGACTCGGTGATTCAGGAGGGGTTAGAGGATCTAGCGGTAGTTGCTTGCCTGGTCAGGGATACACTTTGGTGCAGGATTTCTGTGGCATCAATAGGATGAATTTGCCCGAAATTTTCTCTGGAGCTAGGATCAGGCGGACCTTGTTCTAACCTCAGAGATATCTTCATTGCAAGTTGTGTTATTTTCCCCCAGCCTCCTCTTCTTTTGCCATTCATAATGGCCCAGATGAGGATCCCTTCTTTGACCTCTATACATGCATCTACTCAGTATTCACTGAGTGGGGAGGTCATCTTCTTGCAAGAGACTTTAATGCAGAGTACACAGGGAAACCTCTGATGTTCCTAATTAACACGACGAGGACTGATGACATGCTTTGTACTTCTGTAGGTGGAGCCTTGACAATTAGTTGGCTTTCAGCGGGATTCAAAGGATATGGCAGTAAACTTTCGACGTCATATGGCCGACACATCCTACAGATGGGAGAATCTCATGATCTGTTGATCCTGAATGACATTCAAAAAAAAACTTCCCAGACTTTCGCTTCTTCACATGCAGACCTCATGGTGGGGGAACATAGTGTGGCATGTAAACTTGAACATCATGACTACCTCCAATTTGATTCCCTATATTCACCATTTGTGTGTCTCCTTGTATTCCTCTAGATTGGACCATGCGACCCTTTCCTTCTCCTTGTAGGTTAGACACGTCCCCTATAATCCTTATCCCCATCCCACGCCCCTTCCTGTACTCATCTGGAAGTTTGATGAGGCTGATGGTCCTGTAGGACATTTCTTTTCACCTTCGCCAGCTTCTTCCCCCTGTACCCAATTTGCCTCACTCTCCTCGACTTATTTGATGTTTGAAACCCTTTCCTCCACCATTCATGACGTTGCTCGGTGCTCTTTCCCCCACTTCACTCCCACCCTCCCTTTTAAGTAGACCTACCCCATGAACTAGTGGTACGATGAAGACTACAAAACCCTTCACCGTCAGCTTTTCTTTGCTTTCACACATGCTCTCCCCTCCTTCCCATCTCTCAAGTCCAATTACCGTCGTCTCCTTCGCCATAAGAAGCGCACCTTTATCTTTCGCCGCCGCTTTGAGCTGCGTGTATCCCTTATACACACCCTAAACGTTTCTGGCATACCATTCTTCCCCCTCATTCCCCTTTTACCCCAGGACTTACATCCTAGCTCCATGTTTACTCATACTTCCACCCTTTACAACATCTCTGGCCAGCCCCAGATCCAGGTTGTGTCCCCTCCCTCTACCTGTCATATTTTTACGTACATGAATGTGAAGAAAGCCATTTCAGCCATGAATAGCAAGTAGGGCTGCAAATGAGGAGGGCTTCTACAACGGAATTCTTCATTGCACAGTTTGGACACTCTAAACAACTATCTTGTGGACCTCTTCAATTAGGTGGTTTGTACAAGTTTTCCAAAGATCGTGGTCCCACCATATCATTCATCCCATCCCACAAATGGGGTCCCACTTCTGACGCTGAACAACTACAGGATGATCATGGTGGGCCACACATTCTCCAAGCTTTATGCCACGGTCCTCCACATGCGGCTTTCTAAGTTTTTGGAGTAATACCATTGTAGATCCAGGGGGGCAGGCGAGGTTCCAACCTGCTTACCAGACCGTCGACCACATCCTCACCCTTCAAGTCATTATTGAGGAGGCATGCACCACCGCTCATTCTAGGGTTTTATGTTGCTTTGTGGATTTTCAGAAAGCCTTTGACTTGTGCCATAGGAAGCTCTTTTCTATAGACTTAGAGACATTAGTATTCTAAAAATCTTCTTGCCGCCATTATGCGCTTGTACAAGGAGGTTTTGGGCTGCCTTCGCACTGATGTTGGTTTTTCAGATTTCATCAGGAGCACCATCGGGGTTAAACAGGGCTTCCCCCTCTCGCCTACCTTGTTTGGTATTTATATTGATGAATTGGAGGAATTTCTCAGGGACCATATCCAGGAGGGGGATGGTTGCCTTCTTCACAGGTGCTGATCTACATTCTCCTTTTCGTGGATGATGTAGTCCTCCCTTGCCTCTTCTGTGGAGGGACTCCAGAGACAGCTAGACACCTTAGTCCTCTTTTACAACCACAAATAGTTTATAGTTAACCTTGGTAAAACCAAGGTCATGATCTTTAATGGGTTGAAGACTTCTGACTTCCATTTCTTATATAGAGGGGAAGAGATTGAGATCACCAACTCCTACACTTACCTGGGAGTTTTATTTACCGAGCTCCGTTTCAGTCTTCGGCCTACTCTTCAGCCCCGCATCAACAAGGGGTATAGCTCTTTGACAATCTTGGAGAGACAGTGCTTCCACCACCACTTCCAGGACATCTTGTCGAAGATGTCTCTCTCGGATTCTCTTGTGAGGCCCACAATTCTCTATGGCTCTGAGGTTTGGGGGCCATCCCTACTTGATTCTGATTGGGCTACTGTTGAGTGAGTCCAGATCCTCATGCTCAGACGCATCATCAGGTGCAAAGAGACAGTTCCACACAATATCCTCTTGGTTGAGTTCGGGGCTCGCCCCTTTAGACTAGAGACTATATTTGGCCTTGTTTCGCTTTTGCATTGCATCCGGGGACTTTCAGATTCTTCTGTAGGACAGGGATAGGTATCTCTACCTCGCCTACCATGTTCCTCCGAGGCTATTGCTCTTTCTGACCCCAATGGTTGTTCTCGTTGTTGGTATACTGGAGTCTCATGTCTTCTTGGCTCTTTTGGGATTCAGATGGATCGCCTCCCACCATACAAATACTCCATGGACGCTCCTGCCCATCTCCTACCGAGTAAGCAGGATCTGCACAAAATTATCAGAGACGACATTTACAGGTAGTTCATCCAGCACACTTGGATCAGCCCTCTAGGTGGATTACATCCTAAGATGGCTTTCTATGTCTGCACATTTCCTTGAGGTCAATGATGGGCTTATTAGCCGGCCTACGTATATCTCCCGACACTGGTTGTAGGCACTCCGCATATCCCTAGGCCAATTCAGAGTGGGCTCTCATAGACTTCGTGTGGAGGACCACCAGCTAGACCGCTCGGAGAGGATTTGCCAGCTTTGTTCTCTCTAGGAGGTCGAAACGGAGGAACACTTCATTTTCAGGTGCCCCATCTACTATGAGATCAGAGGGAGATTCCATTGCCTATTCCGGGAGCATCTGTCATTTGCGGCTTTCTTCAGGTATTGTGATCAACAGTGTCTTGCTCTCTACCTACAGGAGGCTCTCAGGCTTCGGAATGAGACCCTTCAGTCCCCTCCTAGACAGGTTGTTACTCGACAGATCACATCTTTCTTTACGGTGCTCCCACCGGAGAGGGGCACCAAGCGACACCTTGACACCAATATGGATTCCTAGACCAGATCCGTCAGGACCCAGGATGCCACCTCCCAGTCTAGAGGCTTTCATGATTGCACTCGGTTAGGCCCCCCCATGGATCAAGGTCATCCAGGAGGATACATAGGGCTCATCTTGCTCGTCCTTCTCCCAGACACCAACATTCCAGACTCTCCATAGTTTCAGCTACATGACACAAGCATATCGCCAACTACTTCCAGTTGGCCTTCGGATGCTAGGTGATAGGGTCGGAGATGGGGCTTTTCCGCCCCGGTCTTCTTTGGTTTCATCCATCTGCACTCTTGTGGCTATTGTGGCCCTTGCTTCTCCTTCTTTCCTTTATCTTCTTTCCTTGTTTGTTGTTCGGATGACCCTTTCGGGTCTCCCCGCTGGTTCTTTTGGCATTGTATTGTGCAGTCCCATTGGACCTACTTTTGTGGTCATTCGTTGGACATTAATATAATTATCTTTCTGTTCATCAAGCAAGGTACGGATTAGGTACCCCACACCCTTCACCCAAACCAACTCTCCTCTATTTATGGGGGGGTTGATGCATCATGATGAACACTGCATCAGGGAAGACAGTGGATAGCAATATGCCATGTGGGTGGCTCAAGTACACAATGCTGCCAACATTTGTTTCTCAAGCTTGATCAATTTGTTTTACATATTTTCTTGTCGAATACCGCATTGATATTTGTTCAGAATTGTTATTATATTTTGTGCAAACTAAATTCCACTGGTCTTCTTCCAGGTGTTGTAACATTCACTCAATTGCACTTGCATAAACGATATTTTAAGTAATACTCACAATCTGTTGGCGTGATTAATGCTTAAATTGATATGCATATGTTGCCCCTCACTGCTTAGGAAAAGGTAGCTTCCACTCTTGTTTGTGGGAATCCAAGGGTGTATAATGTAGTTTTACAAAATGCCAAAAACAAGCAACTAAAATTCCGCCATGTGCAAGAATTTCTCAATACCCTTGATGGACTCAGAATACATCACATGCCTATCAAGGTCTTATACATTTCACCTGTTAGCCCGGTTGTCATTTTTTCAATGGGTTAAGCTCAAAACTGACCATTACTAACTATCACCATGTTAACAAATAGAATATAAGATAGCATCAGCGTAATGATCAAGGCCCCAGTCCCTGAAACCATCTTATGATCTGGGAATAATATTGTTTCAATAGGATCTACAAAATACAAAGAGCATACAGGTATCTGCTCAATAATATTACCCACTTGACCTTCAAAATTCTGACAATTTAGATTACTCTATGACACCTAGTGCAAATGCCTAAAGCTTGGTTTCAATAATTGCCATGTCTCATGAATGCATAACAACATTGAGATACAAAATCACATGTGGAAACATACAAATGTCAATTGAATATAGGAATGCAAAATGCGATATGTGCTCCTATTAGGGATCCATAGCATTTACTTGATTTGTTAGTTTCTAAATTTGTAAAAATCAACCTCAAAAGTATGCAAAACCAATTAAAAAATTTACAAAATAAGAAGAAATTTTTGGCAGAACTGTGTGTTGCCCCTCCTGAAACTACACTGGGTTTGACCAAAAATTCTTGTCCAACAAGTAAGACGCTTGGGGGTCATTAGGAGAAACTCTGTGGTCAATTGTTTAATGTTCTTGCCTAACATGTCTATACTTCCCCTCTCTAACTTTCATTCCATGCTGTCTTCTCTGCTGATGCATGTTCCTCATTAGCAGAATGATACCTTTATAATTAATTGATGTTATTTTTTAGTTTGTGTTAGTCATAATATTAACATTAATTTTTTGTTATCTATCAACCATCTGTAGTTTTTCAAATTAATAGGCAGTAACAACTGTTTGATAAGTTTGCATACATCTTAAGTTTTTAAATAATAAGGAGAAGAACGCTTATGGTGCATGCACATAATATCTGCTGTTTGTATGGATTTTTAAAATTTGTTTACTATTCATGTTATGTGATTTTCTTTTGGCTCTTTGGCCAGTTGGTTCCTAACATTCATGGTCCCTATGAATTTGAATTTCTACAGATTGGTAAAATTGATTCCTTTATCAGTTGTACTAACATTTGGGATGTAGCTGTACTTTTAGTTTTGCATTCTAGTTCATGGAGATTACTCTATACATCTTGAATCCCTTGATTCTATTGATAATGCTCTCATATCTTCACAGTTAGGAAGGAGTTTCCCTGAGCAGACTCCTGCCATCCGCTCTACGTCTGCTGGAAGATCAGTTCGACCAGCACCGTTGGTACCGCCAAGTACAACATTAAGACAAAGACCTTCAATACCTCCCATAGAGACTGCATCTGACATACGTAGGGGAAGAAGGTAATCTAAAATTTCAAGTTCAAAGCTAATGATGTTCTTTTATCATATTGATATTTGATAAAATATTAAAATCTAAGAAGTTGAGTAAATTTTAAACTCAAATATCATTTTACGTGTGAAATGCTTCGTATGTAGTATAGATTGAATTGCATATTAAAATAAAAGCTGCTTTAACATCAAAGAGATACTATCAGCTGGGTTGAAATCTTTAGTTTAGGGTGATATATATGGTTCATCACTTCATACATTTTGGACTTAGGTGAGAATTACATCTATTTTGTTAATGTGATGCTGTTGTGAATGACATTTTAGCCTTTAGTGGATGTACCATTGGCACAAGGAAATCACTTAGATTGTGATTTTTTCCTTGTATGCCAAGCATCATTTCTTTGGTATTGGTTTTATATTATTCACTACGTTTTGTTAGCTGGGGTGCACCCTTAGATGGAAGAAAGGAAGAGATTAATGTTATGTTTGTGGAGCCTATTTTCATGTTAGAGTGTGGTACACCTTCTATGTGTTACATTCGGGTATTTTTACGGCGTTCCCGCTCGCCTGTGAGGGGGTCAGGGGGGTTCGGGGGCGAAGCCCTCGAAGCAAATTTTCATGGGTGGTTTATTAACCCATGGGTAATGGGTAACCGTTATGGGCTGTTTTTTGGGCCCATGGTTTTTTCGGTACCCATTGTTTTGTAAAACCGCCTCTTCGGCTACACATAGGTTTATGGGACGGTTTTATTTTTTGCCCATTGTTTGATACCCACGGTTTTGTAAAACTACTTAAGCAGTTGTCTATTTATATGGTCTTATGCATATGATAGACAAGCAAATGTATTGCAGATGTGTTTTGAATTCGGGTGTGAATTCTGTAGAGTTTGTTGAGCATAGCTCCAAACGGATTTGGGTATTGTATTGAGAGAGTGGAGGCTTGTAATAAAATTTGAGCAAGTGATTCTTGGTGGACGTAGCCCAAATTGGGTGAACCACGTTAAATCTTGTCTCTCTGTGTTGTGTTATTTATTCTGCACTTTTATTTTAGATCTGTAATATTTTCTGTATATTAGTTTCTACTGTTGCGATTCTGTAAGGGATTATTCCGCATATTTTATCTCTTTTTCCTAACAATTGGTATCAGAGCCTGGTTTGGTTTGATGAACTGTTGAATCGCAGGGAAAGTTTTATCTTGAGTGGGAGCTATGGCAGATGATGGAAGATCTAGGGTTGATAAATTCAACGGGCAGAATTTCAGTCTTTGGAAGATGCAGATGGAAGATTACTTTTATCAGAAGGATCTTTATACTCCGTTGTCTGAGAAGGTGAACAAACCCTCGAGTATGACAAATGCGGACTGGGATTTGTTGGATCGAAAGGCACTTGGAATGATCCGGCTGTGTCTTGCATATTCGGTATTATTTAATGTTTCAAAGGAAAAGACTACAAAAGATCTAATGGATGCATTAGGGAAGTTGTATGAAAAACCCTCTGCCTCTAGAAAAAGTTGTTTAATATGAAGATGTCTGAGAATAGTTCAGTAGCAGATCATTTAAATGATTTCAATACGGTTGTGAATATGCTAGCTTCGGTTACAATAGAATTTGATGAAGAAGTTAGGGCTTTATTAATTCTGTGCTCTTTACCTGAAAGTTGGAATAGCCTGGTAATGGCGGTAAGCAACTCGGTTCCAGCTAACTCGAAGTTGAAGTTTGAGGATGTTATAAGGGTGATTCTAAGCGAGGAAATGCGAAGAAAAAGCTCTGGGGAATCTTCTACTTCAGGGAATGCTTTGACAGTGGAAACTAGAGAGAGACAAAAGAATAGAGGAAACCGTGGAAAATCGAAAGATCGGGCAAGGTCAAAATCCAAGAGCAAGATTGTATGTTGAAATTGTGGAAAGTCTGGGCATGTAAAGAAGGATTGTTGGGAGCTTCGGGACAAGAAGAAACAACAAGAAGAAAACAAGGAGGCAAATGTGGTATCGGGTAATGTATGTTAGGATGCTTTGATTCTTTCTTTGCATAATATTACTGAACCTTGGGTTTTAAATTCAGGGGCTTCTTTTCATGCTACTCCACATAGGCATTATTTTGTTGATTATGTTCAAGGGGATTTTGGGCATGTTTTTCTTGGTGATGATGAGCCTTGCAGTATAGTTGGAAAAGGTTCTGTTCAGGTTAAGATGCAGAATGGGAATACATGGCTATTGAAGGATTTCAGATATGTGCCTACATTAAGGAGAAATTTGATATCAGCGGGGCAATTGGGAAGTGATGGTTGTACTGTGATATTTACAGCTGACTCTTGGAAGGTTACCAAGGGTGCTCTTGTGGTGGCAAGAGGTAAGAAGGTTGGAACCTTGTATTTAACCACTGATAGTACTAATGATTGTAATCTTGTGGCTTCAGATGCAGATACAACATTATGGCACTAAGGGCATGAACATCATAAAGAAGAATTTGTCTGGATATACAGAAACAAGTTTGGATTTTTGTGAGAACTGCATATATGGGAAACAGAAGCGAGTAAGGTTTCTCAAGGTTGGACCTACGAAGAAAGAGAGTAAGTTAGAGCTGGTACATTCTGATGTGTGGGGGCCGGCTCAGGTATCATCTCCTGTGGGTTCAAGTTATTATGTTACTTTTATTGATGATGCAACAAGGAAAGTTTGGGTTTATTGTATTAGAAACAAATCTGATGTATTTGACACTTTTGTTAAATGGAAAGCCTTGGTAGAGAATGAAACAGGTCTTAAGCTAAAATGTCTCAGATCAGATAATGGAGGGGAGTATTGCAGCAATGAATTTAATGACTACTGTTCGAAGAATGGAATCCGCAGGCAAAAGACGGTTCCAGGAACTCCACATCAGAATGGGGTATCAGAAAGGATGAACAAAACAATAATAGAACGTGCTAGGAGCATGAGGTTACATGCAGGACTGCCTCTTTCTTTTTGGGCAGAAGCGGTGAGCACAGTTGTGTACTTGATAAACAGAGGACCCTCAAGTACCCTCAAGTGCCTTGGATGGAGGCATACTTGAGGAGGCATGGTATGGTAAGAAAGTTGATTATTCATTTCTTAGAGTCTTTGGATGTGAGGTGTTTGTTCATATAGACAAGGATGATAGGACCAAGCTAGAGGCTAAATTAGAAAAATGTACTTTTATTGGTTATGGTGGTGATGACTTTGGGTTTAAATGTTGGAGTATTAAGGACAAGAAAATCATTCGGTCTAGGGATGTGGTCTTTAATGAGAAAGTCATGTATAAGCAACAGTTGCAGGAAAACAGTGAAGAATCCAAGAAAGAATATGCAGTGGTAGAGGATCTTCTGGATGGGAAAGTGACCCATGAATCAGTTTAGGAACCTACTCAGCAGGAACCCCAAACTCCTACAGTGAGGAGGTCTTCTAGGGTAAGAAAAGAACCTGAACGTTTTTCTCCTTCTCTTTATTATTTATTACTCACTGATAGTGGAGAGCCAGAGAGCTTTGATGAAGCAATGCAGGTAGATGCCAGTAAGAAGTGGGAGCAAGCCATGGATGAGGAGCATAAGTCTCTCATGGAGGACCAGACTTGGGATTTGGTGAAGCTACCCGAAGGCAAAAGAGCATTACAGAATAATTGGGTGTTTAGAGTCAAAGACGAAGGAGGAAAAAAAAGATATAAGGCCCGGTTGGTGGTCAAGGGGTTTGCACAGAAACAAGGTATAGATTTTGATGAGATTTTTTCCCCTGTAGTAAAAATGACTTCTATTAGAACTGTTCTAGGAATAGTTGCAGTAGAAGACTTGCACTTAGAACGGCTTGATGTAAAGAGTGCATTTCTCCATGGTGATTTGGAGGAGGAACTATATATGCAACAACCAGAGGGCTATGAATTCAAAGGTAAAGAGGAGATGGTTTGCAAACTGAAGAAAAACTTGTATGCCCTGAAACAAGCTCCATGTCAATGGTATAAGAAGTTTGATAGCTTCATGATGGAGCAAGGTTATATCAGATGCCATTCTGACCATTGTGTGTATACAAAGAAATTTGAGGATGGAAGTTATATTATCCTGTGTTTGTATGTTGATGACATGCTGGTTACAGGTAAAAACATGCAGGAAATAAAAGTACTCAAGAAGCAGCTAAGTGAATCCTTTGCTATGAAGGATTTGGGTGCAGCCAAACAAATCCTTGGTATGAGGATATCTCGGGATAGGAAGGCACGGAAGCTGATTTTATCTCAGGAAGAGTACATTAAGAAGGTCTTGGAGAGGTTTAATATGCAGGATGTTAAACCGGTTGGGACTCCTTTGGCAGGCCATTTCAAGTTATCAAAGGAGCAGTGTCCCAAGACAGAGCAGGAAAGAAACCAGATGTCAAAGGTACCTTACTCATTAGCAGTTGGCAGTTTGATGTATGCTATGGTGTGCACTAGGCCTGATATTACCCATGCAGTGGGAGCTGTGAGTAGATTTACGAGTGATCCAGGTAAAGAGCATTGGCAAGTAGTAAAGTGGATCCTTCGGTATTTGAGAGGGACCGTGGGGACAGTTTTGTGCTACAGTGGATTAGACACCACTCTACGTGGTTATGTAGATTCAGACATGGCTGGAGATGTAGACAGCAGGAGGAGCACAACAGGTTATATTTACACTGTAGGTGGGACAACTGTGAGTTGGATTTCACGACTACAGAAGCTGGTGGCTTTGTCAACCACGGAGGCCGAGTATGTTGCTGCCACAAAGGCAAGCAAAGAGATGATTTGGCTACAACAATTGCTTGAGGTGTTGGGGCATAAGCAGGAGGAATGTAAGCTATATAGTGATAGTCAGAGTGCTATACACCTAGCTAAGAACTCTGCTTTCCACTCCAGGACGAAGCATATACAGTTGAGATATCACTTCATCAGGACAACTTTGGAGGAAGATAAGTTGAAGTTGGAGAAGATTCATACCAGTCAGAATCCTGCAGACATGATGACCAAGGTGGTCACAAGGGATAAACTAAAGCTATGTTCAGCTTTGGTTGGCCTTCGCGGATGACAGTGAAGGGTTGAGAAGCTTGCTCAGTGGAAATCAGTCTCCAAGTGGGAGATTGTTATGTTTGTGGAGCCTATTTTCATGTTAGAGTGTGGTACACCTTCTATGTGTTACACTTGGGTATTTTTACGGCGGTCTCGCTCGCCGGTGAGCGGGTCAGGGGCTCGGGGGCGAAGCCCCCGAAGTAAATTTTCATGGGTGGTTTATTAACCCATGGGTAATGGGTAACCGTTATGGGCTATTTTTTGGGCCCATGGTTTTTTCGGTACCCATTGTTTTGTAAAACCGCCTCTTCGGCTACCCATAGGTTTATGGGACGGTTTTATTTTTTGCGCATTGTTTGATACCCATGGTTTTGTAAAACTACTTAAGCAGTTGTCTATTTATATGGTCTTATGCATATGATAGATAGACAAACAAATGTATTGCAGATGTGTTTTGAATTCAGGTGTGAATTCTGTAGAGTTTTTTGAGCATAGCTCCAAACGGATCTGGGTATTGTATTGAGAGAGTGGAGGCTTGTAATAAAATTTGAGCAAGTGATTCTTGGTGGACGTAGCCCAAATTGGGTGAACTACGTTAAATCTTATCTCTCTGTGTTGTGTTATTTATTCTGCATTTTTATTTTAGATTTGTAATTTTGTCTGCATATTAGTTTTTACTGTTGTGATTCTGTAAGGGATTATTCCGCATATTTTATCTCTTTTTCCTAACAATTAAATTGATGTCCATAGTTGACAAAAATAGGTCAATAGCAACTAGTATTACAGCCAGTAAGGATAGCTTTCACGGAAGCACATAAAATGTCTCCCACCTAAGGGTATGAGGGTCTATGTCGGATTCCCTGGGGTCTGGGACAAAAAGTCTCAAAGAATGTGTCCCTTGGTTATGTGGGGACATTGTGGAGACATTCCCAATCCATAGCTAATTGAGTGTCCCTTGGTTTTGTGTGGACATGGTGGAGATGTTCCCAATCCATAGCTAATTGAGTGTCCCTTGGTTTTGTGTGGACATGGTGGAGATGTCTCCAGTCTATTGCTGATTGAGGTCATCCCTTGGGGGACCTCAAGATACCTACTAGGGGATGGCAGGCCATTCACTGCGTGGCTGTCTATTGCTGATTGAGGTGGATGTCATAGGGGATGCTCCACCATTTCTTCTTCCTAGGAGACACCCCAGTGGATTGACCCTTAAACCTCTAAATAGGGCATGTATGGGTTTTGACTGGGCGTCCCCTGGGGATCTCAAGACATGTACTAGGGAATGGTCAACCATTCACTATGTGGCTGTTCCAAATTCAATTTTAAAGTATTTATTTAAGACTTTAGAAAGCCTCTTAATGTATGCATAGACACCCTCTCATTTTAATTTCTTTTTCTGCATAGTGGCAGAAAAGATAGATTTTGCAGCAGTGCCTCTCCCAATTGGAACAAAAAAATACAAAAACGATCATATAGAGGAGATAATGAAGAAACACAGATTCGATAGCGAAGATACATTTTTTTAAAGACATTGGCAGGATAACAACAACTTTGCAGAAGTGATGTTTCACAGTAGTTTGGTATTGTTTTTATCTCCTTTGTTGTGTGGCATATCATTATTCAGTTGTCAAGTGCAGATTTCTTTTTCAAAAGTTTCCTTGGTTTGCAGGGGAAAAACAAAGGAGGGAAAAAAAATGGAGCTGTGTCACAGGGTTCGCTGAATTTCTTCCTTGAAATTCGAAATTCGCTGAACTTCATAAAAACCAGTGAAATTCGTCTAAATTTGCCAGAAAATTCGTACGGTATGATATCAGACAAGAAAGGAAAATACAAAATCGTTTAGAAATGATTTCAGATAACTTTATTTATAAGAAAAACCCCAAATCGTTTAAAAATGAAGGGCGAAACTACATTAGGGCTTTCCTGTTCGACGTCATTGTGAGCTTCATTTGTGAGTGTTCGTACCAATCATCCGCTGACAGTTGCCATTCCCTAATTGCCGTTCACTGTATTCACGATTGAAACAAAAATAAAAAAGAAAGAGGTTTGAGTTTTTAATTAGTAATTTTTTCTCGATTTAGGTTTAGTATAGGTTTTGGGTTTATTAAAATAGTTTTTGTTTTTTTGTTTTTTACCACTAAGCTTTAAGTTATAGTATTTTAAAAATAGTTTAGATTTTTTGTTAGTTTTTCTTTTTGCAAAACCAACTTTAATTTTAAAAGAGGAGCTTTATTTATTAGGTTTTTATATTAATTGTTATTTTGTTCTTAATTTTAATTTAAAAATATTAATATTTGATATATATTAATATAATGGTTTTGGCAAAAATTACGTTCTTTAAAATTTTAAGACTAATGTATTTAAATATTATACATATATTTTGATTTTCGCATATTTGATTTACATATTCCTTTTTTATTAATACTTCGTTTAGTATTAGGTTTAACTTTTAGAATTTAGATATTACCATAAATTAATAAATATTTTAAATTATTATTATAAATGAATTTTAATTAGATTCATTTTTTATTTTTTATTTAAAAGATTAAATATATAAATTTTGTTCTTCGAACTTATTCACAATTTTTTTGCCGAACTTCATTGGCTGGGACATTTCTTTCGAATTTTATCCTCGCTGAACACGAACTCGAACACGAACCTTGTGACATAGAAATGGAGTATGAAGCAAGCTCAAAAAACTAGCTGAAACCACACCAAATGCTCAAACTCGAAGAAAAAGTACAACAAACCTCAAAATACCATTGTTTCAATATTGCCACGAATATGTAGTGGGGAAAGTCTCAGTGATGCAGCCACTGTTAGGGGTCCTAATGAAAGAATACCTTAGACTGTGTCGCGTTCAGAATGCACAGTGGAATTACTGAACAACAAGAGCTTTAATTAAACTCAACTGGTCACATACTTGACACCGATTGCCAATGATATGGACATAATTTGAAAGTTGGTAAACCTTTGTTGGTCCTCATTTATGATCTCAATGCTGCCATTCCAGTGATCCCACCATTCATGTCATCAAAGAATCTTGCACGTCATTGCGTGAGAAGTCATGCATACCCTGTTTCAAGAATTCTCTGCGCGGTAGTCCAATGACTTCGCATTTTCACATGTGGATGTATGGCATTAAGGTGAGCCTTCCCTTCTCATGCAGGCCCATGGAACTGCTTTTGTTAATGTTGTGCACACTTGAAGGCTTCCTGGTTCTTCGCCATACTTCAAATTGTTCGTGAAATGTGGCAGTTGCGTACCAAGGCCTACAAGCTTCGTGCCATCTAAAGAAGTGTATATGCACGATGCGGAAGTACAACAATGCCTGTTGAACATTCTTCAGCCTGTGCAAAACCTTCCGCCATGAAACCGTCTTTTCTGCGTTGCGCCATCTTTTAAATCTTTGTCTGGATTCAAAACAATTCCGCTTATCTTATTGAGGCACTCTATTGATGCCGCTCATAAATATGTACAAATACAAACACAGATAACAAACAGGCACAAAAGAACACCATAGCCTTTGTGTGCTCGCAGGTTGCACAAAACTATGTAAAAACAATTTGTGCCCAAACAAAACTACACATAACTGGATGCAGCTTATTATCCTACTCTTAACATATTTTTGGCTGATGCAAGATTACACGCGAACGTGGATGCTTCTGCATCACTTAGTGTGCTTTGTTCAGTTCAGGTCTTTGTTTTATTTGGTTGTCAAGCTCAAAAAACTACTGTCATGTACTCATAAAATGTTTATATGTAACTTCTGACCTTTGTTTTATCCAATTTACCTTTTGTCTTACTTTCTAACACAATCTTTTAGTGGCCTATAAGAGTTTTAAATAGCTGATACATATATTGAACATATCTGAGGATAATCAAGGAAACTCTCCCCTTTATTTTGGATCATTTTAAGAAAGGGAAACAGGTGCTGTTGCAAACTTACTATTTAAGGGAGCTTGCCATAATTACTTCCTTAATTATTAACATCTTCTTTTATGACCTCTGCAGATTTCCAACTGAAGTCGGGCGTTTGAATATCCAAGAGGACACTGGCAATCAGCGAGAGGCATCAGCTCTTCGTGATGAGGTATTTTCCTGTTTGTTGCAAGTATACACTCATTTGCGTTGTGCATATCCATTAGTATGCAGATTCTTCATATAATTTGAGGATTCACTAATAATATGTCATCTTTCTCTTAGGTTGTTTTCTTAAGGGTTGGTTATTTGAGGATTTACGGATCTCTTACTAGCATTTGTTATATTCTCAGGTTGATATGCTTCAGGAGGAGAATGAAAATCTTCTTGATAAGGTGTGTGCCTTGAACTGTTATATACAACTTTATAATTTCTACAGCTGAAGATGTATTTAACCTAGCATATGAACTAATGGGCTTTCATGAAATATGGTTTTTTTTAATATTTTGGTTTGTTTAAATAAAGTGAGAACCTGAACTGTTTTTATGACTAAAATATGAAATTCAGCTGCGGCTTGCAGAAGAAAAGTGGGAGGAAGCAGAAGCCAGAGCAAGGGAGCTTGAAAAGCAGGTTATTTTTAATCACATATCTTATACTCTTGGTATTTATTGGTTCATTTAATCTCGGAATGCAAACAGATATGCATAGAGAAACTGTCGTCCTCTAGTAAGTATTATACACTGCTGAAGGTATACCTGTTGAACAGTTGCAATCAAGACAAGGCTATGTCTCTTGAACAGTTGCAATCAAAAAAATGCCATGTCTCTATTTACAGATTGACAGCTTTTCCTGTCGATATCGTTTACTTTGACTGGTTCGGGCTTCTCTTAGAATTTTCGTGTAAGGTCCTGGCCAAATTTGTTAACATTAATGACATTTTTACGATGTAAACAGAACTTCCTTTTGTACTAGCTTTTGAAAGTGGCCAATGTATATGCTTTAAGAGTTCATATGCACATTCTGTCTTATACACACAGCCTCAGTGAGGTGATTATAACATGAATCAGCCTTCTAAAGGAAAGTCATGTCATACACTTACTTCTCCATAGCATAAACATTGTGATCATGAATATGTATCATCTAACTTGCATGGAGCTTGAATAAGGCAATGTCGATTTTTAAATCTAGCTTTTATCATCAACACACCGTGTCACATGTATGGGTCCTTATGCGCCATCATGTTTTACAGGTGGTTATGATGTATACATCTGATTTTAACCTGCCTCATCTAGTGACAACAAAATTTATAACATATTTCATTGAATTTTCACCCAGATAAGAAGCCCAACTCTACTAGAAAAGGAGGAAATATGTTATAGCTCAACAGTACACAAACACTAGCCTAATATCAAACAAGATTAGGATGCCTTTTGAAAGATGAGCTCCATGTTCTGAGTGAGATTTTGATAACTGCAAGAAGACTCTATTTTAACACCTAATCTATTCATAGGTGTTAAATTGCCATGTTATTTTGAAAGAATCTTTAGAATATGCTTAAAATAACCTTTTCTTCTAGGTAACTATGGTTCTAATTTGTGCGTTAAATGAGCGGCCCTCCCCAAACTCACAAACTGTTTTTATAATTACCCAATAAGCAAACCTTTATAGAGAAGACAGGAATATTTACCTTCAAAGTTCAAATTAGGATTTTATGTCTCTTATGGGAGAGCCCTATTTCATTCATCCTTTCCAAACTTAATCATTTCAATTGTATTTGTATTTCATTCCTTTATGATGCATGAGTTAAAGATATCTCCAAGGAACTTAAAGTTGACTCCAGCCACCATTGTGAACTGTAAGCTAGGAAATGACTCTATTTAGTTTTCCACTTTTGTATAGAACCATTGTGTGGTACTGGTAGGTTGAATGCACATCGTATCAAGCACTATCAGTATTAGCTGCACATACTAAAGATAAAGTTTCGATCACCCTCGGATATCCTTGAGCATTGCCCACAAAGGAAATCATTTACTTTTTGAATTTTTGTGTAACCTCTTATTAGTTCGACATCAGCCTAGCTCCACAACAAATCTCAAATTCCTTTTCTAGAATGTCGAGCGCCAATTCAGTTTTTCTTTGCCTCAACAGTTTGGGAAACTTAGAAACTTCAAGCCTAAACAATCCATGACAGTTAACAAAAAAATATTAGGAACAATTACATAAAAAAGAAATGGGATTGACTTTTCAGGCTACACTTTGTTGCCCATCATTCTAGGATGAATGAGCTTGCAGATCAGGGCTCCTTATATAGATAACTGTAAGTACATACATGAGTTGGGAAATCCTTAACTACTTATGTTACATAAATAATTAAATCATAAAAAATAATTAATGCTCTTTTTCTCACATTAATTGTTATCTGTACTTAATTCTGTGTTAGCTTTTGAATAGCAGGCTTTTACTAGTCACTAAAGTATAGGTCCTCATCTCAAATTAGATTATTGGGATGTTTGCAAATTTCTACAGCTTCTTTTATTTAAAGCTTTACATTATGTCCTTGTTTTACGGAAACATAAAGCATCCTTCGTACAAATATTGTATGAAGCTTTGTGATAGTGCTCTGCTAGCGCAAAGCTCTTGACGTGGTCATGTTATATGTCTACAGAGTGTTTTTGGATCGTCTGCTGAAAGGATCTCCCTGTTTGACCAATGTATGAATGGATGGAATATTTTTTTTTGGATGATTAAACGCTTTTGACCGGAGCTATGAACCGGAGGGCTAGGCCCCAACCATACAAAGAGAAGAAAGGAAAAGAAGAAGAAGGGAGAAGGGTGGGTTGGAAACAACCAACCAGAAGGAGGGAGAAGGGAGGAGAAAGAAGAACAATGCCAGCAAGAACCGACATCGGGGAAGAACAGGAGAGGAGGGAAGAGACCAAAGAACGCCGAATAAACAACACCATCAGATGCAAAGCTAGAAAGATCAATGATACTGAGTAACCGCACGGAAATTTGCTTCCCAAAGAAGTAGACTGAACGCGTTGCCAACACGATCTTTGAGCTCTTTCCAGCTATCAATCGCGGAGTGCACAGGAAACAGAGCAACGCCAATTTCGATCGCTGGGAGCAACCTGTGATCAAGCCTCTCCAAAACGAACATGGAGTGTACATTTTGAGCATAGTGGAGCAGGTCATGGTATTGGCCGCTGAGCCATTGAATACCCCTGCCCGACCCCAAAGCCTGTTCGTCGACTTCCTCCACCCACAGGAGAGGATTGAGGAGAGAAAAATCAACAAATTCGTCATGAAGGGCGACTCTGTACGCCGAATAAATCTCATCTTCTGCAACAAATTCCACCATAGCCGGGTCTGGATGAAAAAGGAGACAAAAGGACATGAAGGTTGAAGCAATATCAGAGTTGGTTCGGGCTCGGTGCGAGCGGAAGCGGAAAGAGTCCCTGAGGATAGTTTTAATCATAGTAGGAAAACTCGCCAAAACCAAAAACTCGCCAGACCCCCAAAAAAAAAACTCGCCAAAAACTCGCCAATATTCGGCCAATACTCAGGAATACTCGGCAACTTAAAAAATACTCAATTTTTTTTAAAAAACATAAATTTTAAGCAACACATAGCTACAAAATGTATCAAATGAGCCCATAAAATGTTGGAGAAGTGTTTTTTATTAGATTTGAATACAAATACAATACAAAATCGCATCATCATGCGAATACGACAATCGGCTGATAAGTAATATGAATTTATGATGATTGACATTGAAAAATATCATCATAAATTTCATATCTATGCAAGTTACAATATACAATAAATTACATTTTCCTCTTCCCCAATCTAGAGAAATATTGGGGAGAGGGTCTAGTGCCTTTGGCTCCACTAGTCCCCACACTCGGCTGCGTCTCCACTCTCCTCCTAGAAGGCTGCGAATCTGGCTTGATCCTGGAACTAGATGGTGGTGCTGGTGGCTCCTCTGCTGCATGTTGGAGATCACCTCCAAAGATGTCATCCACTCCAATATCTCCTCGGAGTCTTGCTAGTGCTTCTCCCTCCATAGCCTCCCTCTCAAAAGAAGCAATCTCGTCTGCTGTGAATGCAGGGTTTTCCACTTCTTGCCCAGTCCACTCACTGTATGGATCTATCTCATCCAAATCAATGAGCTCCTCTGATGTCGCCTCAACTTTTTTTGTGCGAAGCCGGAGATTGTATTGCACAAAAACCAAGTCGTTGAGTCTTTTTTGAGTCAACTTGTTGCGCTTCTTCGTGTGAATGGCCTCAAACAAACTCCAGTTGCGTTCACATCCAGAAGCGCTACAAGGAGTAACTTGGTATTACCTGGTGACTGTGTGGTTCTCCCTCGAATAGCTAGCACCGATGAAAAGAGTCTCCCCCTACCATGTTTGTAACTCTGCAGCTCTAAAATGACGAGGTCCCTCGTCTCAACATCCGGTATCATCCTCTCAATACATGTCGAAAGGCCCTCCATAACCTCTCCATTCACATCTGTGAAGCTGTCAGAGTAGAAATACTTGGGGTTGAGGTAGTACCCCCCGCTGCATGAATAGGTTGGTGGAGTTGATTGTTCCACCTCCGATCAATAATCTCCCAAAAGGGACCATATCTGACGATATCCCCCCTGCAATAGTTTTGGATAGACTCTTTGGTCCTATCCATGGCCTCATATACAAACCCCATGGGGTTTTGCTCCCCATCAAGCAAACACAAAACTCTCACCAACGGCTCTGACACCTACACACAAATTAAAATGTAAGATTGCAAACTTACAAGTTACAATACATATTAGAAATGAAATAAAAAAGTGAAAAGTAGAACAATATATTTAATATTTATAATTTAACAAATTAAAATAAAGGAATGAAATATAAATCGAAGTTTGAAATTACCTTGATGATCTCTATAGCTCTCTTTGCAAAGATATCATCAAAAACTATCTTTGCAACCCTCTCTCCATCAGCTTTCTTTGAATATTGTGAGTCTAGCCATGCTTGACTCACAAACATTTGTTTCAAAGATGTCAACAAACTAGAAATACTTTGCAACGTCAAGAAGTTAGTTGCAAACTTTGTGACACCGGCTCGAACAAGTTCTTTCCCCTTTGTGTGTATTCTCATCAAGCTCAGAACCCAAGGGTGATTGTATATGTACTTCGTTATAGATCTTGCATCTTCTACAACCGGCCTCACCCAATCAATTTTGCCTATGTCCTCCAAAAGAAGGTCAATGCAATGAGCTGCACAAGGAGTCCAAAAGAGTGATGGATGTCTCTCCTGCAATAGTCTCCCAGCTGCCACATATGCTGCTGCATTGTCTGTGACAACTTGCACAACATTCTGTACACCAACCTCTAATACAACTGTCTCTACATAACACTCAAATTTTCTGCATTTTTTATTATGTTAGAGGCGTCAATAGATTTTAAAAACACCATCTTACCGTTTGAAGCTGCTAAAAAATTAACAAGGGTGCGGTTCCTTCCATCCGTCCACCCATCTGAAAGAATGGTGCATCCGAATTTTTTCCATTGTTTCTTGTGCTCTTCTAGCATGGTAGTGGCATCTGCAATCGCACCCTCAAGTAATTTCCCGCTCAAATCTTTTGGAGAGGGTGCCTTGTACCCTTTCCCTACAACTGTCAACGCTGTCACCAAGTACTCCCAGTATGGGCTCTTTGCCACATTGAATGGCTTTAGCTTTGAGGTGGGACGAGTAGCGAAAGACTTCAGAAAGACGGTGGCTATCAATTTCAGCGGTCGTGGCCATTTCGGAAACTCGCAGCGCAAAAAAACAAAGGGGAAACCCAAAAACGTTATAGTCGGTGGACGGGAGACCAGAATGCTGAGCGAAGCCGAAGCCAACGATTAAAAGGAGATGCTCGCACGGGGGAACTGTGCGTCATTACAGCCGGGAAGCAAACCGCTCATGTGAAATGATAGAAGGGAGCCCTCGCCACACCTTTGCGTCACTAGAAATTTTAATGGCGGCAAGATAATCAATCGTAAGGTTGGCAAGAAGATTTGCGGCATGATTAACTTCTCGAAAAACATGTGTGATGTGTCAACTGCTAAGTTTCCCGAGCCAATAAAGGATGTTGGAGATGAATGGGTTAAGTTTCCAAGAGGGGGCCGACCCTTTAGCAATGGCCTGTATGATGATTTGGGAGTCCCCTTCGATGAAAAGGGAGTCACAACTAGAGTGGAAGGCTAGTTTAACACCTCCTAGGAGCGCTTGGGCTTCGGCCATATTGCACATACAGTCCCGAAGGGGGAAAGAGCCAGCTGAAATAAGGAAACCTTATCACTTCTGAGGATACAACCGACGCCAGATTTACCAGGATTACCCCTGGAGGCCCCATCGAATTCAATTTCCAAGAGCTCAAAGGAGGAGGCCACCATTTAACACTCCTTTTCAGAAATCTCTCCACTTGGGAAAGGCCACTTTTGACAATGGAACCGGAGCTGGGGATTTTAATCAGGGGCCAAGATTTCCTGATGGCAGCATCACGCGAGGAGAAAAGAGGATTATTGTGGCTATTTATACTAACTTTTTTAGAGATGGCCGCTTCTAATTTGGCAAGAAAAACCGGCAATTCAGAAGACTGTTCACGGAAAAGACGCAAGTTGCGCTCCCGCCAAATGTGCCTAATTAGGAAGAAAGGAGCTATGGCCGAAATATAATTGAGGGAGCTCACTTGTTCCATCTTGGGCCAAGAAAGGAGAGTATCAATGATATTGTTACACGAAGCCCAAGCTAGTTTAAGCTTAGCCAAAAGCTAGTTCGAGCTCTCAGTAGCAAAAGAGCAGAAGAGGAGAAGATGATCAATATCCTCCTCAGCTTCCCCACAAAGAACAAATTTAGGACCGGCAAATCCCCAAGATCTTCTACGCAGCTGAGTGAGGATTTTCCTTTTAAGAACAAGCCAGTCGAACAAAGCTACTTTGGGTAAGATAGAGGGATTCTAGCAGCCGTAAGAACAGGGAGTACCCTTTCTAGACATGGAAATAAGCTTTGCATATCCTTCTTTCATAGAATAGGAACCCGTAGAAGCTCCAAGCCAAATTAAATTGTCCTCGCTATCTTTAAAGGAAGCAGTTCTGGACGAAAGAGCCTCCGTGAAAGAGGATGTCTCGAGAGGGGAAGCGCCAAGGGTGGCGATATCCTTCCAAAGCCAAGAAGGCGAGCCATCCGGATGTTTGTGACCAAAATCAACAACAAAATTGCCCCAAGAGCCCCTAGAGACATTCATAATTCTATTGAGATTGGGAATAAGATTCAAAGGCGAATGACCATTCTAGCTATCCTCCCAAAAATCAGTCAACCTACCATTGTTGACCTGCCTGGAAACCCAGTCCGCGATCAGAAATCTGCAGCTGCAAATGAAGTTCCAAATGTGGGATCCTTTGGGGAGTTCAGTGCTAGAGAGCAAAAGTTCAGGGTGACCAGCCTCTAGATGTTTATGGCAGAGCACTTGAGAAACCAACCTCTTGGCATCCGATAAAAAGTTCCAAACAAGTTTCGCACCAAGAGCAGAGTTTTGAAGAGGAAGGTCCATTATTCCCAAACCGCTTAAGGATTTGGGAAGTTTGACACTTTCCCAATCGACCAAGTGAAATTTTCTGTCCTAGTTGTTCCCCTGCCACAAAAAGGATCTGACGATCTTTTCGAATTTTTTCAGGACTGATTTGGGGATCAACAAAACCGAGAGCATATAGATTGGGAGAGCTAGGAGGATAGGATTGATCAGAAGAGCTCTGCTAGCTAGAGACAACCATTTCCCTTTCCAAGAATGCAATCTCGACGAGAGAGAATTGAGGAGATCATCCCAGAGATTAGTCTTACCTTTACCATAAAAGAGAGGAATTCCCATATATTTTTGAGGAAGGGCACCCGCTGCGAAACTCAGAGTTTCCTTGATTTTGCGCTGCAAACGAGGAGAGACATTGAAAAAGGTCATAGAGATATGAAAGTTGATTACCTGACCATCCGCCAGCGAATAAGAATTTAGAATATGAGACAGGCTGCGAGCTTCCGGGATAGAAGCTTGGCCGAAAAGAAAGGTGTCATCCGCGAACTACTGGTGCGAGAGGGGGGTCAAATTGGTGGTGATGGAGATACCCTTAAGGGAGCCAACACTAATCGCCGATTTGATACCACGACTCAAAGCTTCAGTGACAAGGATAAAGAGAAATGAAGAGAGAGGGTCCCCTTGCCTTAAACCACCCTTGTAGCTATTAAAGAAACCTCCCGCTGAACCATTAACTAGAATGGAGAAGCTCGGAGAAGAAATGCAATTGAAGACCCAATCGCAGAAATGGATGCTAAAACCCATAGCTTGAAGAGATTTAAGAAGGAACCTCCAATTTATGCGATCATAGGCTTTACTAAAGTCCAATTTAATCATCATGCCTAAACGTGAGGAAGAGTGAAGAGTATGAATTAACTCATGCGAGATGATGATACCATCCGCAATGGATCTCCCAGGAATGAACCCACTCTGTTCATGTACAACAAGTTTATGAAGAAGGGGGCTCATTCTGGAAGCAATGGCTTTTGAAATAATTTTATATGAAGTGTTGCACAAGGAAATGGGCAGAAAGTCATCCAATTTCTCAGCTGGAGACTTTTTGGGAAACATACAAATTAAGGTGTGATTCCAGGCTCCAAGGATCTTACCAGAGTGACGAGATTCCTCCACGGTGAGCCAGACATTGTCTCCAATGATATCCCAAAAATCTTGGAAAAAGGAAGCAGGAAAGCCATTCGGACCGGGGGCTTTGTCCCTTTGCATAGAGAAAACAATCAATCGAACCTCCTCCTTGGAAAAGGGGGAAAGGAGCATAACATTGTCATCGACATTGATCAACTTAGGAATCTGCGCTAAGAATGGAAGCTGAACGTCCAAAGAGGAGACACTATCACCATTCAAAAGTTTTTGGAAGTGAGACACATATTCAACTTTAATCTGGGATTGGGAGGAAATCAACGAATCGTCCTCCAGCTTCAGGGAGGAGATGTAGTTGACATTTCTTCTGGCTTTAACCGAGGCATGGAAGAATTTAGTGTTTTTGTCCCTATTAGCTAGCCAGACTTCACGCGACTTCTGTCTCTAAAAGGTTTCTTCTTTTAAAAGGAGGTCACCTAGTTTGCAGAGCAGAGATTTTTCTTTGAGAAAGTCATCCTGATGCATACCGAATCTAAAAACAGATTCATTGAGGGTTCGGATTTCTTTCTCAACTCTTAATTTTTCCTGAAAAATGTTTTTGAAGTTGGAGGAGTTCCAGTCGGTCATATTAGTTTGAGCAAAGAAAGTTTTTTTAGACATGATAAACATCCAAGTCCTTGACACCATAGAGGAAGCCCACCAGGTTTTAATAAGAGACCGGAGTGAGGGATCCTGCATCCACACGGCTTTGAATTTGAAGGAGTGGCGAGGTGGAAGGTCGAAAGAGATGTTGAGGGATAAAGGAAAGTGATCAAAACTGGAAAGAGGATTGACAGAACATTTGAGAAGGAAATTATGCGGGAGCCATTCTTCAGAAATCAAAAATCTGTCAAGTCGAACAACTATAGAGCTAAACCCAGGATGCCGATTGTTCCAAGTGAACCAACCCGAGCAGGGTTCCACATCAACTAACTTAGTAGAATCCACGAAGGTGATAAAGTCATCCTGAGAGTGTGGTTGCCATTGAATACCTCCCCATTTGTCTTTGTTCGAAAGAGTGGCATTGAAATCCCCTGCAACAATGATCTTAGAGTCTGGGGCAGAGACAAGCACATCCTGAATTTTAGACCAGGTTTCCCGTTTTTTGATGTGATTATTTGGTCCATATACGTTGCAGAGAAAAAAAGATTCATCCGAGTGCTTTAGGCAAACCTTACACCAAAGAAAGTGAGGATTGTCGGATAGAAGCTCAACACCGCAGCTACTGGTCTTCCATAGAACGCCCAAACCGCCTGAGGCGCCAATAGAATCTACAAAGCAACCTTCCCAACCTTTCCATTTGCGAAACCAACCATTCATGCAATTCACTTTTGACATTTTTGTTTCTTGAATCAAACAAATAGAAGCGTCCAAATCAGCAGCGTAACGTCTTAGAAGACGCTGTTTGTTAGGGGTGTTGAGTCCCCTAATGTTCCACGAGAATAAAATCATCTTTTCTTCATAGAGGACTCGCCTCTCCTACTTGAAGACTGAAGTTGCAGTTGTCGACCGACAACGACCTCCTTAAGGGATTGAGAGTCTTTGGAGGGACGTCTAGGAGGAGCTTTCGGACCCAAGTCAATATTGAGAATGGCTGGAGTCGAAAGAATAGGGCTGTGCAGATCGGTTTCACTGGGGATTAACTCAGTTTCCTCTTCCAGAACATTGCAAAACTCCCCACGAACATGTTCTTTGGAGGACATCATATTTTCCTTCTCATTGACCCACTTTTCCAGAGAAATCGCATCCGCACCAAGCCCCAAAGCGATGCCCTCATTGAATAAGGAAAGAATACGAGTAGAGTCTTGAACCACATATACTATTTCTTTGACCAGAGAGATGGTGCTTGGGTCGAGATCCAAAGGCTCCAGGTCAAGAGCTTTACCAGAGGATGCCTGTTTAGTAGAAAAGACCTTTTTGGGGGGATGTTGGTCAGAGACCAGCGGAACAACAAACTAGACAAGCTTTTTTTTCCAAACAACACTAGAAACAGAGGGGTTTTTACACGCTTTCTGGTAATGTCCTGGCTGTTTGCATCGGAAACAACAGTTAGAGACCGCCTCATAATCCACTTTCTGGACCCATTCCCCACAGGGGGAAGAGATAACAATAAACTCTTGTAGTTTCTTGGAAGAATCTACAGAGATGCAGATCCTGGCGAAGGAAGAGAGAGTGCCTTCTAGAGTAACCGGATCTATGCGAATAACATGACCCAGGCTAGAACAAATTTTAGTAAGGGTATTCGAAGACCAAAACTCATTAGGGAGAGTACAACTGAATCCAAACATGGATGCCTTCCATATCAGCTTGTTTTGGATTGAAGTGGGCGGACCACTCACGCAGGTGAATCCCCGACTCTGCGAAGAGGAAGTCTTTCCTGGCCAAAGAATCGCCCCTTTGCGCAACACTCCGTAAAATCACCAAGAAGAAACCTTTATCCAAGAACCGGATATGTAGACCGCTTCCCCATTGGGTGTCACACCAACAACGAATGCCCTCAACTGTCAATCGACGACCCACAAATTTGGCTATTAAAGTTCTTTTACCAAGAAGGTAAATCTGAGATGCATGATCGCCTGAATCCTCCAGAGAAACAGAAACAAACTCCGACTGCACAGGGTTGGTTTGGACCGAGGTGCTTCCATTTCTTCCTTCGAGAACTCTAGCCGAGTCATTGGCTCTGGGTCCCAGTCGTTTCTGAAGAGCTTGTGACAGTCCATGGCCCGCAGAGGATTTCTTCACACCCACCGAGTCATAGACAGAAACGGACAAATGGTTGTTGCATCGTTTGAATTTTGAAAAAAACGACCGTTCTGAACCGCTACCCTGTTGCCTTCGATCCATCGCTCCCTCAAGTAATCTTAGGGGCTCAAATGTTATCAAGGTCTATGACTACATTAATGTTTTATCAATGGATGGAATATTTTAATAACATTTAGGAGATGAAATATTTTAATAACGTGTACGAGACCAAACAATCTTATGCGACCAAGAGCTGAAGAATGAAATCCACGTTAACACATCCACCTGCCCTAAGGGCTGCCCCACTAGTCTTTTGAGATTTCTAACCCGTTCTTGATTTTGGATCTTCTATTGTGGATCTTGATGGAAAAACTCTGTTTTGTTTCGCCTCGCCTCCTTAAACAAGGCGTTCAGGTTGTCGACTTTCAAGCTGTCTTCGTACTTGATACAAATGTCTCTATAGGTTGTGTAGACACCCTAAAAATACATATTTCTATCCCGCTTCTATCCATTTAAAATTAATTAAATTAAGTCTATCTTGCTGCACTACACCCCTTTGGAATTAATTAAATTAATTCTGCCATTTAAATACACCCTTTTAGAATTAATTAAATTAATTCTATTACCTAAGCTATATTCCTATCCTTAAGAAGTAAATAATTTAATTCTAACATGCCTTTGGAATTAATTAAATTAATTCCTACTCCCTCTTAGCTAATATAATTAATTAAATAAATGGTTAATAATTCCCCCACAATCAAATACTAATTAAATTAGTTATTTAATCAATTCCTCTCCTTAGTCAACTCAACTTGAACTCCACTTCTAGATTCCTAGAAATGAAGGGGCTATAAAGTTGTACGTGCAATTCAAATGTTGGATGTAACTTTTGTTATTCCAAGTGTCCATTGCCCTTGTAAATCTGCAACTCCTAGACTTAGTCTATTTTCTAGTCTCAGGTAGTTACAATTACTAACGTAGAGCTTAGTCAATGTCGAATCCACCTTTCATGGCTTTACCCTCAACAATAAAAGCAAGCCATTTCCTTTGTAAATTCATCCCTGGAGCTTTGAACAAATTGCATGCAACTTCTACCAATTTGACATCGGCATCCTTATGAAATCTGCTCGTAGCATATGCAAATCCCTTTAGAGAGTAATATCAAAGAGCATCCATAATCCAATCTTACTTGAAGTTTGTAAGAATTACAATAAAGGTATAATCTGTGTTTTTTATTTATCTTCCGTGTCTGTAAATTTCCTTGTTTCTAATATGGCACGCCCGATGGGACTTCCCACGTTCTTTTTCTCATTTTAGTTTATCATTTCATGATTTAACTTTGTTTGTGTTTCTTGTCTTCATTTAACCTTGCCATCAAATTTTAGGTTCTCAAGTGGAGCAAAAAAAACTTAAAAACGAAAAAAATAGTTGCCAAGCCATGTTTCTCATGTTTAAATGTTTCACTGAGAGCACAAATGTAACCCATTTTTCGGAAGCCATAACTTTTGCTCCCAAACTTGAAACGACTCCATTTTTTTGATAGAAAAGTCTTTAGAAGATCTATCCAATGGAAAAATAATTCTCAACATTGTATACATCTTCTCGAGACCTTTTCGTAAAAAAAGAGTTGTTTCGAGTTCAGGAGCAAAAGTTATGGCTTTTGAAAGATGGGTTACGTTAACGCTCTCAGTGAAAAGTTTAAACATGAGAAAAATGGTCCGACAACTGCTTTTTTAATTTTTTGGCTTCTCTATTTCACCTGAGAACCTAAAATTTTGATAGCAAGGTTAAATGAATACAAGAAACATACAAACAAAGTTAAATCATGAAATCATAAACTAAAATGAGAAAAAGAAGAACGTGGGAGGTCCCACCGGGCGTACCAGAATGGAAACCATGAAAATTATAGACAAAAGAAGACAAATGAAATAACACATAGATTTAACTTCACCGTAATGATCTTGCAAGCCTCAAGTAAGATCGTGGAAGTGCTTAGACTTGTGTTGATCTTGCAAAATTTGATTTGTGGATGCTCTTGATTCAATCTCCAAATGGTGATGCAAATACTATAAGCAATTTTCACAAGGATATGGGAAAAATTTAGCAGTAATTGGATGCAATTTGTTTAAAACTCCAGGGATGAATTTACAAAGAAAATGGTTTGTTTTTATAGCCTAGGGTAGAACCATGAAAGATGGATTGGACATTGACTAAGCTCCACGTTAGTAATTGTAACTACCTGAGAATAGAAAATAGACTGAGTTTGGGAGTTGAAGATTTATAGGGGCAATGGACATTTGGAATAGCATAAGTTACATCCAGCATTTGAATTGCACGTACAACTCTATAGCCCTTTCATTTCTAGGAATCTAGAAGTGGAGTTCAAGTTGAGTTGCCTAAGGAGAGAAATTAATTCAATAACTAATTTAATTAGTATTTGATTGTGAGGGAAAAATTTACCATTTATTTAATTAATTGTTTAATTATATTAGCTAGGAGGGTGTAGGAATTAATTTAATTAATTTCAAAGGCATGTTAGAATTAAATTATTTAACTCCAAAGGGTAGGAATATAACTTAGGCAATATAATTAATTTAATTAATTCTAAAAGGATGTGTTTAAATGGCGGAATTAATTTAATTAATTCCAAAGGGGTGTATTGTGGCAAGATAGAATTAATTTAATTAATTCTAATTGAATAGAAGCAGGATAGAAATATGTACATATTTTTAGGGTGTCTACAGGTTGCACACTCCATGATGTAGTGCCATTCTATCTCCACTACAAACACGTTCTCATTTTCCACTTCTCCTTGGACATTGTTTACCTTCTAGTATCACAACTAATATGATGCACAAGCTACTCCTGAGCCAGGAAGACAAGTGGTAATATCCTTGATAAATAATTTCTAACAAATCTAGATATTTTATCAAACCCTAGTGCACTTTTGTAAAAAATTGAACTTTTATGACAATAATAAAATGATTTTTTATAAAAACAACAAACCCCAATTGTAGACAAACTATAATTTATTTAGTTATTTTCAAATCAGCTTCAGGGAAAATACCATAATATCTGTATACAATTATTGGCTCATTTTAGATGATCCAATTACTTAGAAGATTGCAAGAAATAAACATGCAAGCTGAAACCCTTGCAAAAACTCTCCAGATGTGGCGCCCAAATAATCAATTTCCCAAGGGTGGTGTCCAACCATAGAAGTGTCTAGTATGCCTTTCAGATGTTTGTTTGAAGAAATCCTTGGCTGTACTTTGCTGTTCTGAATGCTAAAACAACCCTGAATATGATGCCGTAGCTGAACTAGATGGATATTTGTACTCTGAATGATCACTGCAACCTTTGGATGAAATTGCCAAGCTTAGATATGGGGGTTTCCGTCCTCAAATCTATACTAATGCAGAAACAAAATCATTGTGATTGTAGTAAAATGCTATCTGCTACTTGTAACAAAGAGAATCTTAGGGAAAATTTTGCAAGCTTATGTAAAATGAACTTTGTTTGTCAGGTTGCTTCCCTCGGAGAAGGAATTTCATTAGAGGCACGGTTATTAAGCAGGTATAGTCATTTTCTGACATTTCATATTTTGCAGTTATTGCTATCCTTTATTAAGACATCAAAATACTAAAATTGTTTATCATGTTATATCTTGCAGAAAGGAGGCAGCATTGCGACAAAGAGAGGTAATTGCATATTTTTTTTAGAGTTTAGCTTATGGTATTTTCAATTTTGTACGGTGAAAATGTTGTCCCATTCTCTTTGTTTGTTGTGCTCTATAATTAAGTGTTTCTTTTGGGCATATAGAGTGTAGCGTTTATCAAACGATTAAGTCTCTATTGGTACTCTTTTACAAAAAGATTAAAATTAATCCTTTATGCCGAGGGTTTTGAGTATGGAAAGGTTATGTCTATTTTAGCATCATGACAATGGGGAACGATATAATGAGGACAAGAGGAAAGACATTTATCACATTGTACAGAAGCTTCATACTAGAAGCTATGCATATTGTAAGCATATAGAAAGTTCAAGGGCAAGGCTAGATCACCTCTGCATCTACATAATCATTAACCTAAAGGCACGCTAGTTACGAAGGGAAGAGTTTAGGATTTTTTCATCATTTTGAGCATTAGAAGGGATGGATGTTTAACTTACCTTTCACATAAATGGACCATAATACATAATTTGTTTTGTTAAATTCCTCAAAACTCTATTTGCTGGACAAATAAGCTGGACATTGGCTCTCAGTGTTCCTTCTCAATCACCCACCCTATTGATTCTTGAAATCTTTTGGTCTAATATTTTGTCGTTTCTTGTCTCTATTACTTTATCTAGCTTCAGTGCTCCTCCCTCCTTAAAGGACTCCGGTGAGCCATAAATGGACATATTGGATTCTTACTTGTAAGGTAATGGATGTTCATGTAAGCACAAGCTATATTTTGGAAGTGTGCCTTTAGACAAAGCAAATTATAGTTTTTGTGCACATTGATTCTTCAAGTCTTATCTATCATTTCTCTGTGTATATCTGGGTTGGTATTTAAGCATATTAGTTGATGTATAATGAAACTATTAGTTGTCAATTAACTAATGTTCGGTTATGAACTTCCCCCGCTATATTCTAACCTCCTTCAACATAATAAATACGAGCACCACACACCTCTCAATGTGTGCCACGAGCCTTTCTCATTTCTCTTCATTCTTTGTGTTTACTTCTTTTAACATTGGTATTAGAATCATTGGTGCTTGAGAAGTTTAAAGTTTGAGGAAGCTTGAAAGAAGGTATAGATTGCGGGAAAGAAGACAAAAGTTTGAAGTCCAGGGAAGCCTTTGGAGGTACAAAAGAAGCGAGAGGTCGCAGTTCAAAGCACTTGTTGCTAGGGCATGTAAAGAGGTTGAAATACAATCGGGTTTTTTTTAATGTTGAAGACAATCATTTTCGAGGTGGAACACAGATGCATGATTAAATAGGGATGCCAATAAGGACCAAAAGCAAGGGAGAAAGAGAATTGCTAGGATGACATCCCTCAAATGCAAACACATATTTGACATTTTGATGTTTTTACCCCATATTTTCGAGGGAAAAATGCCATTGATTCCATTTGATTTTGAGGGTAAACTAGATGCATTTGAAAAATGCATTCTCAAACATTTTCTAGGGTACGAGACTATAAATCACGGTTTTGGTTGTTTTTCAGTTGGGGTTTGCTATCTTGTTGATTTACAGTAAAATGCGAGGGCATAGTCAACACACGAGGGCACAATCAACACAAGTAGTTGATTTTCAAGGCCAAGGGTTCGAGTTTCAGTAAAGGGATTCCAAGTTTCAAGTGTAAAACATCATTTGCTGTTTAGGGAACCTTTTCTTTTTCTCTTACTTCCAACCGTGATTTCTTGCTAGGGCATGACTAGTTCTTAGTCCAACAGTGATTTCCTGCTAGGGTATGACTGGTGAAAGAGCAAAACACTCGGACTAGAACTTCGTAAGCTTTTTCTTGGAATTTGTCTTGTAATAATTTATTTCCGCTTACATTGATTTTTGTGTTAGAAGTCAGAATATAGACTTTACTTTCATTTATTGCATTGATTTATGAGTCAAATTTCAAGTATTCAGATTTTAGATTGTACTTTCTTATGTTGTATTGATTTTTGGGTTGAAAAATCAAGTTTTGTGTGGAAAATGGCCAATATTCAAAATTTTGTTCGTTTAGAGGTGCAAAAATTGAATAGCTAGAATTACAATGTCCAGAGTCGCAAGATTTTGATGTTTGCAGAATATGAGGACTACGATAAAATGTTTTTTGTCGATGAAATAAGGCCTGTTGCAGATTTCATGAGTTATGACAAGCGTCATAGGGAGGCCTTGTTGAAGTTGTCGGTATTAAATGATTTGATACCTAAGGTGCTTCTTTTGAATAGTTTGCCGCCACCTATGAAAACATTTGTGGAGGCTCTACATTTGATGGCAGGAAGGTAGACCTTGATGTTTGATCAGGGCAATTCCTACTTGTTGCAAAAGGAATGTAGGTACACACAATCAATTGAGTCAACTTCTAAGCAATTAGAGAGTGCATTGATTGCTCAGTCAAAGGGAAAGTGGAGATGTCACTTCAGCGAATCTTCTAGGTACTAGGTGAAATGTCATTATTGTCATAAGTTTGGGCATTTCAAAAAGGATTGCTAGAAGCAACAATATGATCTTTCCCAACACAACAAAAAGCCACAGGATGAGGCATATCTGGCAACAATTGTAGATGAATTGGATTTTGAGGAAGAGAATGCTGGCTATGCTCTTATGACATCATGCGTGAACTACAATGCTATCAGATTGTGGTTCATTGATTTTGGTGCAACCAAACATTTTCATGTTGTAGCTACTAGTATGTAACATTTATTACAAGTTCTAATTTAGTTTTATTGGCAGATGGAAAACCTCTTATAATAGAGGGGATAGAAGACGTAAACATTGCATTGAATAACGCTAAAAAACTATTAGTAAGGAATGTTAGGTATGTCCCTAGCATACATAAAAATCTTATCTATCCATCAATTAAAAAAATTCCCAATATTGATGTAAATTTCTCTTGGCAAAAGTGTGTTGTGTCAGATGTGAAATAGGAACAGATAGTTGCCTTTGGTATTGGGCAAAGAGGTCAGTAAAAGCTTGTTGAATCTGATATAGTCAACTTGAAAGCATTTGTGGAGGGAGACTCCACTATTTAGGATGTGTTGGAGGATGAAATTCCTCACATGCTTGATAATCTTACTACAATCAGTTTACACACACTCATTGTAGAGGGAAAATGCAGGAGGATGCAGTGCCTTTGGAGGATGGAATACCTAAGTTTAGAATGTGTTGGAGGCTGACATGCCTCGGGAGGATGGTCTTCCTTACTCAGATGCACAGTTAATTGTGGAGGCACATTCCATTATCCAGGTTGTGTTGGAGGCACATGGTGAGATGGCTGGACATGCCAATCAATCACTAGCACTGACTCGAAGGATAGTAGAGCACGGACTTCGCTCTCATTGTGAAAGGCTTTTCACGACAGGGGGATTAGACGAGCAACAAGAGGAGATGGTTATTTCTCCTACTACCACGGAGATGGTTCTTTCTCCTATTGCAGAGTTCCTTCTTACCCCTACTACAGATAGTGCAAAAATGGGCACATTTCAGTTGCTTCTCTTCAAATATTTGGACAAGAAAGTCTATTTAGTGCTACTTGAAGATTTTCGGGTTTTCGAATGTGCTCATTTGGGTTGTAGATTGATTGAGTCCCTGTGCGGACTTGAGCAGGCTCCACAAGCCTGGTACATTCTCTTTGATCAACATCTCCAAGATTTTGATTTCAGAATTATGGAGGTTGGGCTGAAATTATCAGCCATTGATGATTCATCACCGGTCAATGAGTCATTCTACAAACACTTCATGGACCACTTGTCATATCTTATGTCCACACGACCGGATCATGGTTTTGCTGTCATCTATCCTTTTCTATCGAGGTCTATGCCGAAGCTCATACATTGGACAATAGCAAAAACATCAGACGACTGCTGCAGATTTTGGAGTGATATCTAAGGAGCAGCCTACAGTTTTAATGACTAAAGGTAAATACTTGGTTTCATTGTATACGTAAAGTTTCGGGACAAACATGTCTCTGGTTCAGTCATTAGGGGGGTATTAAAGTATATTAGTTATTGTTTATTGAACTATTAGCTATCAACTAACTAATGTTCGCTTATGAACTTCCCCAACTATATTATAACCTCTTAAAGCAAAATAAATTCGAGCACCACACACCTCTCAATGTGTGTCGTGTGCTTTCTCATTTCTCTTCATTCTTTCTGTGTTTACATCTTCTAAAGTTTGCATAAGATAACAGATTAAAGTGTCACACTTTCTAAATACAATTTGTGTTTTGCTCCATTTCCGACAAAACCTCTTAAATAAGAATCCAATATAAACTTTAAAGTAACTAATTAAAGTGTATTGGATCTCAAGGTCGTGATATGCCTGTTCTGCAGATTCTTCTCTCATTTCTTCTGTAGATTTCTCCAGAAATAGAAACAGAAATCATAAATCATAAACAAATTTCCATAGTTACCTAAGAATCCAAAACGACGGGACGTAGGGATGGGGTTTCCGGGACGACATTTTTTTTTTGAAAATTTCGGGATGGTAGGGGGATGGCTAATAAAAAATATATAATTTATTAATTTTACAAATATCGCATGAATAATTCAATAAACTAAGACATAAAATTGAAAGTTTGAAGATTGAAAGCATTAATGATTAATCCAATTATTCATCACGTAAGCCAAGGCCCAAAATGTTACAGCTATATATATTATACTCAATGTTCAAAACTTCAACATGACAATGAAAGGCTTAATAGTAAATAGTAAAGCTGAAAATTAAAAACAAGTCTTAGTCTTACTCTTCAATAATCAACATGAGAAGACTACAACTACACCCACATTACATATGCTATGAAATATTATGTCATGTCTCATAACCAAAATGACATTACATAACTAAAATGACAAGTGTCAAGTAAAACTCAAAAATCGCTATCAGACCCCTCCGAAGGAGCAGTTGCGAACCACTCCTCACTATAAGTATCTGTATCAACGCCATTTGCATCTGCAAAGGACATATCAACCAGTCCTCCCTGCTCCTGATCTTAATCAATCTGCCTTACATCCTCAGGGTCCACATCCCACCGCAATGTTGGGCTCTCCTTGTACGTAGGTGTCTTGTTCCATGAGATGCAAGGCACTATGTACAGCAACAAGTTTCTCTGCTCTCTTAGAGGTAAGTATGTTCCTCTTAAGAGAGTGGATCCACCCTTATGTTGACCAATTCCTCTCAGAAGTAGAGGAACTAGAAACTTGAGAAAGTAGACGAATAACAAGTGTACGTAGCAATCCTGCATGTCCATACAATCACCACCAACTAACTGGACTCTCCTGTGCCGATGTGCTCCTGTCTTTCTTTGATGATTTTTTGTAGCCATCTAGATAAGCGAACTTGAGCCAATCAATTCTGACTCGTGAAGCATTCTCTACATTACCATTTTTTTGAGGGCTTCCAAGAAACCCTTCCTTACCTCCTCAGCATCTACTGGGAGAACTCTGCGAGGCCTCCCAACATACCACTCCGGATTTAGTGCATATGCAACATTGTGTAAAGGAGTGTTCAACTTCCCCATCTCCGCTCAATGATAGGCTGAATATGGTGATGGTAGAACTCGAAGGTGGGGTCCCTTACTCGAACAACAACCTTCATCTGGCCAAGCATACTATCAATACATTCGTATATCTCACCAAGGCTAGGGCTCTCAGAATCCCTATATTTTATCACACTGAAAATTGGAGATATTATGGATGTGATATATCTCACATCTATCCAAAATATTTCATTCACCACAATTTGCTTTCAAATTCTTCCCCTGCTCTGTCTTCGACCCATCCCACCTAGACCACTCTGATGTCATGACCATACATTGTAATGATTCTTGCAACTCAGCCATCCTATCCAACAAAATAAAATATGATGCAAAACGTGTGTCCACTGGCTTGAGGAATTTCTTCCTCGAAAAGCTATGGAAGAGTGCCAATGACGTATGGTGGTTACAGATGAACATCTGCACATCTCAAGCATCAACCACTGCATTTTTGACCCAATCAATTTTTCCAATATCTTTTAGTGCATTGTTCATGACATGCACACAACATGGGGTCCAAAATATATGTCGGTAATGAGCCTCGACAAGCTTAACTGCTGCCCTGCACACATAAGCTGCACCTATAATAACTTGCACAACGTTGGCAGGGCAAACCTCCTCAATAGCATCTCGCAAAATGGTGAATTGGAACTCTGCATCCTTCTTCTTCCCTAAACAAATCAACTACCCTCAAAAAGTAAGGACCCTCTCTGCATGAAACAATGGTATTTATGAGTGGGTGGTGTCTGATATCTTTCCACCGATCCATGATGATGCTGCAACCATGAGAGACCCATGTGCACCTTATTTCCTCCATCAGTAAATTAACCTTGGAATAGTTCTTATCCAAGATTGTGGTTCTCAACTTCGTGTCTCCTAGAGGCACATAACTCACACTTGCTTTGGCTACCTTAGCCATAACCTCCTTGAAATAAGGAGAGCGAGCAACATGAAATGGAATGCCAGTAGCAAAAAGCATCATCAGGCTCTTTTCTAGCCTTTGTATCATACATTTCAACAACTGGATTGGAGGCCACAACCTTCCTATTCTCCCTACTACTACCAAAAGCATCCAATTCAGACACCTCATAAGATGCACTTGTAACACTACCAGTATTAATTCTCACAGAACTAGAAGGGGTGCTAGTGCCACCAACATGACGACCACAAACTTCTGGAACCTTTTCCAATCTCCATTATACAACCTCACCATTTCTGACCTCTCTTCAAGTGATAGCTGTCCACACGTGCCTTCGCCTTTCCCCGCAATGTGCAATAAATGTGCATTTAACCTAGTAGTGCTACCTGACCAAGATAATGAGCATATGTTGCATTTTCATATTTTAGTGCCCCCTGAAATGCTTGATCTAGGACCCTGCATAATTTGACCAAATTGTTTCAAAGGTTTTTTCTTATCAAAAGACACCCTAACATACTTTTTTAACATTTCGGAGGGGCAACTGAACTTGTCCACACTCCCTTGTGAACTAGTAGCAATATTAGGTGTTTCTGATTGTGTTCCTTCTCCTTGCACACCCATTTCAACATCATATTCAGCTTGATAATCACCATCAGAACTCGTTTTGAAGCTGCAATAATTAAAATACAAAACTATATAACTATACAATACAATAAAACAATGAATACAATTAAAAAAAAAAAGCGATGAATACATTTAAAAATAAAAAAACAAGCAATAAAAATGCCCCTCTTTATGCTTTATCTCATTCCATCACTTGCTAATCCACATAGGAAAAAACATACAAGCAAATGCAATGCCGTCACTTTCAACTTTGCATTTGGAAATTTAAAAAAATAAATAAAGAATGGTAGTAAATTAGTAATGTATGTACATACCTCTTGCTCTTGCTCTTTCTCTTCCTCTTGCTCTTCCTCTTGCTCTTCCTCCTTGCTCATGCTCTTCCTCTTTGCTCTTGCTCCTTGCACGTTGCTCCTTACTCTTTCCTTCTCTTTTTTTACTCTTGCTCTTTCGTTCTCGTTTTTTTGCTCTTGCTTTGTGTGATTACAATGAGTGTGAAATATTCTTTTTATAAGTTTTTTTGTTGCTTTTAGGGTTAGGTTTAAAGCATTGAAAATATAAAAAAACATAAAAATGATAAAATATGAGCTGTTTTACCTTTTGCTTGGCGTGAAAAATGTTGGGTACGTCCCTCAACATCCCGGGGACGTCACGACGTCCCCAACGAAGTCCCTAAACCCTGTTTGCACCCGGGACATCCCGGGTGCATTCCTAGTTTTTAGGGGACGTCCCCCTTATTTTTTGTAAAATGGGGACAGCAGGGAAACGTCCCGTCCCTGTCCCCAAGTCCCCTAGACGTCCGGGACGTGTCCCCGTGTAACAATGCAAACTTCTTGGTTTAAGATTTTCTGATGTTCAAAGTCCCAGTTACGTATTTTCTTGTCTTGTCGACATTCTTGTGTATTTTGCATTGTAATTAATTTCAAAAATTTAGCAAAAACTAGGCAAAAGCCCTGGACTTGGTAAAAACTAGGGACTCACTCAAGGACTAACTCAAGGACTCACTATTATGGAATTATTAATAGATGAATTGATTTATGAACTTTTTGCAGGCTGCTTTGAAAGCTGCAGCACAAACTAAGGATGTTAAAGATGATGAAATAGCAGCTCTCCGATTGGAAGCAGAGGTCAGTCCAATTTATGAATCCAGTTGCTAATATGTAGTGTAGATGTAGGTTTTTGAGAATAAGTAGCTCTCCAGAAATACTCATGTCAAGTTGGTATCACTTAAGTAATTATCTTCGAGAGTTGAACAATTTCTTTCTTAATCTGTTTGATCCAGGCTGTAAGAGATGAGGCAGCATCAGCTGCTGAACAATTACGTGAAGCAGAATCTGAAGCAAAATCACTTCGTTCCATGACTCAAAGGATGATTTTAACACAGGAGGAAATGGTTTGCTATTTATCCTTTACTTTAATATGGCACACATTGTATATGAGGCATGCAATGTATTTGTCTTGTTTTTGGATCACTAAATGATACCAAATATAACATACTCAACTGTTTGGATAGGAAGAGGTGGTTCTGAAGAGGTGTTGGCTTGCTCGTTACTGGGGTCTGGCCGTGCGTCATGGTGAGTTTTAAACCTTTTTTCCTTGTGCACTTGCTGATGGAGTTGAGTTTGTTTCAGTTGATATAGACTAAAATGTACTTGCCAAGTGTTCATGAGATTGACTTTTTTTTCACTTGCTATAAAATTCACTCATTGCCACGTGCCTGCCTTTTCTCTTTGTCGAAGAAGTGCACTGACACGGAATTTCAGTTGTCTTGTCCTATTTGGTTGCAAATGACATTGTCTTTCGTACACCAAAATTTAAGAAATGCTTTGAGTTATGGTATTTGACATTAATACAATTGGGAATTTGTGTTGATCGTGGCCATTATATAATTTAGATTTGATGTCTACCTTAGCAGTTGATTTATCTGCATTATGAGTGATCACTTCACCTCCTAAATTCTGCTCAATTTTAGAGAAATCTATTATTAATAAGCTTATTTTATCTTGGATTTGAAGGTTGATACAAAAGCAAGTTGGACTATGTTATTACTGTATATAATGCCAGATTATCAATATCGATGTATTGTTTGCTTTTCTTCTAGGCATTGTGCACGGATCTTCTAGGTACTAGATGATTCTATAATTTTGGTGTTTAATGAAGTAATTGGAAACTGTTTTTAACAGTAAAAGTGATTAAATTTCTTAATGATAGTAATAAGAATCTTTGTAAAATAGAAATGAACAAGCGGTGGTAATTATCACAAGTAGAGGATTTATGAAATACATTTTGTTATGTTTTGGGAGAGAAATGTATCCCTATGTAACATTTCTGGCATGTTGAGGTGTGGCAGTTGGGTCAAATTGCAGGGGTTCCACAGATGATTGAATCTATAGTAATATATTAGATGGAGTACTAGCCTGGATCATCCCATGATGAGTTATTTGCATTTGAGAACCTGCAAGTATGGTATTACTGAGTTTGGGTCAAATTGTAGTTGAGAGTTCTCACCATAGTTCTCACGGAGAATACTTGCCAATACTCGTGGTGAGTACTTGCCAAGGGCCTAGCGGATGGGACGTACTAGTGCTAATACTCATTTGAGACTGTATCTTGTATAAATATTTATGTTTTCTTAAGAAATGTATTAAGGATTTAACAAGTTGCGGACTGTTGAAATACTAAACACATTTCAGTCTGCCAAGTATATGCCAAATGCTGAATATGCAAAGCATGATTAATATTTATAGTCACAATATTATATTCAAAATAGATGGATCGTACATCCAAGTACCATCAAACACATTTGGTCGGTGTTCTCAGTGCCATCTAATTAGAAATCATCCCCATGTGATTTGTGCCTTAACTCGTTCATTCACTCTGAACTAATGGCACTTGATCTCTTCGAACTCTTGCTGATTCTGCTCCCTCTTAGCTGAAATTTCTCTCCCTCTTGCTAATGCTCTCTACCTCTGGACTCTTGCAGCCTTGATACAAAAGCAAGTTGGAGTGTTATTACTGTCATATGATACAAGATTATCAATATAGAAGCATAGTTACCAAATTTGGATATCCATATCTGTTCCGGAGTGCTTAAAGTGTGAAAATACGGGTCCCATCAACTAGTTTAGAGATTAGGGTTGGTGGTGCAAACTTCCAAATACATAGTATATATGAACATAATTTATAAAAAAGCACCATTTTGGCGTTTTTGCAGCAAGGGACAGCTGCAAGTCTTGGGGATGGTTGACGAACTTGGGGTTTCCTTGAAGTCTTGGGGATGTCCCGAAGTCTCCTAAATGTATCTTCTGAGAAGGAAACGTCCCCAAATAAGGGGGACATCCTCTACCTCTTGGTGGCAGTGGTGGGACTGTGGGAGTATGTTTCCCAGAAGTCACCAAGTCCTTGGGATGTCCCTGTCCCTGGAAACATCAAAGTTTTAGGGGGGATGTGTCCCCGTGTAACTCTTGGTTCAACAAATAATTGTATCTATAATCATGTATTAGATGGAGATAGTTGGATCATTGTTCTTATTAGCATTTGAGAACCATTCTCACACCACATCTTCTTCCCATGTCATCTGCCTCGTACATAAACTTTTCCTTGTCAATTATATTATCACATGAATGAGCTGTGACAGTTGGGTTTATGTGCAGGGGTTTTGCAGATTAGTGAATCTCTAGGAAGAGTATCTAGATGGCACAATAGTTGCATCTAGAATTCTTATCTTGCATGTCTGAGAATCACTGAGGTGCACAGTTAGGTCAAAGTTTGTAAAGATTCCACCATAAATTCCATGTATGACAATAAATATTGTTGGGACCAAGTGCCGATGAACTGGGAAGACAGTGCTATTATACTAGAGTCCTATGGCAATATATTTGGGTACGTAAGTATGTGTTTGTCTAGGAGAACAATTTGAATCTGTGAAAGTGACTAAACACATTTTTTTGATTATTCGAAAATCCTTCAATATCAATATAGCTTGGTTGTTTATGGTCACGTGAAGTTAGTGGTGGATTTCTTAAACCATGATGCATTACATCCAAATTTCATACACATTTCAAGTTGGCTAAGACTGATGTGAGTATTAAACAGCAACACTCTATCTTAACAACTGAACAACATGCTGATGGAAATGAATTGGTAAGTATGTTTAAGGTGAATTTTGGGAGCATTTGTTACACATTTAATATCGATGGCTCAAATTTGACAGCCTTGCTCAATGTGTTCACGACATATTGACAGTTATTTAAAGAAGAAGGTTCATACAACTCAGTTTGTCTAGACTGCAGGAAACGCCCTGTGGGCACTGGGGTCCCTGGAAACGTATTAGGTACTGGTACGGAGTTGGTGGTGCAAACTTCCAAAAAAGTATATGCGGGTAACGGTAAAAAAGCACCATTTTGGCGTTTTTGCAGCAAGGGACAGCTGCAAGTCTTGGGGATGGTTGACGAACTTGGGGTTTCCTTGAAGTCTTGGGGATGTCCCGAAGTCTCCTAAATGTTGAGAAGGAAACGTCCCCACGCGTCTACCTCCTGGTTGACTGTGGGAGTATGTTTCCCATCACCAAGTCCTTGGTTCATTGGAAACATCAAAGTAGCACTGTTTGGAACTCTTAGGTTCAACAAATAACTGTATCTATAAGTCATGTATCTCAGATGGAGATAGTTGGATCATCATCTTATTCGGGTTTGAGAAGGTTCTCACACCACATCCGATGTACATCTGCCTCTTACATAACACTTTTCCTTAATTATATCATCACATGAATGCTTGACATTGTTTATGTCAAGTTTGGGCTCTAATCAGTGCTCATCTAGGAAGAGTTCTGTGGCACAATGTCGCATCTAGCATTTTTCTACATGTCTAATCACTGAAGGTGCACATAGGAACCAGTGGTGCAAACTTCCAAAAAAGTATATTTTTTATTTTAAAAAAGCACCATTTTGGCGTTTTTGCAGCAAGGGACAGCTGCAAGTCTTGGGGATGGTTGACGAACTTGGGGTTTCCTTGAAGTCTTGGGGATGTCCCGAAGTCTCCTAAATGTATCTTCTGAGAAGGAAACGTCCCCAAATAAGGGGGACATCCTCTACCTCTTGGTGGCAGTGGTGGGACTGTGGGAGTATGTTTCCCAGAAGTCACCAAGTCCTTGGGATGTCCCTGTCCCTGGAAACATCAAAGTTTTAGGGGGGATGGCCCGGTTTGTAGACCCGTGTAACTCTTGGTTCAACAAATAATTGTATCTATAATCATGTATTAGATGGAGATAGTTGGATCATCATTCTTATTAGCATTTGAGAACCATTCTCACACCACATCTTCTTCCCATGTCATCTGCCTCGTACATAAACTTTTCCTTGTCAATTATATTATCACATGAATGCTTGACATTGTTTATGTCAAGTTTTGCTTTAGTGCTCTCTAGGAAGAGTTCTGTGGCACAATGTGCATCTAGAATTTTTCTTCTGTCTAATCACTGAGGTGCACATAGGAAAGTTTGAAAGATTACATAAATTATGTATGACAATAATTATTGTTGGGGTGTGATGAACTGGAAGCATGCATTTACTGTCCTATGGCAATATATTTGGGTACGTGTATGCGTTTGTCTAGGAGAAAATTTGAATCTGTGAAAGTGATTAATTTTTTTGATTATTCTCTCCTTCAAATCCAAGCTTGGTTGTTTATGGTCCGTGAAGTTAGTGGTGGATATCTTAAACCAGTGCATTAATTTAATTATATCTTTCAAGTTGGCTAAGACTGATGTGAGTATTAAACAGCAACACTCTATCTTAACAACTGAACAACATGCTGATGGAAATGAATTGGTAAGTATGTTTAATTTCAATAAGTATGGGATGCATTTGTTACACATTTATATGATGGCTCAAATTTGCATATTTATACATTTATAGCACACGTATATATAAATATATATATAAAACGTACCCAAAAGCGTACCGTACCCAAGATTTTTAAAAATTTGCCGTATCGGCGTACCGTACCCGTACCCGTATCCAGACTGTCTTGCTCATTTGTGTCATCTTATGTTCTAAAGATCATAATCAACCATTATTTATATCAATTCTAAGGTACGATTTTCCCAAGTTTATGTTAAGAGGTATCTGGTCATAATATAGCAAAAAAACTAGTTTTTTAGAGAAATCAATTTTCATCAAAGCTAAGCACTAACTGTTTTTCAATGTGGAAGGAAGCTTATGTACCCTTGAGAGTATTCTAATTGATTATTGTGTAGGAACATGATATTTGACACGCAGGCCTTCATATCTCTGGAAATATATCATTGACAATGTACTTAACATCATACTTTACCAATATACTATCAATTTATATTTTACTGTGTATATCTTATCAAGATTGTATTACATCGATATCAATAATGCATTAATAGTCACTTAACAAATAATTTTGCATATCTCGCCGTATCCTTACATTGTAGTGAAATCCTTTAGTCACTCAAACTCAGGAATATTATAATGGAAGACGGGTTGAAAGTTGTGCAAGGTCTGCTGGAAAAACCAGTCAAATCTAGTAATACATGCTGGCTTCTTCAGATTTAATCACACACTACTCGTGGTATGCTCCACTGTTAGCAAGGCATAAGACTACGCCATGTTACTTCTAGGGCACATTGTGTGGCTTTCCTTATGAATTACGATGTTTTCCTTATGCTAAGTTAGTTTCTACCAGGCTGCCTTATTTCCATTCTTTTAGCCCTGGGCACAAGGTCTAGAGCATCTTGCAAGCAAATAATGGAAATAATATATACATTAACTATGGGAACTAACTAAGGTTACCTGCTGATCATCCATTTTAGTTAGGTATTTCACACCATGATACATTGTGTCATGGTTCTACTCAGGGATCAAATTTGAAGGGCTGGTCTGAATTTTATTGTGAAGGGCAAATATTGGACTAGCCCTTCGATGATGAAAAGTAGTATGAATATTTTACACTTCATATGACAAGAATAAATCAAGTATCCACGTCACAAAACTATGAATATCTTACAGTCATATGACAAGAATAAATTAAATATCCACGTTACAAAAATTAAGAAAAATAAGATATTGTTTTTTTATAAAATTAAGTACAAGTTGATTGGCACCTTAAGTAAAAGGAAAAATTCACTTATCCAAACAAAATGACCCCTCAATTCATAATGGTGTAAAAATAAGATGCATTTAAACTTGTAAAATAATAAAATTATGATGTAATGAAAGTCCCAAATTTACAATATCTATAATTTTCTAAAAAATCATCGTAATTACAATAAGTATTAAATTTATGTATTACATAAATAGTAAGTACATAAACAAACAATTGAAATTAGACGGAAAGAAATGCAGATCAATAAACAAACATAGAAACCATCAAATTGCGTGTGAGACATTGGAATCTCTTATCAAAATCATTATAAAAAAATTGTAAATAATAAAATAAATAACTTTAGCTTCCACTTGGATTTTAGTGCTAAAATTAAAACCCATTTGGATTCTTATAACTTCAAGAAAAAAAATCAGTCGGATTTTAACCACTAAAATTAAAACCCATATAAATCTTAACTAGTAAAATGCATTAGATTAGATTTTTTCCAATTAAATTAAAGAAAATGTGCATCTATACATTTAAACACCCACACTAACTATATCACCGACAAATACATCGAGATATTCTTGGTCAGATTTCACAGCCAAGAGCTTCACCTCACACACAATATGCATTCAAATCTACTACACACATTAATGATGTATTGCCATATTAGACTACTCCATTAAAGACACTCACCCTTCATAATCCTCCCTGAATCTATCCACAACCCTCTTCCTCAACTCCTTAGGCATATAGTTGAGCTGCATTGTCTTAAGCACAATTGTACTTGTTGGCCTCCACATCAACGCTATTGAAAAATGATAAGAGAGAATATACAAATGATGACTTGGAGGGGTGGTTTCAATGGACAAAGAAGCTTATCTTTGCATGCTCGATCCCTCTACAAAGAGCTTATCTCTTCCGCCCTGCATTTTGCCATCTTGGATAGGTCCAATCAACCTTTGCATTAGGGAACAAACTGACACTTAACTCAGCTATTCTTTGCAAGGGTCACAATGTGTGAGCTCCTCAAGTGACTCGACCTTTGTTTTGCTTAGAAGTAAGCCCTAACTACCTTTTCCTCGAGCTCCTTCTCTGTTGCATTCAAACCGAGCTAATCTAATCATCTCGTCCCCTAGCTTTTCTACACACCGAGCTTGAACTGATCTAAGTGATCTGGATCAAGACCATTATGAGCCCATCCTGCCCTTTGGCACCAACATGGCTCGTATAGAGACATTCTTGACACCCTACATTATCGAGTCACGAATTGAAGTCACCTTTTGAGATCAGTTGAACACTTTTCTCCAAGCTCTGCCCCCACCTCATATATCTATCTCAACCCATATCGAGCTCGTGGACACCTTGGACGCTCGATTTGTTCCAAATCATGTTGTGCATGCTCCCAAATGGGCAGATATTTGTGTGCAAGTTCGATCGTAGCTTTATTCTCTGCCTCTCAAGATGGCTTGTGCTAACAAAGAAGCAGAAAAAATATAGGGTGACAGATAAAATGTCTGAATGAATCCCAAGTAAAGGCCAGAACCCTAAATGATAATATTAAATATCTGGTTTTTAAGTATTTTTGCTCAAGTATTCGTATCAAGCTGACATCACCAACTTGCTAGAAACTTGGGATTTGACCTTAATAGTATTATAGTAGTAGTATATTTATTATTTTAAATTTTTTGATAATTGCTTAATTCATCTTATCTAATATATCTGTGAGTCACTTTCAGATCCTAGAAAGCTGGAGGTGATTGTTTGTAGAAGTCAGCAATTTTTTTTTTTAAGATTTAAAAATTTCACACAAATTGTTGACAAGCATTTTTCATCATAGCCCTGCTTTTGACAGTTTTAAATGTAACTTACACTTCTCTATTGTCAAATGATTTGTTACATTTGATTTTTTTTTTAACATGTAAATCTTTACCCACCTTTTTTTGACGGGTTTAAGGCGTTGGGAAGGGTTGTGACAGGCTCAAATTTGAACCCTTGTTCTACTCACTGCAAATCTGTTGTGGCCACAATATGGCAGAAAAATATTTTTTTCCGAGAAGTCAAATTTCAGATTTTTGCATGACGGTGTTGTTCTTATATTTATAACTTATAAGTAATGCCCAAACTTTGAGGATAGAAATTTGAAGGCTTTTTTTAGACCAACACAAGATTGTTATCACTGCTTTGAGTATAAACTCTTTTTCAGCATGAAAAGGAATGATATGCACCCTTGAATAATATCTATACAGTAACGATGGTTAATTATTTTAAGAACGTGTTTTATGACACGTAAGCTGTTGTATCTCTGTATATATGTCATTGACAATGTACTTATTATCATATTTTACCTATGTAATAGTTCAAGTATTTACAGAGCATCTAGAATTTACTAATTGTTGCATCCATTTAAAAGAATTAGATTTGGAGCACTTGCATACACTAGACTGCCTGCTAACTTGTATTGAGTGGTGATTTCAAGATGTTTTCCTCAAATACGGTCTGATTGAGATATGCCGTAGATCCAAACCCTTTTTTACTGTTTTGCAAGGTGGCAATACAATATTAGGTTTGGGAAGGATAATAGTATCCCAGTGATTCACAGTGAAATCAGGAGCAATTTATTTTTTCTGTGTATATCTTATTGTATGCACATGATATTTGCCATTCAAAAATAATGTGGCAAATCTCTCATGTGCCATATATTGTATCGAGATCTTTCAGCCACTTCAACTCAGCAATGTCATAAAGGAAGTTGAATTGCAAGTTGTTCTTGGTCTGCTGGAAAAATCTTATGCAATCTAGTCACACACACTTTTCTCTAGAATTCATTACACGCTGTGTAGAGTATGTTACATTGATATCAACTTGTCAGATTATGCTATATTTGTCAGATGGTGCATTGCATGGCTGACTTCCTGACAAATTACAGTGTTTTACCTTTGCCAAGTCTGTCTGTTTTTATCATAGTTACCTAAGTCTCGGGGACGGGGGTACGGAGGGACGGGGTTTCTGAGACGGCAATTTTTTTTCAAAATTTTGGGGACGGCAAGGGGACGGCTTTTAAATAATACATAAAAATTAATATTTCAATATTTTAACTTTTTTCAATGACATTTAGGGATTTATACTGTATTTAATTGTATTTTAGGTACTTTCAAGATCATAATTTGATGTTCTTGGTAAAAATAACATCTTTTTAAAAGTAAAAACATCATAAAACTTTTAAAAGATTTGAAAAAAATTGGGCACGTCCCCTCCAAGTCCCCGAGTCCCCGAAATGTTCGGGACGAGATGATCCCAGTCAATAAGAATCTGTCTTGTGGCTATATTGAGTATCCACCCTGCCTGACTCCCTCCATACTCCACTGTAGCATGTTCTAACATCATCATGATATCATTCTTTAGGCTTAACATAAGTGCTGGATAGAGATCCTTCTAGAAAATAGTAGGCATTGTTCAAAGGCTCATAAATGTTCGAACATCATCATGATATCATTCTTTAGGCTTAGCGTGAGTGCTGGATCGAGACCCTTCTAGAAAATAGTAGGCATTGTTCACTTGCTCATAAATGTGATTTTTGTGCGCGATATGTCCCACATTCTCCCTTCCGTACTGATCCTTGTTCTCATTGTTTTCAGTTCGGTATGTTTTATCATAGCAGGATCATTTTATCCCAGTTCATGCAATATGGGTTCAACAATTGGAGAGCATAGTGATCATAGGCTTGATAAATTAGGTAACAATCTTGTTCATGTTTACTGATGCCTTGAGTAATAAGAGGAGGATCTTACCCACCCTAGTACTCTAGATCCTAATAAAATTCCAGTGTTACGCGGGGACATGTCCCCCGCCCCCCAAATAGGCATGTCTGGGATGGCGTGACGGGGGGTAATGTACCTGAATATCAGGGGATGTTTCAGGGACACCCTCTTTTTTTGCTTATTGGGGATGTTGGGGACATTTGTACGTCCCCAGGACAGTCGAGGGACGTCCAGACATCATTTGCCTTTTTCATAGAGTATTACAGTGTTACCAAAATGGCAAAAACACCTAGCTGCCTCCATGGAAAAACTTCTGCCATAGAAAATGGTGAACTCAAACCCACAAACAGAGAAACTAATCTTTACTTGAGCAGCCACGAAAGGTCCGACTGTTATAGTCAAACATGACATGTTGCACACATTGCAGGCAAAATCAGTTTTTGCAGTCAGAAAACAAAAATGTGCAAGAAAATCAGATATGTACTGAACGTGATGATGACACTTCACCCTCATGGGAGATTGATGGAAAGGATAGCAAAACAGCTTGGTCATTGCCATTCTACACATTACACTAAGTAAGCCTGGAAGAGAGTTTTAGTAAAATCATGGGGAAGCTATTGCTTTTGTGATGTTTTTTTGAGTTGTGTATGACTGGTCTTGAGGAAAAATCTGAATGGTATTTCTTGCATAAAATGCTATCCAATGACTGGTCACACATTATTTTGAGACCCTGAAATTTTAGTCCCGGGGTTGATTGAGTTTGACTTGGAATGGATGACATGGCATGGAGGTGAGATGGCACGATGACTCAACACTGCGAGGCATCATGGCTAAGCTATCTATGTGCCATGCTGAGAGGGAAATATGAGAATATATATACGTCCCCGATAATTCCAGTGAGGAGTTTGTGGATGTTATTTCAGATGATGGTTCTACTTTTTGAGCTGTAACTTGTACACTTCTTTTTGAAATATTGACAATTGTCGGTGTATTTCAGATTTTCAGATCAATGATATGAATATCAAATATAGTCATTCGATCAATCACAATGGTTTTATTTCAGCTTTTTTAAGTCTCTTCCAATTTATTTTTATAGGTTAGTTAATTTATTTGTATATTTTAGATTTTTATATATTATTTTAATAAGCCACTTCCACACCATCCCCCTGCCGTTCCTAAAATTTAGAATTTTTTTGCCGTCTTGGAAACTCTGTCCCACCATTCCGGAGTCTTAGGTAACTATGTAAAGTGCATTATTAATGGAGAGCTAGTGTTCATGTTCCTCATGCTGGATCATTGATCATCGTATTTGAGTTAAAGACCTATTTCCTCTGAGGTCCTTTGTTTAAAAGGTGACTCTTAAGTTTCTTCAAGACTATTGTGTCATTGCTCAATTATGGAAATGGATATTATTCTCATCAATTTACAAATGAAGGACATGCAGAGACAGATTTCCCAGTTGATTCATCCTTGTTGCCCAGTTTTTGTTTCTTCTAATGAATTTGTTTTCTTTTGCCAGATCTTATCTTTTTTGCTTCTTTGCTTCCTTAGCAACAAGAAGTTATTAGTTTTTCGTTATTATAGCATTTACTATGAGAACAATATTTCTAGTTTTTCTTTTGAATGTTAGAATGCTATTTCAATTTTATTTGCCACGGCTTGAGTTTCAGAAGTACTCTCAGGCACACAATTTTTCTTTACTTCTGGTTCAGTGTATTCAAATTATCTTTTCATTAGCAAAAAAATATTCACAGTTTCTGTTTCTTGCAGGAATTCATGCAGAGATAGCTGGACCAAAGCACGAGCATTGGTCATCTTTAGCCCCTCTTCCACTTGAGGTGGTTATCTCTGCTGGACAGAAAGCAAAAGACGATCCTTGGAAGCAGAATCGACTTTCAGAAAACGGTAGTTCTTTGAATTCATGGATTACTTTTTCAAGAATAATATTAATGAGAAGCTTTATGAGTTAAAGTTATTTCTGGCATGGCGGTACTGTAGTTGATATTGTATTGAGTTTGTTTGATAAAGCTTGATATTCAGCCCCTATCCAATTGCACAGGAAATGATGAACCTGAGAAGAAGACTAAAGTTGTGCGTGATCTGAACGATTTAACTGGAGAAGGAAATGTTGAGAGCATGCTTGCTGTTGAAAAAGGCTTGCGTGAGCTCGCTTCCTTGAAGGTAAGGAAAGGTGCTGCTTATTTCTCTTCTGGAGGCCTACCTTTAGTTGCTATCAATAAACTATACTTCATCAGCCCCTGAATTTAATGATGAAATTGAATTTCTGGCGAGTTCTATGTTGTGATTAAGATTCGTGAATTGTTGCACATAAAATTGGGCAGGCCTATTAATTGCAAGAAGTCTATCTTGTCGACAATGTCGATTCTTGGTCTCACATTCCTTTGCATCTCCAGTGTCAGTAAATAGAGAAAAACTTAAGGGTTTTGAATATGGAAGGACTTCGATTTCTAAAATTCCATAATTTCCCTCCTGGGGTATTACATGGTCTAGTGCTTGAAGCAAAAGTTTTTTCAGTTTAAGTTATACATCATTATTAATGCCTTCTAGTTCTAGATCATTTTTTTATTAGTGCTGATTTGGCTGAAATCTGTCATTAATTGTTTTTAACTGAATTGTTCAAGGACTCAAGGGCATGAATGTCCATTTTCCTATCGTGAAAGTTCCTTATTTGTATCATGGGACAATCAGGCCCGGTGAATGCTGGCTTTGTTGCATCATTGAGGCCTTCTGTAAACAATATCAAGAGCACTAGATAGGGATTAGTAAATTTATGTTAGTAACTGGTGATCTGGTCATTTGTCTCTTGATTTGTTGTTGAATTTTGTATCATTTTAGTTGATTATTACTGTCTCTGTGCACCTCATAGTTCCGGCAACATTAGTATTTCTGGTGGTTCTGTTATTAACTTTCTTTATGGGGGTGTGTTTCAAATTTTGCTTTGCCTGTAGCATAGTTTTCACGTCATATTTATTATGGAAATTCATTCAGGCTCATCTCAATCAGATTAATATAAATTCTCTTATTTTACCCTGCAAAGAAGTATCTAAGATAGGCTTCCTATTTCATGTGTTTTGTGCTTAGTTGCTTCGAATTAATATCCCCTCAGCCTAATTCTTTGATTCCTAAAGTCTGACTTTGGTCGTTTATGGACATTAAGCTAATTTCTTTCTTTCTTAAGTTTTGCAGTTCGGGGTTGAAATGGTTAAACCTCTTGCTTTGTTTCTTTCCTTTTGTTCTTGTACTTTTGTGTTAAGTTACTTTCATAGCCTAGTGTCTTCTTACCCTAGTTCTTCTCTACTGTGACTGGTTTTGTTTTTGAGCCCAGTTGACCTACTTTGGTCATTTGTGGAGATTTATATAGTTTTTGTTTCTATCTACAGTACTGCAACAGTATTTTCTCGGGTTCTGTTGCTGAAAATGTTTTTGTATTACTTACATGTTAAAGCTTTATTTTTTAGGTCATACTATAAGAATACCCCTAGTGCTCAACAACTTGCCTTTCAAAACATATAATTACTGTCTAGAATTCATAGGTAATCATCATGATCATTTTTAGCTGGAGGAAACATAAGAGTGTCATGGTAGATACCTGAGCTCTAATTCACTTTCAATTATGAGCTTAAAATTTCCAAGATGTCTGCCCTAGGGTATGATAAATGTTCACGATTTCATTTATGGTTTTTACTTTTTGTTATTACTAATTACATATCTATGTGAAATTGGCTGAAGAAAATGGCATATCTGGGTAAGATATTTCCTGTGATTGAGGAGTTGCGGGGAATTGTGATATTCGATTGTGTCATTCAAGCAAGAGTTCACTTGCTACTGAGTTCATCTTAGTAACAGTGCACTTGCTTCCAAGTTCACCTTTATGAGCTTTCCTCTTAATGTGGCAAAATTTATGCCAAATAATATTGCATTGAGTTTTTCTATTGATTGTAGGTGCTGCACTTGGCTTGTAAAATCAGAACTAAAGGCTTTTAATTACTCATTATTTCAATGTGACAATTACAATGGTTTCTTTGAAGGAATGCTCTTAAACTTCATAAGTTTAGATGATGAATCTTTTTCCTAAGTTGCACGAAACGTGGAGACGGAAACCTGTTTGGAAAAAGAGAAATAGAAGGATCTTTGAAAATAAAACTTTCGATACCGGAAGAATATTTTTTATCTAGATGGAAGTCAGTATTTCTGAAGTAGTCAGAGTACATCTGAAAAAGATCTCTCAATGTATATAATTATAAGGTTGGTATTTCATTTCTCTATCCATTAGTGGGGTCAGCCAAGCTAGGATCAACTGATCCTTTGTTGGCACCCCCTCAAATGAAGTCTAAAAATTATAATTTGACAGTGGCTTCAAACATAAGCCAGGTATATTAGGTGCAGGAGGTCTAATTCGGATGAGTGAAGGTGATCTTATTCAAGTGTTCTCTGTCCTTTTAGATCATGATACCAATATAATGAAGTCAAATAGGTGGGTTCTGTACATGGGTTAAAGGCTGCAGTAAATAGGTTCAATGTTGACCATCAATACTGTGATCAAGGTTTTCCTTCCAAATTGGAATCTGAATGTTATCCTAGTGGAGGTCTTTTATTAAAAAGACCAAGAGAGTATCATTACAGCATTGCTATTGCGAAGGCAACTAGCCAGATGATCTATAGGCCAAAGCATACTTATCACAAACCTCGTTCCACATGGTAATGAGCTCAAAAGTAGATATTCAGCAGGGCTTAGAGGATTTATGGTCCATGGACAAGGGGGAAGGGGCACTCTGTTGGAGTAGGCAAAATTCATTTGTTGCTACCTCTCAAAACTCAGGCTAATATTCTTTGAGGTCATGTATGCTTCCCAAGGAATTGTTGTTTGATATTCAAAGATTATGATTAAAATTTTTGAGTTAAGATTTGAAGGGTGGCGTCCAAGGATTCTCAACATGGTGAGGAATTTTACTCTGCAGAGATACTACTTCATTCTTGTCCTTCTAATCTATCCTTTGGGTTTTCAGATAGTAATGTCTGGAAATGAGCCATTACTTCATTCCAGATTTCTTCTGGTGAGGTGAGAGTATGCCTGCCCAAGGTTTCAATATTTAGGATCTGATTAGCCTTCTTCCTTGCCATTGATGATTGGTGAAATAATTGTCGGCACCTTTTTCAGCTGTCATTATCTTGACTGCTGTTTCCAAAAGACAGACTTCCTTGCATACCTTTCCTCTAATTTTGATAAGCATTGCCTTTCTTCTTCAAGCATATCATTGTAAAATACCTCTTGCACTCTAGCATTCTTGAATAGGTAAAGTCCATTTATTGGCACCCCTTAAAACTTAGGCTAATATTCTTTGAGGTTATGTATACTTCCCAAGGATTTATTATTTGATGTTCAAAGATTATGATTAAATATTGTGTTAAGATTCGAAGAGCGGCGTTGAAGGATGCTTAATATGGGCGGTGAATGTTACTATGCAGAGATACCAATGTTTTAAAAACCGGTCAAACCGGAATCGGAACTGGCCGGTTTGACCGGTTTAAGCTTTAAAATGACGAACCGTTTTGAAAACCGGTCAAACCGGTCTGGTTTCGTCCTAAACCCGCCGGTTTGGGCCTATTTTGCCGTATACGGCGGCCAGCTTAAAAAAACATTTTTTTAATTGTTTTTTTTTATGGTTCTGTGGTCTGTAAACCCTAATTATGACCTTATAAAGACACCCCCCCTCTATTCACTTCAGCACCTGTTTAAATTGAAAAGAAACTTAATGAGCATTTGTGACCTGAAAGCATTGATTTCTATAAGGATCAATCATTAAACTATATAGTCCAGCAATGGAAGTTGGAGGTTTGGAACTTGTAAAGACAATTGCTATGCAGCTTGGCTTTTTTTCGGTGATATTGGTATCCATGTTATGAGCACTTAAAAGAAAATCCATTTGTGAGCAACACTCTAAATTGAAAAGAAAGTTCATGGAGGATTGGACCAGAACTTGAATAGTGTTCATGTAAGGAGTTAAATAAGTATATCAAAGTGTGGGCTCTTAGTGGTGGTCATTTACATATACCTTATAGAAATCCACAAGATTCATTAGGTTGTATCATTTAGCCACTCTTGGAGCATATTGTTCACCTCATTTGTAGTGCACATTGAAAGGTATATAACAATATATAACCATGCCCCGTATTTGTCCAGAATCTTCCTCAGGAAATTAAGGAAGCGCAGAAAAAAAAGTTGTTTTTAGCTGCGGATTTTCAGATTTGTTTGCAGTTACAATGGCCCTCAAGTCAAGAGACTCGAGCGTAAGATGGCTTTGCGTTATAGAAAAGTCACAATTTTTTGGTATGTACTTTCAAGTTTTTTGTAAATATAAGATCTTGAAATTCTTTAATGCGAGGATTCTTTTGGGTCTGCAACAACACTTCCCACTGGTCAGAGTATGTCTTTTAAGCTACTTCATGTGAGCGTAATTTCTGATATTAAAATGATATTATTGTTTCCTATCTAAATGTATCATTTCTATTAGTTGATTTTGTGAATTTTTTAAGGCTAGGCAAACAAAGATGGAAGCTAAAGATAGGGAGAAGGAGGGATACATGCCTTGAGTGTAGAAGGAGCTTGCAACGTGCACCCTTCTGTGAGCTGTTACAGACCCCTTTTGGAAGAAGTGGCTCCCCCATCCAGGCTCATAGTCAAGAAAACTTGCCTCAGTTGAAAGAAAGACCATGGAATATGCTTAGAGTAAGTGGTACAGATGATGTTCATAGATAATGTGGTTTTCTTTTGCCAACACAAAATGCAGCCTTCTCTTGGATAACCATTGGAAGAAGCTTATACACACAGAAGCAACTTTTGAGTACATGGTTTCGAATGGTAGTATGATTCAAATTATCAGTTCTACCAATGCTGCATGCTCATACCTTATTACCAGCCGACTTTTTGATTCCATTGTTATTGCTGGTCAGGGCTTCAATGATCCTGAGTATTTATTATACTTGAAGATAATGCACAATTTCGAAGCTAAGCATGTTGCATCCATGGATGAACTAGCTGGCATAGTGTTTGTGAATAGTTTTTCATGGGCTTAAAATACCATGCACTATCATCTTAGATGGGTGGAGTGATGGCAAGAACTCGCACAATAATAAATTCTCATGCCTTTTGCCCAAAATTAGTATTCAATCGTCTTCTTCAAAATCAGTATCTTACCCTATCTGATACCTTCTCAATGACCCTATTTCTTATTGATTGTTCTTCCATTGGATCATATTGTTATTCTGCCTAGTTTTGGATGGACAGAAATCTAGCTAAACAAACTCATCACCAAGGTTTTGACGATGAAGTGCTTCTGTTATTGCTAGATAAAGGAGGGTTACGTAAGGCTCCTCAACTGAAAAAATAATAAGGTGAAGACTCCATGTGTTGCAAATTGCAAAGACCTGAATGCTTAAAGTGAACCAGCCTATGTATTAGAGATTGTTTTGCAGCTTCGAGAACAATGATCTATGCATGGGCCTGAGCTTACTACCAGATATTATCAATTTTCACTAAAGACGGTTTTCCACTTAATGATGAAGAACTTTCTGCCTGTCAGAGAACTTGTTAAGACAGCCAGTACAACGAGAAATGCAAGCAAAGAATCCTAACATTGTAATCTCTATATTTGGGAGTAACAGAACTTGAAATAGCATGTTTTCTACTGATGATTTTAATGCATCAAAGTGGAGCTGTGAAACAGGATGGGCCTCAGACTCCATGAAGAAACTTTTCCCTCCTCCATTTTTGCACCATACAACCACCAGGTATGGTACACTGTAATTTACCAGCAGCTACTACCCCTTGTCCCTAAGGTCTTGTGGTTTCTTGATGGGGACATCATCTACCTCCATCTTCCCGTACAATTACTCCGTTCTATTCCTCAGGCTCAGGATCAGATCAGCCCCGGCAACATACAAAGACAACCGCTATCTAAGTATGGGCTTAAATCTGAGATCAGTTAGAGTAATAGATGAGCTACCAACTCCTTGAACATCCATTGGGCCATTTTATATGCTGCTGAGAGTATCTCCAGGTTCCCCACCTGGAATTTCATCCTTCAGCCAGTTCATGCCTGGAGATGCTCAAACAGCTCCAGTCATTGATGGTCCTCTCTACTTCCTCTTGCCTTTGATGTTTGACATAATCTTTTCCTGAGATGATATTTCTTCAGATCTTCATTATGCACCAGCCATATCAACTCCTTCAGCAGAGCCACAAGTACTTTGTCAGGGAACAAACCTTGCAAAGTTTGCTAAGGATTCTTCACTAACTCTGCTTGCACACGAAACCCTAAGCCTCTTTTGAAGTTCCTCTTGATCTCCAATTCCTTTCGTGAGCCATCACTGAACAAAATATGCATCACAGTGTCAATCTGTTATCTGATTTGTAAAATATACGCTTGTCAATCTTCTTTCAAAACAGTGCAAGTGAATGTTTTACATTCCCTTAATTTTATAATTGTGTTTTTACATCTTCTCACCTTCCTTGTTTCCACACAAACTGTAAACATTTACCACTTATTATCGCGGGGACATGTCCCCTAGATTCGTTTGGTAGTCAGTGTCCTGGACGTCCCGAACGTTTCGGGGACTTGGGGATCTTAGAGCCAAACTTGTCCCCCAATTCTGGGTTCAAGCGCAATCTGGTCAAAACTTTTATGATGTTTTTACTTTTATAGAAGATGTTACCGTTTTTACCAAGAACGGTTGAATGATCTATAATCTTTGTGTAGTACCTAAAATACGGTTAAATGCAGTTTAAATCCCAAAATGTCATCGGAAAAAGTTAAAATATGGATAATGATTAAATTGTTTATGTATTATTTTAAAAGCCATCCGTTCCCAAAATTTGGGTAGAGGATTTTTTACCGTCTTGGAGACCTTGATCCCTCTGTACTCCCCGTGGATCCGTTTGGACTCAGGTAATCTGATGAAAAATACTAGCATGCTATGCCGCCATCGTCACGAGATATAACATGCACTAATCGCACTAACACAACTCCCTGAAGGAGATGTAACCAAAATAAATGCATGATGGCAACTTGAGGACCTGGATGAATCTAAGTCACAAGGCCAGATTTCGAGTTCAAGATATTGACAAGGATAAAATTGAGGATTCAAGTTCGCAGCAACAGTGTAAAGCTCGATGATTGAACATTTTTGCCATTAAGTTTGATTCTAGAGTTAAAAAACATATGTAGTATTATGTCAATGTACCACATGATCTTAAACATGTAATATTAAGTTTTTAGAGTCTCATACTAACCCTGCTATAGCCATTAAGAGGCTACATTGTTACATGTAAAATGTTTCGGAATATCATCAAAGAGCGCTCAGCGAACATGTATTGTCTATTGGTCTTGGAGTTAGTGCTATTTTGCTATATCTAACACCTTTCTATGCATATATAAAAGAGCGAACATACTCTGCATAGCCTTATAGTGCTACTTGCTGGACATCAATGAAGTTCCACATCATTAAGAGCACTTGGCTCATCAACATTATCATCGTCACTAAAGAAGTCAGGATCATCTGTATCCTCAAGTCTTCTAGTAAGCAGGTTGGGATTGTGAAGTTTGAACCGATCCGGATTTTTTCCATATTTTTCATGTGCAGTTCCGCAAATTGCTGCGAACATAAACAAAATCTCCCAATTTTCACGAACAGACTTGAAATCACCTTCTTAGATTGGATGTGATGGGAAAACAACTCCCAACATTTCCTTTCGCACGCTGATGGCACTTGCTCCTTGAACTCATATACATTCATGAAGAGCAACCAAGTAATTGTAGTTCTTATAAGCACTCTGATCCACAATATTTCCACCATTTGTATCCTTTAAAGAAGAGTGAGCAGCTGATCATTCTGGGGGCTCTATAGTGTAATTGAAAATACCCCTTGATCTACCCAAAATGCTCTGTTGAATGTAAGGGTGTGTGCATCATTTTTCCAGTCTTACATTCAGATGACATTCCATATGTTGGTTTGAATAAATCTGCCTCCACATCGGGTGAATGCTATATCTGGTCTGAATAACTGCAGATGTTGTTCTGTTACAGTGTTTTCCATAGCTTTTCATTAAACCACCTGCCATCTGACAAGGGGTGTCACCATCAAAAAAAGTTTGCCTAAGTTATAGTGCCGGAACAAAAAAGAGCTCTCTTAACGAGTTATTAAATATTCAAGGTTATCATCTAGAATGAACTAGTCAAAGTCCATAGAGCAAGATATCAGTCTTGACAGTAGTGGCCTAATGAACTGAAGTTGAAAGAGTAAAAACTTTCTCTGAATGTCTTGACAGTAGGGTCTTACTGTCTCCAGCTGGCTTTTGGCTCCAACTGTCTGTGTATCAGATTGATAACCAGGCTTAAGATGCCTAAAAGGAGGAGATCGGAATAGTACCATAAAATAAGATTCATGAGCTGGGAAATAATTGAAAAGTCGACTATGGATCAAGGCTTGTCGTCCCCTTTCAGATGGATATTACTTAATATTAGTGTTTGAAATCTATCTTCATAAAAGACATAGTTATAAATCTCTCTATTGTAGCTATTTCATTTTAAAAAATATAAATCTTATGAGGTTTACTTTAAAAGCATGGTAAAATATGTAAACTTGTTATTGTAAGGGCATAAAATTCCAAGGTGCTCTTGCTCAAAATAAAGTATATACATTTAAATAAAATTGTAAAATTATGCTTACTGTAAGTGCAATGACTTCTATCTTGGAGTTATAACTGGAGCAATCTGAAGTTTGATAGCCTTTCAGCCATAGATCTCAGAGGATCTTCGTTTTGAAAGGGATGGTCATTTAAATTGTTTCGACCAATCTTCCCTTAAGTCTTCTAAAAACATTAACCTGCTTTGCAAAGTTTTTATCATGGGGTTCTGTCATAGCCTTAACAATAAAAATTTAAACAAAATATTAATATGAAACCTGTAATATGTATCTATGAACATACTTGGATGTAAAAAATATACAGGTCCTCTGCATAAACTGAAAAATAAAAATGAATTAACATAACCATCATAGTGTTTGACGAACCATGGATTCACTGTTAGAGAGGGAATCTATTGTCTCCCATGATTTATACTCAAACCTAAAGTACAAGGAAAATTAAAATAACACTGTTATCATGTAAAAGACTCCGGGACAGAGATGGCAAATATAAAAATAAAGTGTTTTCACCATGAGTCTCTTGACTAAAATCTATATGAATTAAACAAAAAAAACAGCACCTTTTTCATGGAAGTAAACCTTTTGGAGGCCATGTGTTGCAAGACTATGTAGCATGGATACGCCCAAGACCCCCCTCGAATCCCCTTTGATACGTATCGGATATGGATACGAAACGGATACGTGCTTGATACGTACAGGATATGTCACAGATAGGTAAAGACGATATCCGTACAGATGTATCCATGTATGTATCCTGTACGTATCCCGCACGTATCAGGCACGCATCTTGTAGTAAAGTTTTATGTCATTTTTTTTTAAATTTTTGACTTTTCTACTCCCTAAAACCGAACCCTATTTCATTCTAAATGAATAAAATAATACACGTTTCCTGCAACTAAATGAATAAATGAAATGTAAAATCTTAAGTATATCGTATGTTTTGAAAATTTGAACATGGATCCTAGTATATTTTTCAAATTTCAAGTTTTGTTCGTATTCATGTTAACATGATATTCGTATATCATATGTATGGCAACCACATGATCAATAAAAATGCAAAGTCTTATGTAACTGTATACTGAATGTTTTGAACATTGATTCAAGTTTTGTATTACTACTTCAGTTTTTTATGGACTAAAAAATGAGTAAAATGAGTAGATGTACATTAAAAATGAAAAATATATATATATATATATATATATATATATATATATATATATATATTTTAAATTTTTTTAATATATATGTATGGACGTATCCAAGATGTATCGTATCCAAGGGTTTTTTAAAATTGACGTATCCGTGTATCGTATCCGTATCCAAACCGATACATGTATCCATATTTTGGCAACATAGTTTTTAAGTGGACGGCTATTAAAAGTAGGGAAAATTTTGAAAATATAGAGTTTTCAAATATTCATATGATCACATTGATAAGACATTCCTCATATATGTTATAGAACCTTATTACATAACATTCGAGCTGAATTGAGATTTCACATAATATTCAACGTGGAGATATTATTATATATAATAATTACATGGTCATTTATGTAGGAGAGAGTTCAAAACAAGTAATTTACATAATTACATGTACAAAACACAATGGTCTACAAAATTTGCCTTAATGATGGCATATTAATAACACATTCAAATTCACTGCTGCATAAAATGTTGTAATATAGAAATAGAAGCAACACATAACAATAATAATCTTACATTAATCTAGTAGTAACAAAACTGAAAATCAATTCCAAAACATATAAATATTTTGGTTTATTCCAAAAAAATGATTTAAAAAAGGAACAAGGGCACGTAGATCAAATGTTTTACTGTGCAATATGCACATCAATGGCATGAATTTTCAAGCGTCAATCTTCACCGAAGGGAGCTATTGCTTCCTCACCTTTTTCATAAGACAACATTGGAGCCGCATATGTAAGCATCCACAATCTTCATTTGCTCCCTTCAATATCATACATCAAGCCATTTTATAACCCACAAAAATGGGGAATACAACTGCTACATGCTGAATAGAAGAGTCTCAATTTTTAAAGAAGACCATCCATCAAACCTCCCCTTTGCATGATGGGCGTTTCTATTCAATAAGGCTTGCTCTACTTGTTATCTCGCATAAGTTGGACCTTCATCTTCTTTTCACTCAATTGGAATCCATTCATCTTGTTGATGGCAGATTTTACAGCTTTAGAGGAGTCATAACTCACGAAACTTGCAATTTTTTTGAGTTATTTTTTTTAAACGTGTTTATGTGTGTTGGGACATACGGGACTTCTAGCTGTCCCCTGCTGGAAAACTGGCATCCCTGAAACATTTCCTACGAATAAAATATTTGGGGACATCTAGGGGACATTTCCTACCCTTCCCCGTGTCCCCAACACGTCCCCATTAGGGGACGCCCCCAAAAATGCAGGGGTTGCATCCTGGGGCACATTGTAAATAACTGTTTGGCCAGAAACATTATTTCCACCATTGAGTTCCAGTGGCTCTGAATCTGATTACTTTTACTGATTAGGGAACATTTTGACATTGATCCACCTCATGAAGCTGGTTTTAGCCTTTCATAAAGGACGAGTTTGTGTGCTGGCTGGATAAGGCCAAGCACTTGCAAAAAGCAAAATGCACCTTTCTCTGTTTATCTGAAATTTTGTCAGAAAATGATCCATGTGGGAGGGAAAGCTAATTACAACAATAGAAGCATTTACAAGTGTGATTTTCATCATTTCCTCCCTGTGAGAACTTGATGGAGTTTGACACTTGCGAGAGAATCCACATCCAACTTGGATGATCATATTTTTAAAGTGGGGGATGTCCTTAAAACTTAGATCGGGCCACGACTTAACCATGAAGTCCTCCATTACATCTTCAATGTGGTGGAAGATAGCCTTAATAGAGAAACCAGGTGGAAAGTGCAACTTAATGGACAAAATAAGATGATGAGATTGCAATGACATCATTCGAACTTTAATAACATAATAATTTATGACATTATCCATTGTACTTAACCAAATAGGATCAACCCAAGACAATTCAAGTCAAAACGAGTCCAAAACCCAGAAGTTTTTCCTACCCCACTAACATTGTATTTTATGAATCTTTAGAATTTCACTATAAATGACTGGGCTGACCTGCATGGCATCACCATTGTTTCAAATATTTCAACAATTAATGATCAAGTTTCAACAATTTATATAAACTGTAGGTTTTCGACAAAGAATTCAAGAGGAAGAGGATAAGACATAGCTTACAGAGTGTAGGGTTTCCTGCATTATTGACTACTGTTGACAATGAATTTGAATTTGAGACTGGCATTTTTTCCAATGTGGACTCTGACCATCACATTTTATTGATTAGACTGAAGAAATGATATAAATGCTGGAATTAAATTTCTGTAGTCCTTTTGTTCACCAAACTTGCTGCATTGACCTATATAGATAGGCTTGACTGGGGTTTCAAAGGTTTGACTAGGCATTGACCTGCTGCAGTTGGAGTTAGACTGAATTCTAGATTTCAGAAGTAAATGGTTGAGGTAAATGGACTGTTAATGTACTCTGTTCAGAGGTATGATGAGTCATCTGTTCGGAGGTATGATGAGCCAGTGAACTTATTTGACACCTCTCGTCACGCAAAATACTTGACGCAAAATACTTGATGAAATTGCATCTTTATTTGACACCTTACTTTACGCTTCATGACCTTTTGTTCGCTTAAACATTATGTTATTAATTTATTCCACTTTTAAGTTCCATAGGCTTTAGATGATTTGGCCCCTTTCTTCCCTATGCAAACCTTTATCCATGACATGACTCTCGCTACATGGCAGATTATGCGATGGTTTAGGGGAGTTCCTTTACCTTGTTAATGCTACAAACTGGGGTTGTATCAAGTGCTAATTAGCCTAAAAGCTACATAAAGTTTCACTAATAGCCTAGGAGGTTCTAGGATGAAAGGCAAGGGAGATTTCCAAAGTTAACATGCTAGGTTGTGCAGGCTCCATAACTTCTCTGCTTGTTGGCACACTCAATTGTATCATTATTAAGAATAGATGTCTGGGATAATGAATCTATACCAGGTACTTTTTAACCTTTCTATTTGTTCAGAACTTCAGTTCATTGACATTGGATATTGCTTAATGTATGCCTTTAATATCAATTACATTGCTATGCTTAAGTGTGTTTTTAATATCTGTAGTTTCTTTAATGTGCTTTCAACATCTCTAGCTTCTTTAATGTGGTTGAATTTATCTACTTAGTAATTAAAGTTTGCACGGATTTACAATTCTTGATCTTTGCTCGTGTTTGTAGGCTGATGATGCTGTTGTGCTTGCTATGGCTCTGCATCGACAACCAAGCCTTTTCCGAGTAGGCCAGGCATTCGCAGGTAGGTCAGTGATTGCCAATGCTTTGCTGCTTGTTATATTTTATTTTGATGATTTCAGACTTCCATGCATATAAGCTATAAATCCAATTATCAATGATTGTATTATTTATTATCTGACTTGGTACCAATCCCCAATTGGTCCCCAAACCTGCAGTAGCAGTGGGGCCAAGCGCCCCCCCCGCCCCCCACCCCCCCCAATGATAATCTCCTCCTGGAATCTGCGTGGGCTAAATTCCATTCTTGTAGATATTGGTTTCCATTTTTGAAAGTCTACCAGCTGTGCTGGATAAGCTGCTTCTAGTGCACTTGCAAAAATAATGCTTTAAAATATAAGTACAGATTTGGCTGCTAAAGAAAATATACTACATGCCAGACTGTCAACATAAAGTATAACTTATCTTTCAATTTTGAATAATTTTTCATTATATGTTATTCTGTTTCAGCGATTTTTGGCGTATTTCATTATTGCATAGGTGTTGCAAATCTCTCCTACATTGCGATAATCCTTGATTGCCGATATAGCCATTTACCTATATTATTCTTGTCTGATCTCAGTCAATGAGTTTTGGCACTCAATGAAATAGTAGCTGGTTTTTTTCCTTTTTTCTCTTGTTATCTTCTATGGCTGAACATACCTTTCTATTTTGTTTCCAAAATGATTCCGAAGTTATTGATAAGTTTAAATTACTTATGTGGCCAACTATCCAGAGATTGATTTCATAGTTTTGCAATTTAACGTGTTCTTAGATAAGACCTTTATTAGTTTTTGCTAATCTTTCTCTGTTTCGATATGTAAGTATTTGCTATCACTTAATACATGTGGTCAATGTGTCTTCTTGTTTGAACCATGAAAAGTTTGATATTACTTGAAACTTGTTTTATCTTCCTCAGCTGAAAGTTTTTCAGAGGGTTATGTTTACAGGCCATATCTAATGTCATTGTTATTTAGTTTGTTCTCTAGTATTATAGACAAAAATGTCTCAAGCAGCAATTCCTGTAAAGATTAAGGTTGAGACTGCATTTCTGCACTCTACTGAAAAATTTGTTTCCTTCCTGTTTAATGTTATGATATTTCTTTATAAATTCACTTTAATATAGTCCACTTCGAGTGGCGACCTTTAGAAATCAGAATAAATGATTAAATAGACTTAATGATATGATATGTGATGGTTTTGAGAGAATATCACCCATCCGTATTCGTATACATAAATACGAAGAGTCGCACCCCTTCATCCTAATTAGGCCGGCCTAACTATTTTAGTATTTATAAAGAACTAATACATGAAAGGTTAAGGTTATGCAATCCACTACATAACCTTAGTTATCATATGAAAATATAATGTTAGAGCTATAACATGCCCTTCCCTTTCATAAAAGTGTTGCTCTCAATGCTTAGCAACTCAAGTTGTCATAGTGTTAACTGCTCATCTTTCCATATTACATCTTCAACTGGCAGATGCTTCCATTTGATGATAAATTTTGGAAGGGTTCATTTTTTAGTTTCTTCACTCTTCTCTTGATGACTTCATCAGGTTTTATAATGAATTTTCCTTCTTCATCTACCTTAGGTAACTTTGACCCGACTAAGAGCTTGATACCGATTACTTTCATAGTGACCTTCATTTGGCTAGATGGAATAACCATGAATTCGTATTGAACCTCATGCGTTTGAAATGTAGTCTTACGTACATCCTCATCCTTTACTATAATATGATGGTTCCTTGAACATAAATCTAACTTAATAAAGAAAACCACGCCTTTTAATTCATCCAATAATGCATAAATGACAAGAACAAGAAACTTATCTTTGAGAGTGATCAACAATCATGACTTGAAAATTGGCGATTGGATACACAAAAAAATTGAGCTCATTAGCTAATTTTCTATCAATGAAATTATGGGTACTCCCTGTATCGATCAAAATTGTCACCCTTTTCTTCTTAATATAACTAACCACTTTGAGTGTTTGTGGTGTGTTTATCCCATTTAATACATGTAGTGAAATTATAGGATTTACATTCCCTCAAAAATTTGCATGTTTGTGTTTCTATTATTTCTTCTTTATTAGATCAGTTTTTCATTATTCAAAACCTCATTCTCACATAACCATTAGGGTTTTTCTCTCCACTAGCACACTTATGACCTTTAGACCATTTACTATCACATACTGCCAACATAAGCATTTTTCTCTTTTCTCTACCTCCTATTGAGGATATATCTTGGTAATTTTCCTTGGTTTAAAAGGGTTAACCACATTTCTATCAGTAGCATTATTCACATTTTGATCTCAAAATTCTCTATTTTGATCTTGTGAGAATCTCTTGTTAGCACAATTTCATTGCTCAATATGTAGTGTTTATTGCATAACTTTCCTAACTATACATGATTCACACAAATGAACATCAATACTAATTTTGTAATTTATTCCATCAATGTAACATTGTAGTATCTAGTAAGGTGTCACTTCTGGAGTCTGGACCACTAATATCATATACTCAACATTATCTTCACCTAAAAATCCTAGTTTTTAAAGATTCGTTAATTCAGTGAAGTAATTTCCCTTCAATTGTTGCTTAGTGTGGGCTTCTATGTCATTAGTAAATTCATCCCAACTAAAAACCATACCCTTTTTGTCAGTCATTAGCCATTAGTATAACTGATATAGTTCAAATTCTAAATGTAGAGAAGTTATGTTAACCATTACATTAGATCTGGTATATTGTGCAACTTAAAGTATTGTTCCATGAGATTTATCCACGAGATGGCCATCTGTACCATCAACATTTCAAATTTCTATCTTTTGTAAGTTCGATTTTTTACACTTCGAATGGTGTGCCTATATTTGGTTTATTTTTCCTTCCTAGATGGTTTCATTGTGTGTGAGTGGTTGTATGAGGTGAATTAATTAAGGTTTCTAAACTAATAAACTATATCATTTTAAAAACTATATAAACCCTCATTCAAAAATGTTGCAAAAGGGGAAAATAATTTATCCTGTAAAAAAAGTTACAAACACTGTTTCATAACCAAAAGGAATGTTACCCGCAATTTTAGGTGGTGGATGATAAAGAACGTTATTAGGATAAATGGTTGATGAAAAGGTATCTATTTCAGAAAGGAATGACTAGTGATTTGACTTTGTTTTTAGTTCTTGATTTATTCTCAATCCAAGGGGAAGTATCCAAAGCGAGTAGTAACCATAAAATGTCCAAATACATGTTGTATGTGAATCATATGTTCTAATATTTACCAACTTCAACCAAATATATTGTAAATATAGAGTGCCTAAAATATGAAAATACAAGTAATGAGACCCTATCTAAATTTTTATGAGGTTTCCAAAAATGTAAATATGTAAGAAAATTTCTGTAAAATTTTCGGCCTATATAATAGATTTGTCACAAACTATGAAATCACAAATAACATTGAGAAAATATAGATAAAAAAGAGGCCGTAAACATTGGAGTGAATACTTTTCTATCATGTGTAGTAATATCCTTAAAAAATATCTTTGAAAAAATCACATATTTATATGAGATATGGTGGGAAGAAATTGTTGCCAAAAATCGATGCTCAGATACCACTGTTTCAATATTTCTTTATAAAATCACTTAAATATCGTCCACTTCGAGGGGACGGCCTTCAGAAATCAGAATAAATGATTAAATAGACATAATGGTATGATATGTGATGGTTTTGGGAGAATATCACCCATTTGTATTTATATACATAAATACAAAGAGTCACACCCCTTCACCCTAATGAAGTCTGCCTAACTATTTATAAAGAACGAATAAGTGAAAGGTTAAGGTTATACAATTCACTACATAACCTTAGCAATCATATGAAGAATAATGTTAGAGCTATAACATTTAATTTTAAGTATTTATACATTTGATGTTTACATATATCTTGCATTAACCCAAAAGTGTATCATATTTGTAATTATTATATCGTATTTGGGTATATGTTGGTAAGCTAAAGACAATATTATGTGTGCCGTAGGGGAGGAGTATAATGTTAATATTTTTGCACATTTCCAATGATCAGCTTGGAGAATTAATTTTTGGGATCATATAAGATGTGAAAGTTGTATGTACATTTTTCTCATGGCATTATTTGAAGCAGAAATAATTATTCTATTAGTTATTTCATTTCTGTTCGAAGTCGTCGAAGTACATGGGATGCACAAACTTTGCATCTAAGTTGCCATCAAGTGGAAACAAAAATGGAAACAGGTCCGAAACATGGAAACACAAATTTTCCAAAAACCCTTGGAAATGAAACATGTAAACGTTCACACAATATATTATATATTAAAAAACAAATAATATTCTTTTCTAGTCTATAAAAATATAGTAATCAAGAAAGTTAAAAACATTCAACATGCTTGAACTTTCACATATTCATGTGGCATATCATGTAAATGCAAAAATAGTTTGCATGATATTAATCTAGATTTTGATCTAAATGTAAACGTTCGCACAATATATTATATATAAAAAAATAAATAATATTCTTTTCTAGTCTATAAAAATATCGTAATCAAGAAAGTTAAAAACATTCAACATGCTTTAACTTTCACATATTCATGTGGCATATCATGTTTTGCAGGTTCAAACTTCAAAATGTAAATGCAAAAATAGTTTGCATGATATTAATCTAGATTTTTCTGATTATCAATATCACTTACAACATCATGAATGCCACTCCCACTAGCTCCATTCTCCTCACCGTGTAGAACTCCCTTGATTGTCATCATCGACAACAAGTAATGGAAGTTGGATGAGAGTGGTTAAAGGACTGTATTTCAATTCCCTGCTTCATTGAAGTGTTATTAGCCTCTTGTTACACAAACAATTGTTGGAAATTACTCAATTAGTGACAATTTACAAAAAAATAAATGTTAATTTAATAATTAATAGAGAAATTTGAGATCTAAAGTCATTAATTAATAAACTGAAACATAAAATTTCGGTTTAATTCTGTATGTATAATAGAATCTTGATTGCAATAGGTCATAGGTATTTGGCACAACCGCGGACATACCATTGTTTGTATCCCAATTTTTTTTTGCTCCTCTAATGTAATCCTTGGTCTTGTGTGACAGGTGAACTAAAAATGCACAAATACTAAATCCTCCGCGTTTGTGGATGTTAACTTGTTTCATTTAGTTGACTGGATAAAGGAGTATTTACTCCGATTCTACTCTGCTAAAGATTTATTAGCCACCTTTTACATAAAAAGTTGTTGGAAATTGCTTGATTAACAACAATTTACAAAAATGTGTGAATAACTTAATAGCGAAATCAGAACTTTAAAAGAATCCCATATAATTATTAATTGATAAATTAAAACATAAAAAAATTGATTTAATTTTGTGCTCGTGATAAAATTTTGATGGCAATATGTTGTAGGTACTTGGCATCGTGGCTATGGACATACCACCACTTGACATGTGATGATTATTCCAAAGCTTGTTGGCCCTCTAGTACAGTCCTTAGTCTTGTGTGATAGAAGGCGCAAATTGGAATGCACAAATACTAAATCCTTAGCCTTCTTAGATGCCAACATACTTTGTTTAGTTGTGTGGAGAAATGAGTATGTACTCCATTTCTATTCTGCTGAAGAGTTATTATCCATTTGCTATTTAAAAGGTTGTTGCAAATTACTCAATTAGTTACAATTTGCAAACATATATGTTAGTAATTTAATAGTCGATGGAGAAATCAAAAATTTGAAATTAAAAATATAATTATTAATTGATAAACTTAAACAGAAAACTTTCATTTGAGTTATGTACTTGTGATAAATTTTTGATGGCAATAGGTCATAAGTATTTGGCATCATGGCCATGGACATATCACCACTTGACTAGAGTTAAACTAAACTAGTCAAAAAGAGCCTTGATTTCTTTTGTTACCTTTTTAAGCTTCGAACATTCCCATTTCGTAACGAACAACACATACTACAACTAGATCGGGAAAAAGTCTTCTGAATGCTTTCCTAGTTTCATTTGCAACTTTCATGTCATCATATGGTGGTTGTCTACCAGGAAATGGAAGTATTTCATTGCTTTAATATTTTGGAATTAGAGCATACACAAGGAAATGTAATGATCTCACCTCATGATCACACTCTTAACTTTGTTGTAGAAGTTTTCTTCATGATCATACCTTTTTTTGTATGCTATCTCTAATACATGTGAGCATAGAATCAATACCATGATAAATTTCTCCCATGTGAGTATCATTTGTATCATAAATTTTTCCCATGAATAGCCTTTGTAAAACTGAACAAGTACTCAATCATGGTCCACCAATCATCGTCAAGGATAAAAGATTTGATCTTTTGGGCTCTTCTTGTGTTTGCTTGTCTCGACACGCTCCAAATATTGCTAATAAGAATGTTGTGTAAGGCCTCTCTTACCTTCACAAATCATCTCTAGATGATCATGTGAGAGACAAATTTCATCTCAACTATCTTTAAAAATATATATATTAAGTTTAAATTTCATATAGATTACATTTTAAATTTAAAAATTAAGACTTCAATTTTTCTTATAAATTAAAAAATTAAAAGAAATTCAAATTGTAGAAATGAAGAGTTTATTCCTTACCTTCAACAACTTCAACCTCAAGAATGTCCAAAAATGGCCCAAGACATTTGATGATTTATTTTAAACATATGAATTTCATTTACCTTTGCATAAAGTTGCTTTATCCATAAGATCTTTCGAATCTTTTGCAACATCCAATTGAGGGAGTGGACTGCACAAGGTGTCCAAAATATGTGCTCACATCTTGCCTTGACAAGCTAGTCTATTGCTTTACAATTCTTTGTGTTGTTCACGATGATTTGGACAACATTTTGGGGGCCCACTAAATTGATAATCTTTATCAAAACATCAACAATAAAACATGCATATATCACCTGGACCTCTCTATCAACAACATTTAGAAACACTGGCTCAATAGGGCATGCTTCAACAATATTTATCAAGGGTGTATTTTGAACATCCTTTCATCCATCTAAAATAATAGAAACCCCATAATACTTCTATGAATTTTAAATTGGCTGCAAAAAAACCTTTTATATGCTCAAAGCCTCAACTTTTTTTGCTAAGAGTGTTGTTCAAACCTTTTCTTTATTAGGGCCTTTATACCCTTATGGGATTTCATTGATCCCTTTCACCATTTCTTACCAATATGGTGACCTCAATACGTTGAAGGGCGGCCCACAAACATAAATGCATCTAGCAACATTCTCAGCAACAATATCACTCTTCTCAATTTTGAATGCCCTTTCCAATGTGCAGTGTCGTCTTTTTCATGAGGTGACCTCTTCATCAAAGGGAGTTTCAAATGGTTTTGTTTGAATGAAAGGATGTGTTGAAGCTAGAGGTGTGGGTGCGCTCCCTAAAGGTCTAATATCCTCCTGCAACTGCTTTAGACCTAGCTCTTGCAACTTGTGTTTCAACATCCTCTTGCTTTTTTATGTACTCTAACATTTCCCTCTTTCCAAGTTTTTCACGAACTTTGATCCCCGTTTCTCCAACCCCTGTTGAATGGGCTTTGAGGGTTGTATATATGGCATTAAATAACACATTGCAATGGACGCCTACCCAAGCACGAGAGCCACCACAAACATTGTTCTCCAACACACTCACATGTCTCCAAAAGGGGAGAAGCGTGGTCATATTTCATGGGAATGCTTTCATGTCGGCTTGCTTCCTTTACTTCACCTCACACTCTAGTTGAAGTTGAACTTGATGCCATTTATACCTCACATCCACAATGGGAGTGAGAATCTTAAAGAAAAGAACAAAAAAAACTTTAAAAAACTCTAAACATTCTGAAATTTAAGTCAGAAACATCTTTAAAAAACAGCATTTTTTAATCTGAAAGAATAACATTTTAGAAATACATGGACTTTGGATTGTTTTTATTTTTCAAAGAGAAGTAGAATATATTTTTATTATGTGTACATTGCTTGAATGGAACTTGGAACAAATTTATTTCTTCCAAGTTACATTCAAGAATGCACTCATGATCACATCAAAAAATTTGAAAATGAAAAATAAGGATGAATGAAAAACTCACTTTTTTCTTCCCTGAAGCTTGAATATTTGTAACTTTGTTGCTGATGCTAAATTCCTTGTTGCTCTTAAATTTTCTGTTCTTGCTCCCTTAAACTTGCAAATTGCAATAGTTGCCGCTAACAAACTCAGAACTGCTGTAGCATGTTTTGTACAATGATGAAACAATTTTTGTCTTTGATTAAGTTTATAGCATTTGATTTTGTGGTTGACTATGGTTAAGGGTGTGTTTAGGGTAGGTTAAGCTAACTATAGGGATTTTAAATCTTTTTTTTTTGTGTTTGATTTTTAAATTTTTTGGTTTCGGTGAAAAGCTGCCGCAGGAACTGTCCCGGAAATGCTTGTAAACGTGGCTCCCCCCTTTCCGCAAGGGATTTCCTCCATCTTAGATTTGCATGTTTCCATGTAAACTGTTGTTTGGGCTGGTTTAATGAATATCTAGAATCTCTAAATATATTTCTTGTGGCTGATCATATTTCTCTTATGTTGGATGTGCAGACATGAAGACTCCAGTTGATAGTCCAAAGCTTGTGGAGGCATTTGGTAAAATAATCATACAATTTTAAGCATGATGATTACATGGGATTAAGCTTGTGATAAATTAATAAATATGTAGATGTTTACTGTGTGTATAATGGCTTTTTAGAAAATGAGAACATTTTTATAAAGCCAAGTCCAATTAAGAAAACAAGTGTCCATATATGCAGAGTTGAGCCAAGAAGAGGTTGAAGATGTGCAGTTCAAGCAGGTTTTAATTCTTATTCCTTTTTTCTTTGTGCATTATATTTTAATTGTTTAACTCTATACCTTTAAGTTTGGTGTCCTTGTCATATATTCCATGAAAGATTTTTCATAAAAGTTATATTAGATCATTGGTCTCCTGTATTTTTTTTTAGAAAAGGCTTGAAACAAATAACATCACCAATTAAACATGCAAACGGAAATGTGAGGTAGAGTAGGGTTTATATTCTTAATGAACTTTGTCACAATTCAAATCATTCACTTTTGGTTGTCTTGTACCCCATGCTGCCCGTGCTATTTACGTTTAGTATATTCTTCTTATTTATTTAATTAATTTTCAAAGGGATTTCCTAAAGGTAATCTTGTTGATGGTTGATCAAAGGATCACACTAATTTATAAGTTGGAGGTGATAACAATAATCTCTACAAGTGGTGCGTATGGAGGGTGGGTCATGGGCTAGGACAAAGTGGAGTCTCTAATGTAGGGATTCACACTCATCATCATACCATCGGTTCATAGTGCAAGACCCATGGGGACACGGTGAGCTAGAGTAGTGCGTAATGTGGGGGTATGATTCACGGATTGCATCCTAGAAGGAATGGCGTAAAATCTCATACGTGGACTCAACGGTGGAGAAAGGAGAGGAATAATACCTGGACATAAGTTGGGAGGGTTGAGAAGAATAGTCGATGGTGTAATCATCATCAAAGTAGATTGTGGTGTGACAAGTATTATACGGCGTGATGACATCATGGTTAGCAATTGGGAGTTGACGGGAAATAAAAGCCTGGTGCGGGGGATGAGGGATCTGCAAGTGAGAACACGATCCATGATACTTGCTCCCTCCCATGGGAGAAACAAGTGAATCAACTAGATTAGAGTTAAGGAAACATGGAAGCCCGTTGAGGATGTGGAGACTCTGTGATTGTCTTATTTGTGGAATGCACCTCCCATAAGCTATGACCAAGGTATTTCCATCTGCTGATTTTCATTGTAAACCTACTCCTCAATAATGGCGTGAAACCAAATTTACACAATAAAATTAACGGAAGAATAATCTGTTATTCAATTCATTCTGGATGTTTATACAACATATGCTACTCCATATAAATAGGTATTTACATCCCTATTGTTTAGGAAACTACTTTCCCAACAATATCTCCATAATCCTATTTAGTTGTGATTGTTACTCACGTAACAATACACAACTCAAATCATACGAGTTGTTAAAACAACTCCAATAATATATTATTGTTTATATAACAATAATATAACTAACTACTAACATGTGAACATTACTGTTTCCTAACATTCCCCCCCTTAATGTTTACATGGTAAAACATATCTCGTTCTTTGACTGTAGCATCCCACCTCTGTGTGCTCATGATCAACTTCTCAACTGTGCAGCATCGGGCATGCACAAAACTCCCACATGTGCCAATGCACATTTCTTCCACTAATGGTTTTCTTCGGCTTCTACCAACAACCTTACCCAATTGGTTTTGCAGGTGTACTAATAACCTTTCACAATTGGTTTTACAGGTTCACCAAAAACCTTACAAAATTGGTTTTACAAGTTCACCAAAAACCTTACCCAATTGGTTTTCTTGGTTTACCAATAACCTTCACATCATGATTGCTACAATACATTTTGATCAATATTCTACAATGTTTCTACAAAAGGGGTTACATGAGGAATTTGCACAAGTGAACAGGAATTTACATCATATGTTCTTATTTTTCACGCCACTCACAGAAAAACACAACTGAAACAAATTTCATCATACCAAAATTGCGGCCCCGTTGTCGATGACTGAGGTCGCTATTTGACCTCCTTCCTCTGTTGCCTCCGTCCTCCAGTTGACGTTGCTAGCTCAGCCGGATGTGAACTTGATGCTCAATGATTTCCACATTGTTTATTTTATCTTCCTCCCCACAATGTGAAATCAATTATTTCCGGACATCGGGTAACATCGAAAATGCGTCTGTGAGGTAAATTTTATTTTATTTAATTTGATAAACCTAATAATCACCTAAATGACACTTTGAATAAATGACATAAACTTGACAAAGACTATTGCAAATATGACTAAGTTATAAAACAATATCAGACCTATATTGACGACACAATGACAATTTTGACTCTTTTGACAGAAGACGAGACTACAATGACATGAAATGACTTTTGACAACAAAAACTCACAAATAAGTAATAACACCTTTTTTTCCCCTCTTACGATGACTTGATGACACAATGAATTTTGAAAATGACATTAAAGACTCTATTACCATAAGACTTTGATGACAATAAAACATTAAAGAAACAAACATATGACTCTGCAACAAAGAAATGATCACGCCTAGAATTCGGGAACAAATTACCTAATGATGACCTATAAACAAAAGAGACTACTTAGGTATAAAAACTCATTACCATACATTGGAATGCACGTGGTGAGCAATGAAAGAAACCTGGGTATGAGCCGCTTGTGATATAAATTTGAAAATCAGGTGCATGCATGTTAACTTACTGCTTCCAAGTTTTAGACGTCTTTATCCAAAGCACAAGATCCGCTTTAGGAATGCTTCTCAGGATGACACGTGGGATGTAATATTTTACAGTCTGGGGACGTGTTGGTAGTAGAAATAGGTGCAGATTTCACACAGATCTGCAAACATTTAATTCAGACCTCTGTGCTAAATAGGAAAAGGCCGGTTTTGGATCAAGCTTGGAGGAAGAGCTTCGTGTTGGAGACAACAGCGAAGATCAAAACAACCGTGATGGATCGGTATTTACCATGCCAATAGCACCACATCATCAATTCAATTCTCCTCAACCTGCATAGCTGTGTAAACACACATATTACTCTATTTTGTATCAACACTGCTTCTTCTAATCGCTCACACTTCTATTCAGACTATATTGTATTTACTGAATGATTGATCACAAGATAAAGATACACAGATCATACAGAACAATGGAGCCTTGATGATTCATAATCCACACTTCAATTTTAGGCATGGAAGATCTCCAGACTGTTTTTAGAAGAAACAGGTCCAAATGTAAATGGAAGCCTGAATCCTGAGAAGTGCACAGATGCAAAATTTTGGATATTGGCTGAGCTATCGTTTGAGAGAAGAATTTGGATCAACCTTCATGTAGAATATCATCAACCACTCACATCTTAACTGATAACAATAGCCATTTGATTGTAGAAAATGGCAGAATACGCCTGTAGATCTACCAAGTCAGATCAACCAAAATATTCTAATGTAGATTTGGCGAACTTATGTAGAATATATCTGCAACTGGTATAACTGAATACAACCGATGAATCTGAAAATCCTTCAAGAATTCAAAATTGTTATGCTCCTTTAATTGTATGCAAGCCTGAATACACCTCACTGTGCTTTAAAACAATGATTAGTTGCATAACAGACATACCGCGATGAAATGAAAGATAGAAACTAGTGAAGACTGATGTGAATTTCTTGATCTACATGCTTACAATTCCAATTACTTCACAGACTCTCATATTGAACTCCCCTGCTCTGATACCAAATAATGCGTGAGACCAGATTTACACAATAAAATTCACAGAATAATAATCTGTCATTCAATTCATTCCGGATGTTTATACAACATATACCACTCGATATAAATAGGTATTTACATCCCTATTGTTTAGGAAACTACTTTCCCAACAATATCTCCATAATCGTATTTAGTTGTGATTGTTACTCACGTAACAATACACAACTCAAATCATACGAGTTGTTAAAACAACTCCAATAATATATTATTGTTTATATAACAATAATATAACTAACTACTAACATGTGAACATTACTATTTCCTAACACTCAAGATCCGTTTACTGAAGCCATAGCTGGTCCCATAGAAGATCATGAATCGGTGTTTGGTGGGTCCCTGAAAGTTGCTCAAAAGAATAACGTCACGCTACTGGAAGATCTCTAGATAAATGTCAAGGTGCTGATCCTCATCAATGTGCACCATAAAGGAGGATGTGGCAGGGGGTACGTAGCATACTGCAATGAAGACATCAGGGATAGGGATATGAACCGGACCCCTCTGAACCTACAACCACATGTATCTTGAATGGACATTAGAAGCTACCAACGATACTCTGGCTCTGAGGTTGTCACAAATGATGCAACTTACCCCCCCCGAACAATGCACACCACCGGATCTATGGGTCTCTTTGACCGACCGAGACCCAAGCATAACTTGTGATTGAGGGGAGGGCTCGCTCAAATCTCCCACGGGTATTGATTAGAAAGGTGATATCTTTCAAAGCAACCACTTCTTGGAAGGTACTTGGAGAAGACCATAAGGTACCATTACAATTACCATCAAGCTAGACAGTCTGGATACGGGTACGGGTATGGTACATCGATATGGCAAATTTTTAAAAATCTTGGGTACGGTACGCTTTTGGGTACGTTTTATATATATATATATATATTTATATATACATGTATATAAATATATAAATATGTATATAAATTTTAAATTTAAAGAAGCATTTGCATACTGTATTGAAATTTAATTCTCATACATTGCATACTTATTGAAATTTATTATTTCTCTATCACAGTTATTTATCTTAGTGACTGTGATAAGATTCAAGGAGTTTTGATTGTTCATGGTGTCCTTCCTTGATCCACTCAACACGATAGTATTGTCTGACATATTTCCCGAAACATCATAACTAAGTAGGAAAAATATGGATCCAAGCTGGCAGGTGGGACGATTAGTCTGAGCATGGGAGAATACTCGCCGAGTTTTGGGAAAGCTATCCAGTATTTTTAATTACTAATCTGTCTATAGGCGATCAAAGCTCGTGATTCTTTCAGAAGATTGCAAGAAGCTGCTTGGTCCAAAAAGGTGCAAAAATGGATTTTATGAAAATAAGAAAAATATTGCCATCAATGCGTAGAGCTCGAGAAAATATACACTTTTAGAGAGAACGGCACCGGAAACTAGAGACACAGAATGAAAGTTATGGCACATGCAAGTTTTTGCTGCTACATCTTCCCGGACCCTTTCCAAAAATGGCAAATTTTTTTCTATGCTTGTGGTTTTTCCACCAAAAATCCAAAAAAGGAAAGAATTGCCAAAAAAGGAAAGAAACACTGTCTTTGGCAAGTTTTTTTGGACGGGTACGGCTGGAAATGAACCTAGCAGTGACAGGGGTTCGGTTTTCCCTGAAAATTCGTTCCTGGAAACATACCATTTCGCCTGTGTTACATATGAACATGGTACGCTATGATTTACGGCTGGAAGATGCATGCACAATGAAAGTTGCTCCGTACCCGGACCCTGAAGAAGAAAATCCAGGCTATCTAAAGGTAACAACCAATGGAAATTTGCCACATCACTTAGTGTGACAGTGGACCCAAGGTTGCCATCATGTAGACGGTCCATAGTTTTAGCACCCAAGAGGGAAAAATTCACGGATGAGTATCTCTCATGACTAATGGCTGATAATCAACCTAGGGATGTTTTGAGTACTGTGACAGATACAAAAAAGAGTTTGAGGATATTCATGAGATGAAGAACCAGCCGAACCTACGTTCGTGAGATAATCAAAAGAACGTGGTCCATGGAATAGAGAACCTCTTGCTCTCTGTTATACAGAGCTAGTATATAGCTCAAGATAGTCAGCAGTTTGGATGTTGGATAACAATGGTGCCGTTCCACAATGTCCAAGCTTTGTTCAGTCAACATATGCATTCAAATCCGAAGAATCATACAAGAATTTGCATGACCTGAGAGTATAATGAGATCAGCTGGTCCTAGCAGTCCTGAATGTATTGTTGGTATGAGTGCCTTGGTTTGTCATGCCATATTGATCTTCATAAGGTAACGAGGGGCATCCATTTCAACAGTATCTGAATGGAGGGAAAACTTCCCAATAGACCATGTCCAGTGAAGCAGCAAATTTTGTTCTTGAAACCTATCGACGACATCAGGTTGTCCAATGAGACTCAAAGAGTCAACCCTCATATAGGCACTTAAGCTGAATAAATATAATCTAAATGCTTGTTCACAATCTCAGGCAAAATCACTTCATTGAGTTGCTGAAAGCATGGGAATCGATGGGGTTGGTTTGGGTCTGCTCAAGTTTAGTGATTCATGCCTGCAAATCAGCAATAATACTATCTTGGGCAAGAAAACTAAGCCTCTGGAACAGCAACAAAAACTGTAGGCGTATAGAACCTATTGCATCTGCTAATTCCAGTATCTGGCTGCAAATACTAGCATATCTGAAATTTTCGGCGCTCTAAGACCTTAAAATGGTGAGGAGCATATACACTTGTTAAAGAGAGCTCCATTAAGTTTGCTGCTTCAAGACTGAGAGATCTGAAATACAAACCTCCAAGTCTGAAACCCCTAGCATTGGCAATTGGGGACAAGTCACTAAGATCTCCATGGGTTCTTGTTTACAAGCAAACTGGATTTTGCAGAAGCATCAAAGAGCGTAGACCTTAGATTTACCAGCAACCTATGAGCAAAGCTCTAGAAAGTGAGCAAGGGCTATGCCCTCAATTTTCTTTGTAAACCTGCCAATTTGAATACCCAGAAATTCTGCTCTAGACTGCACACTTTTTAGCCGCAAAGGTCGCGAAACTAATCAATACATGATGAAATGTACAACCATCATCAGCAAGAGTGATGTTGAAGGAAACTCTCGAACTCGTCTATGCAAATCCCAAAGAGAGGCAAAGAGAGGAATCTTACTTGAATCCATTAGTACTCTTTCAAAATTTGGAGTCTGTGAAGGGTCTGAAACTAAACAGCAATTGCCACATAAAGCCTCGTACGAATGGTAATAATGACCCCTAATGTACCAATAACATGCAGTCCTAGAATAGTACATATTTGAGAACATAACCAAAGGCCTTTTCAAAGTATAACAAACAACAACATTGTTTAGAGGACCAGTGATAAGCCTCGTTGATGATATCCCTGAGAGTAAATGTGATCAATAGTCTTGCAATGACTTTAAAATCATACTTGTTCCTTAGTTTTAAAATTACCAATGCTCTAAATGATAAAAAACTTCATGTACAATACTATGGAATACAACTCAGCAAATGCATGTCCAATCATGACAGTTTTGTAGTTATTTCAATTTGAAGTCTCTCCTAACTTATGAATGGGATGAATGATGTGTTGTGATCAAGTGGGCCAAAAGCGAAAGCAAACAATCTCTTTAAGTAGATGTGCAATAGCAGAAAAACAAGTGATTCCATACCATACTTGAGAAACTTCAAGAATTCCTTCAAATAACTAGTTTGCTGGTATACAATATCCAAATAGGTCTCATAATGTCTCTTGGAAAATAAAACTGAGAAGTGAGAAGAGATGAGGCTTGAACAACGGGGTGCTCAAGAATATCATAAAGGGAATTGGCAATAGGATACCTAGGTTTAGGAATCAATTTCTAAGGGGATTTCTTCAAGATTCCATGCCAAAAGGTCTTGAGGAAATTTTGGATCACATCAAGGATATCATATCACCTGGACATAAGAAAACTAGTGTTTCTTACGTGGCAGAAAACAGCTATAGTATGTGCATCTCGAGGACGTGGAAGGAGGCCCAAGGGCTAAGACAAAATGGACAATACCATGCAGGCTTACATCCCTCCATATGAAAACAGTTCACGAGGAATCCTCCAAGGTACAGGCTAAAAAATCATAATTGCCTAATGTTGAAGAGAGGGAAAATGGTCAAACCTAAGCTCAGAAAGGCAAGCAGGATTGACTGCAACCAAGCAAAATAATGTACGTATAAGAATATAGGTTTTTCTGAACATTTTAGAAAGAAACAACAAAACCACTGAAACCGTAGCATACTCCTGAACATCGCAAATGACTAGACGTGCAACATAAAGAAAAATTAAAAAATAGTACAAAATTTTTAAAAACCTACAAACGTAAGTATTCAGAGTTAAAAAAACAGCACATAGAACAGATACCCCTCATTTCTTACAGAGATTAGCAAAGAGACACAAATATTAGTTAACATTTTACCACCACAAGTTACAACTTTTCGAATGTCCCAATTCAGTCTTCAATAAACCAAAAACAAAGTCTGAAAATGCTATAAATTAGCTCCAAAATCATTACAAGAAAAGGAAAGGGCAATCTGAAGTTGTGATGAATTTATAGCCCACAACATAAGCAATCTTCATATATGATCCTTTTAGACATCCTCAAGCTAGAGATTCGGGAGTGACTTCCAATTAACTTTGAATTTCGATAATTCTAATAGTGCTTCAGCAACAATCAAAGAACATAAAAAACATGAAATAATACAGGAAACCCTGATATATGGCCAAATTCATTGGACAGGCTAACCTGAAATCCTTTCTGTAGCACCAGCTGCTGTTCCTGACTTTCCAGATCCATGAATTGATCGCTGCACAATGTAAAGATTATTCAGTCAAAAAAGACATGCTTCATCAACGAAAGAAAGAAATAGAAAAATTGAAATAAAATGCTATGAACCCAAATCAGGTTATCCAAGAGTTCTAAACGAGTTGTATTATGCTTACTATGTAGATGTAAGCAATATAATTAGGTGACACTGAATTGTATGGTTCACTAGAGTTGCAGTGCTGTTAAGATCAAAATGTTTTCCATTGATTTTTCTAGTTTGTAAACTTGACTAAGATTATGTTTATCAAAGTTTAATTATAACAATATTTGCTAGTCAAGCATGTTAAATAACAGTTAAATCAGCTTGACTTGATAAGTTAACTTTGTTCATTAATTATTTACAGTAAGGACACTGCATACATAGTTGCACGAAGGTCTCCACTGAAGATGGCGTGCACTTTGTATCCTTTCATTGGACTTTTATAGTGTTAAACACGGACGCGTCCCCCCCCGAAACCTAGGTGTCCAAGACGTCCCAGACGTTTTGGGGATGTCGGGACGTCCCAAACGTTCTAGGTACGCCGGGACATGGGGGAAACGTCCCTTGTCGTTTCCTGCATGCCAAGGATGAAGGGAAACATCCCAGGGACATTTGAAACTTGTCGGGGACGTTGGGGATGTCTAGAAACATGGGGGGGGGGATGGTCAAGACGACATTCATGTGAAGTCTGCAACAACTTTTTTCAAATGCTTTTCTTTTTAAAACAACAGTTTGTTGACTCTATTTATTTTTAATTAAAAAGTCAATTATAATATAAAACACAACATTAATAATCTAACAATAACCCTAAAAGTGACAATTTTAAGTTATAAATTTACATTATGACCTCATTCCATATTCACATTCAATACAAGACACTTGAGCAAGAGCAAGAGCAAGAGCAAAAGCAAGAGCAAGAGCAAGAGGAGAGAAGGGCAAGAGTAAGAGCAAGAGCAAGCAAGAGGTATTTATATTTATAATTTTATTTGCTTACAATACCCTTAATAATAGTTCTCTTCTTTTTAAAATTAGATTATAATTTCTATTTGCATTTTTTAGAGGTTGTTTTTTAAGTGTTTGTATCTACATTCACAATGTAATCATGCATTTATAGTTTATAGAATTTTATAAAATGCATCCTACATAGGGTTTGGTTGTTACTGGTTAGGTTTTTTTTTTTAAATTACATTTAGATCTTCTAACATAAAACTCTTTGATTATTGATTCAATGATTGCATTGAATAGGTTTAGCTAGGATGTTAACTTTTCCATGCATAGTATGCATACACATTCACTATGTAATCAAGCATATAACATTAGGATTTTACAAAAATGCATATTGCATAGGGTTTGAATGTAGACATAAAAACGTTTTTTTTTTGAAATTACATCTTATAGCTATGTTCTATGTTTTAGTTTTTTAATATTTTTGCATTTAGTTATGGGCCTAATAGCCTATGGCTTTAGCATTTGCATTTAGATTCATTGTGACAATGTGATTGCATATAGTTTGTGGGATGTAAAGTTATGCAACTTGCATAGGTTGTTTGGTTTTAAATTTTTATTCATTGCACAATGCATATGGTTATGAATTACATTTTACTTTCTAGTCTTAATCATTGCATATACTATTTATAGTTATTAGGGGCTGCTTTTTTTATTGCATCTGACATAATCACAATATAGTTATGGTTGTTTTGCATATGTTTATAGGATTTAAATTATAATCATTGCCTATACTTATAGTTATCGTTTTTATTTAAATTAATTCATTGCATAATCAATCAGTCATATAGTTATGGTTGTTTTTAATTTATTGCAACCCCAACAATCATCACCATGAGTTCTTCTGAGTATGAGTTATGAATCAGATGAGGAGAGGGTTGAACGGGAAGTTGTGATAGGTGGCCGTGAAAGTGTTGGTGATGACATAATTGGGGGAGAGTGAAGAAGAGACACAAAATGTAGTGCCAACGGCAACTGGTAGTTCAGCTGGTAATGCTACCAATTATCCCTCTCAAATATTGTCCAGATTTTCCATTGGACCATTTCATAAGAAGAAGTCATTCGCAACAATTTGTTTAGATACTTGAGAACCCCCGCCTCCAAGTCTAGAGGGGGGGGGGAACTATGGAAGTGCAACATATGTGCACTAACTTGGCCTGGCAGCATCACCAAGACCAATACACACTTGTTGCACCTTGCAAGAAGGGGTTTGGTCTTTGTAAGGTCTCTTTCACGAGAGCAAGAAAGCAGAGATAGTGAGACTTTTTAATGGAAATACCACAAAAAACGTTCTAGAAGTTCGTAGTACTAGCAGCGAGGCTAACACTCTTTTGAGCTCTCATAGGACTGATAGGAATACTTTGGTTAGTTCTAGTTTTGGAATGACACAATTGGAAAGCAGAGAGAAGAGAAAGGCCATGGGGGCAATCCTCAAATTCAGTTACAGAGATGTTTGATTCAAAGGCAAGGAAGAGGCGGATGATGCTATCAGGAAATTTTTCTATGTTGTTGGGATTCCTATTTCATGCCACTTGTTCTCCTTATTACAAGGAGGCTATGGCCAAGGTAGCCAAAGCAGGTACAAGTTATGTCCCTCCTGGAAACACCAAACTTAGGACAACGGTCTTAGATAGAAACTATTCTAAGGTTAATCCGTTAATGGAAGAGATGAAGGTCACATGGGTGTCATATGGATGCAATGTTATCATGGATGGGTGGACGGATGTTAGACACCGTCCTCTCATCAATATCATTGTCTCTTGCAAAGATGGACCGTATTTCTTGAGAGCAATTGATTGTTCTGGGAAGCAGGAGAGATGCTGAGTTCCAATTTTAGATTTTTAAGGATGTCATTGAGGAGGTTGGACATTCAAATGTTGTACAAGTCATGTCACAGATGTAGCTTATGTGTGCAGAACAGCAGGACAAGCTCAGTGGAGCATGCCTACAATCATATTTATTGGACCCCGTATTGCGTGCATGCCATAAACAATGCACTGAAAGACATAGGGAAGATTCAGTGAGTCAACAAGATAGTGAATGAGGGCAGGGACATGCAAAAGTTCATATGTAATCACCACACATCATTGGCACTCTTTCAAAGAATTCGAAGGAATTCTTGAAACCAGTTGATACCCGCTTTACGTCCTATTTTATTTTGTTGAAGAGGATGCTCTGAGTTGCAGGAGCCCTTGAAAATTATCATTATGACACAGGATTGGACCAGGTGGCGTGAGTTCAAGACAGACCAAGGGAAGAGAGTGAAGGAAGTGGTGTTGAGGGAAACATTTTGGGTTGATGTGAAATACATCACATCAATTATAACTCTAATTTTCAGCGTCATCAAATATGGGGATTTTAACAGCCCCAATCTTGGTGAGATCTATGAGTGCATTGACAACATGCTTGGGCAAATGACAGGTAGTTATTCATGCTTGGGCAAATGAAGGTAGTTATTCTGGTGAGGGACCCCACTTTGTAGTTCTATAATGAACATATACAGCCCATTATTCAACAGAGATGGGAGAAGCTGAGCACTCCTCTTCATATGGCTGTGTATGCACTGAATCCCAAATGTATACAGCACTGAATCCCAAATGCTATTTGGAGAGGCCAGGCAGAGTTATCCCATTGGATGATGATGAGGTGAAGAAGGGCCTTATGAAGGCCTTTAAAAAAATGTGCATTTTGCAGGAGGCTTCACATATCAGAATGGAGTGGCTTGACTTCACTGAACTTGATGGGTACAAAACATCAACAAAGGCAGACATTGTAACAATAGCACAGGAGAAGCCAGTGAGTCGGTGGCGACTGTATGGGCTTCTAGGACTGCTGTGACCACTTGCCATTCGCCTTCTTTCCTAGGTTTCTAGCTCCTCTGTCTCTGAGAGGAATTGGTCTACATATGGTTGGATACACTCTGTTAAGAGGAATAGGCTTAACTCCGTGAGAGCGGAGAAGCTTGTAGCTGTACACAGTGCTTTGCGTCTTATGGATCGCAAGACACCTGAGTACAAATAGATCCTAGCATTACGGTGGGATGTAGATCTCGAGGAGCCGAGGCAGGTTGAAGAGGACAATATTGTGTAGCGGGGATTGATTAGGCTTACTTTTGAGGGCGAGGATGCTAGTACCAACGAGGAGGAGTTCATGGATATTACTTCAGATGTTGATTCTGATTTTTAGGTTGATACTTGTAGTTGTCCTCTTTTTTTGTAATATTGACAATAGACAATTGTTGGTGTATTTGGCTATGAGATTAATGATATGAATATCAACTATTGTCACTTGATCAATCGTAATTTAGAATGGTTTTAATTTTATATTTTATAATATATTTGAAATTTCAGCTTGTCTCAAATTCAAAATTCAAATGTGTATTATGAATTTTCAATTTATGACATTAACATATTGATATTATAGTATTAAGGAATGTATTTGATGTTTATTAGTTCAAGTTCCACCTTATTTAAATCTCAAATGGTTTTATTTCAGCTTATTTATATAATTTAGTCACTATATCTTTATATTTTAAATAATTTAAATATTTTTTAATTAGCTGTCCCCAGAATTTAGAAAATTTTTGATGTCCCGGAAACTCCGTCCCCCCGTCTCAGGTAACTATGTGATTTAGGAGCTTGATTTACTCCCCGAAAGTAGTTTGATACATTTTTGACTATAGAGAAGTGACATATAGCCTATCGAATGTATAGGGTGAGTTGATTAGTAGTTAAGCTGGTACCCTAGTCCTTCATTCTATTGGAATGGTCTTGGCACGGCGTGTCCCTGGTACTGGTCCTAGTTTTGCACATCCTACAGTCTGGCTTGGGGTAGCCCCGATGCATCTGTACTCCCTTTGGTCTAACCTAGGTACATTCCAATCGCTTTGGCTATGTGTAGGTACATCCAAGGACAAACTTGGGCAAATCCTAACTGGTTGGGAGGTCCTTAAGCTGAAGCAAAGGTTAGGGTGTTGCTTCTGTTGTAAAGACTAAAAAATGCTTGTCCGTTCTAAAAGAATAATTTGTGCGTTAATTGCAGTAGAGCTTCATATAGCTTAAGCGCCACGAAACCATGTAGCTAGTACTAGGATTGACTACTTAATAGTTAAGCTTTGATTAAAAGAATGGAGGTGTACTTTTCCTTAAAGCCTAACCTATAGTTTGGGAAAATACCTTCTTAGATTATAAATATTAAATATAGACACACTTCAATTTCTAGGCATTAATCTTCATTATTATCATCGTATTATAAGATCTTTGAGATTTGGACATACAAACATTTTAGCACATATATCTTGAATTGTGTTGTATTATCATTTATTACGATTTCTGGTGTGTTCTCCCTTCACTTCTAGGGTCATGTTTCCTTCAACTATTAATTCCAGGCAACCATCATATTTTACTTCTTATGTAATAGTGGTGCTAATAACTTTAATACAAATATCTTATACTTGCATGTTCATTTTAAGCATAAATCATATAAGAGCTGGTCTAACCTCAGACCAAAAAAGAAAACATTCACTAAAAGTCAGAAAGCCATTGAAGAAGGTATAAAACGGTCCTTTACTAGATTAGAAAGGATGCACAAAGAGTATAAAGGCCTTAGATATGATGCAAATGACATGTATATCATGACAGAGAGATACGTTGGGTTAATTAAATATTGTTTTCTATGGTGCCTGTATTCATTTTAAACATAAGTTGTATATGAGCTGGTCTAATTCAGGCGGGTATGTCAATTTGCTTTTGGGCTTGGGTATGGCTGTACAAAAAGTACATAAAATTGTAAAAAATATAGCTAAACAAGCAAAAGTAACCATATAATATGCATATAGAAAGCAAAATAAGCTAGAGAACCACAAAACTTATTGATAATTCAAATTCAAATGTCATGATATTCATTGGTCGAGCTTAGAAAAAGTATATTGTGCAAATGTTACAATGTATATACAAAAATTAAGACAAATCAACATATTTATTATATTCATAATCATAATGCTCTTCAGTGTATTCAATGAGAACATCATTAGGACCGTCATGTGCTTCATTAGAAGTGGAACCACAAGGAGTAGCAATGTCACTCCCGCTAGCTTGATCATGTGAAGCAAGAGAGAAAATGTGCAATGAAAGATAAATATGTAGTGTGGTAAATTAGTTGTTTAAAAAGAGTTTGATGGGTGTTTTTAGGGTTAGGTTTTTATTTTTAAATTTGTTTTGATTTTAAAAAATACACCAGGGTGTATACGGATATTTTTTTGCATACGTGGGATGTTTCCTGTGTGTATATCGGCACATACCTATATTGTGTGCATGCCGTACCTGTTTCCAAAGCCTATATAGGGGTACCCTATTTTGTAGTGAAGTGAGAGAGCGAATATGCAATGAGAGATAAGTATGCAATGTGAGGTAATTGTATTGTTTAAAAAGACTTTGGAGGTGTCTTTTAACGTTAGGGTTTTAATTTTTTATTTTTAAAAGTAATTTTGACTTTTGTGACCAAAAAGTAAAAACATTTTTTTTTTAATCTTTACTGTGGGTATGTGCCAAATTTGTCCTGGGTGTGCGAAATAGTACGTGGGTACGTCCGGGTATGTCATTCCAATACCCAAGACATTTCCCTTGTGTTTTTGTGCACGTCCCCGTACCAAGTGTGTGTCGTACCCATTTCTGCAGAATGTACAGGGATGCCCGACTTTCTAGTTAAACCTTAAATCATCAAAGCTATGTACAAATAGTCTTGTGAGAGTTGGACCCTTCAAGGAAGCATCTAGTTGACGAAGATGAAAGTAGGAAATCATGATAGGGGGCTAGCGATGCCATATGTCAAGCCAAGATAGAGGGACACTCCTTCCGATCAAATCTAACTCAATTTTGATGAGGCCTCAAAGTACAACCCACGAATGCAGGAGGCACCGTCTCTCGAGAGATCATAATAGAATTTATTGGCAGCCTCATCTACCTTTATTCCAATTGGAACTAATAATGAAGCGAATACAGCTGGAGTGGTTGAAGGGTTGAAACTCGCACTGGCAATGGGCTACACACATTTTTTTGTGGAAGTGACTTCCAACTTATAATTAATACAATGATTACAGGATTGATTCATAGCCGGAAGCTTGAAGTCATTCTTAAAGAAGCAAGATTGTTGGTACCAAATTTTTCTTCTATTATTTTCCAAGATCGTTTCAAGGACCAATGCCCATGCATACTTGCTAGTGAATGCAGGTGTGCTCCTGGTTTCACTTGGATTGGTTGCAAGGTTTGAGTCTGCAGAGTGGAGGTACCTTAAACCCCTCCTCTCGAGGGAGTCATCTAATCTCCAAGAAATCACCCTGTGTACGCCCAGTTAACTAGATTTTGGCAGAGCCATCTTTTCTATTTAGAAAATTTTGTTGTCAGTTGGCAGAGGCAAGGAATGTGAGATGGAGAGGACATGCAGTTTGGAATAAAGAGGATTGGTGAAGAGCTAGGAGTAGCAGGCATTGGAGCAGCTGCAATGGATGTTCGCAATCCTCCAATGGCTACACCTGTTTGAAGATGGATAGCTGTAAGGTCAAAATTTCAATGAATATATTCAGCACAAGGTGCTTTGTTTTTGTCCAGTAATTGCTAGGGTTTTCTACATCTAATGGGTGAGAGACCCTTTTGATCCTCACTTAACAGATCAAAAAACAAGCCAGCCATTGAAGGTGTAAAAAGGGAGGGACCTTGACCTAGATTACAAAAGATTCTTAGACAATTTAAAGGCCCTAGATATTCATACAATGCGAATGGCGTGGATAACAAGATAGAGATAGGAGTTGGGTTAAGTAACAGATAAAATGAGCAAAATAAATACTGAAAGAACACAACCATAAGATCCTTAGGCTAACATTCCTTATGGATGAAAAAGGTTTAAGAACAAAAAGGAAAAATGAAAATTTAGAAGTAGTAACCATGGAACAAGTGGAGCATGTAATACAGAAAATGGCAGAGAGTTGTCATAGATGTGCCTTAACCTATTAAGTCCAGATTCCCCTTGTATCTTAGGTATTAGTAGTGCTTTTAGTTAATTCAAAATATTATATTTATCAGGTTCGGCCAGACCTGGATAAGACCTGGCCCTAGCCAAACTATATGGCCTGACTGAACTGGTCCAGTCTGGTTCAATCTTAAGCTATGATCATCTGTGTACTTTAAATTGTGTGCAACGTGCAGATAAAAGCAATTTTAGGGCAACAATTTTTCTTTTAAAATGTTTTCATGCAAGATTTGTGTGCCATTGAGATCCATTAGTTTTCAGAGAAAAAACTTTTCACCCAAAGATTTGTTTGCCGGTATGGGTTGAAGATTTCTATGCACGCCTTTCTTCATCAGTTTGATTTATTCTATGTGTTCAATAGTACTTCAGCAGCTAGGTAATAGCTGTAGGCTCCATTTGTGTGTGACATTAGTGGTTTTCCCTTTTAACCGGTTCAAGAACTTCGAGTTGAGGAGATGTGTTGCACGCTTTTTCATTTTTCATGCAGCTTCACTGCAAATCTAAAACTTTATAAACATGAATCACAAACGCTGTATGAAAATTAAATTAATTTGCAAATGCTCACCACTTTATTGAATATGGATCTAAAAAATATAAATAAAATTAGTTTTCTCTAAAATTTAAACGACTTCTTCAACCTTTTTATATACGCTTTTTATATTACAAATGCATGCATAAAAATTGTGTATTAGTTATGGGGATTGGGGTCCACATCTAAAAAACTTATGTTCTGTTTATTATGGTTAATTTGTCTTCTTTTAGTCCATTTTAAAATAAATATCGTACAATAGTGGAAAGTTCATGAATACATTGGCCAGAGTTTTTAATATTGGTGTAATTGATTTTATTTTAAAAGCATGTATATACATACTTTTAAAAATTTCTGAACTGAATCGAAATTTTATGAAAGTTTGAACTTCTGATTTTTTTCCCTTTTTGAACTCTTACCAAACTGTTTGAACATGGTGAATATGAAAATATATTGTTTATACTGTTTGCTGTGTCTTGGATGTGTTCATCTCGGGCATAAGTTGTAATAAAAGCTGTTTAACCTCAGACCAAACAAGAAATATGACCAGCATCACTTGATGTCAAAAAGCCATTGAAAATGGTACACACTGGGAGGGGCACTTTTCCAGATTACAAAGGACACAGATAGTTTAAACTTAAAGGCCTTAGATATCACACAAATGACATGGATAACATGATAAACCAGTCTAAGGATGAGCTGGGTTAAGTAAGAGATAAATTGATTGAGATAAATATTGTAAAAGAATACATTTAGAATATTCTTGAACTCCTTACGGGTGAGAAATAATCTAAATATGAAGACAAAAGTAAAATTGAGAACATGGAAGCAATAATTGTGGGAGAAGAGGAGCATATAATATTGGAAATGGTGGACAGGTGCCTTAAAATCAAGCTTCCCCAGTATTGTTTCAGTCGGGAAATAGGCTTGCAAGAAATGGGTTAGTAAGCTTGTGCTAGCTTCTATATGTACTCAAGTACCATATAATGAAGAGTGATTTTGTCTAGTCACGTCACAGCGAAGTGGCCGCATTTGCTGAATTTAAAGGTAGAAATTCGAAATTCGGTGGATTTAATAGGCCTCGAATAAATTTGTCAAAAATCGCGAACTAAATCATATAGAATGCAGATTCCATTTTTTAGGGTTTTCGCTGTTTTGATGTTAGGGTTTTTCACTTTAAACTCGTACCTAAATTGTGCATACACATCCAAGTGTCACGTGAAGGTTGAAGGGGCTCGAACTGTGCCTGCATGCCATTGAAATTTGCGACTCACTGTTTGGAGTCTTGGATAATTGGTTAAAGGCCGTAGCATTGTTCACGAATTCCTTGAGCCCAAATCGCCGTAGAAGGAATAGGCAGCAATGCATTATGCCTTCAACCTTTGCATTTTTTATTTGTTATGTAATTTTAAAAACTATTTTATTAAGTTTATAATTACGTTTTAATTTTAAACTGTGTACTTATATATATATATATATATAAAACTTTTCTAAAGTTTAATAAAATCATTGAGCTATACAATTTTAAGTTTTAACTAATATGAAATAAAATAAGCTAAAATTTTAATGACATGTTGTTTTAAGTATTTCATTTTAATTATAATATTACGATAGTTATTTAATTAAATGTAATATTATTTTTCTTTTTAAAATATTTAATATAAACATATATTTCTAATAGTCGAATTTAATCATGAATTTTATCATTGATTTTTTTTGCAACGATTTTTTTACGAATTTTATCCTTGGCGAATTCGAACATGAATTCGAATGCGACAACTTAGAGTCACAATACATGGATAGTCAACAACACCTGAAATCTAAGATGATATGAAAGTAACTGTATCTTTATTGAATCCTTTGAAAACTTTATGGCTGTTATTTTTTCTAAGTGCAGGAGAAACTTGGATGAATCCTATGATTTTTGGCTCACACATTTTTATGAGTATGTGATGGTTGAAGAATTCACAAATACAAGTGCCAAAAGCAAATACCACCATGGATGTGGTTGGGAAATAGAGTTGCAAGAAGTGGGTGTATAATCTTGAGCTAGCTTCTAAATGAACTAAAGTGCCATATAATGAAAAGCGATTTTATCTAGTCATGGTGCATGGATAGCCCATGACACTTAAAAACTAGGATGGTATGAAAGTATCCTTATTAAATTCTTCACAAACTTTATGGCCAAGTTTTTCGAAAGTGCTGCAAAAATTTGGATGAACGCTATGATGTTTGGGTCACACATTTCTTTTGTATGTAATGAATGGTTGAAGAATTTAAAAATGCAAGTGCCAAAAGCAAATATCACCATGGACGAAGCCTAAGTAAAGCATTTCTACATTGCCAATCTTAGAGTTAACATACAGATATAGGTAAAAATGTCTTCCCACAGAGCTCTTGGACAGGCCATTAGGTAGGTTAGAAGTGTTGAATAGAAAGCCACAACCTGTTTTGGTATATCCTGGCAGCCTCCTAAACAATTTAGATAAAAGGCACACCAGGCATGAAGGGTTCCACATTAATGTAAGTTTCCCGATAAAAATGCCATGGCCACAGGTTTGAGATTGGTTATTGTCCTTAAAGATTACATTCACTATAATTGCGCCCCGGGGTGGTAGTATTAGTATTGGGCATACAATGAGTGGTAATTATGGATCATAATCTACAAATCATGTTAGTGGCCTTCATCTCCTTTAAACATGGGGACAGCTAATACACTTTGAAGGAAACAGAGTAAAATTTATGTGTGGGGGTTTGCATGCATGCATGTATATGAAGCACCCAGGTACAATGATACATCTCAATTCCAAAAGCAACCGTGTACCTGCAACTTCACTTCTGCCCCCTGCAAACTGTGGTGCTCAACCTTCTGGGCAGTAAGCCATAACTATAAAACAGAACCCCGAAACGAAAAGAAAACATCATTAATAAAAACAAAAAAAATCTATTTGTTCTTATTTTTGTGCATATGTAGTAGGCATAACTTATACAAACATGTAGGTATAAATATGCATCATACGTATTGCTGTTCTACTTTAATGAAAATATTGAAAAATGTCCTTTCTGCAAATATTTGTTGGTTATATGTTACAGGTCATTCAATACCACCAGTTACGTGAGTGGTTCTATAAGTATTGCATTGTTTTTTAACCTTATCAATCGAAGTTACCTCAAGTTTAATTCCAAGTTCCATTGATATTTCCGTGTTAGCCTTTAAGCCACTCTATATACTGCGTACTTCTCCAATAAATATTTAGCCAAGTTTGTTTTTATTGAGCTCCTCTCTTTGTTATAATTAGTAAGAATTAATGCTAGCTGCTAATACATTATTTCTGCAAATATATCTTCACTTTGCTTACAGCTGAACTTCACAAACAGTTTTTTGGTTGAAAAATATGTTAAGATCTTAGAAAAGATGGTTACTTACTGTTTGAATTCTTCTCTTGCTCCTATTTTCCGAAGAGAGACAAAACCATGTTATATTTTGGCACATCAAATCTGATGATTTACTTCTGAATTATCTACATGCACCATCTATGTTATCTTGGTACATGTAATTGTAATGTTGTACTTATTTCCAGTTGATGAGATGTCCACTCTCTGGTCATTGTTACTTGTTATGTCAGGCCTGGCTAATATATTTTTGGCGAAGAGCAAAAAACCATGGGGTGGAAGAGGATGTAGCTGATGAACGGCTTCAATACTGGATTGGCCGAAGTAATCAGTCACCGACATCTCATGATGCTGTTGATGGTAATATTCAGTTTGGTTGCTCTTTAGAAATGTTACACATATTTTGGTATTCAAATGCTCTATTTTATCTATTGTACTTTTATTTCTTTAGTTTGGTTCTAGGATTCTTTCTAGAACTTTGTATTGCTAACTGCTGTATCTTTGAGTTCCATTGACCTACTTCTGGTCATCTGTGCACATTAATATAATTTTTCTTTCTTTCTTTGTATATATAATCAGGATAGAATAATTGTTTTGATGACTTTGCTTTGGATCATCAATATTTTTGTGCTTTCTTAAATGAGGAGGCAAAGCACATATTTCTTCATGTGCATCATAAGTTTCAGAAGGAAGTTAGAAAATTTATTTTCTATTTCTCGCCGTACATTTTTGGAGTGTAGAATACATTATTTTGCAGAAGGAAATACTATAATTTATCCATGCACACATAAAATGGAAACCAACTTAAAAGATATTACATTACTTTTTTGTAATGTCACAAGCAGCAGTTGGTGATAAGGCTTGTCCAAAGGCCCAAAGGACTGCTCAAATGTTTTAAATGACTCTGAAGGATCTGTATATTGTTATTGAACTATGCAGGATAAAAATATGTTATGTCTTGTTGATGTGCCAAGTCTACTGCTCTGCCTCGATCCATTGGGGCTCAAATCAGGACTAGAATGAACTTTGAAAATAATCAACAGAGATCAACGTGACTCAGAAAATAGGCATTTTACATCAAGAAAAGGTATTCAAATGTGATTTCTTCCCAATGAAGAACGGAAGATGTCGAATAAGTAGAATTTCATCTGGGGAAAGAAGAAGGAAAACATTCTATAGTACTTCCTAACACCAACATTATTAGATGCACCAATCATTGATTCATCACCATATGGTAACCAAGAACATCTCTGAGATGTTGTCAGGAAATGACCTGGGCTCCGGCTAATAGCGTACTTTGGTGTAATCTTCTACCATCCAAGGCTGACTGATCCATGGTAGCATTAGAATACCTCTTAATGTCTTTGCACCTATGTTACCAGTGTTCATCCCCCTGCCCCATGTACCCTGCCTGATACGTATCCGGTACAGATATGCTTGGGATACGTCGCGATACGTCCAGGGTACATTTTGACGCCCCTGAGACGTATTCAGGTATCCCAGGCGTATCCACAGGTTTGGACACCAAAAATCTTTAAAAAAGTTTTTTAATTATTTTGACTTGGTAAATGACCAAAAAATGAATAGTAATAAATTGTTAGATTAATAATATTAGTACTATATTACTAATACTAGTTATTATATTATATATAATTTTGAATAGTTATAATATATATATATATATATATATATATATATATATACTAGAATTAATTAATTACTACTATCATTATCCCTAGGTTATCAATAACTTAGTGTATTATAGGTAGACCAGACTGTATTATATTAAGAACAGTTATAGTTTATTAGGTTGTAACATCTACTAATATTATAATATATAATTAGTTATATATATTAACTATATACTAATTATATAATATAAGTGTATATATAATAATAATAATAATAATAACTATATATTATTATTATTATTATAGTAATAATTAAGTAATTATTATATAGCTATAATACTAAGTATAATTAACTAATATAGTAAGTTAATTTAGTATATATAGTAACTATTATACTAAATCAATATTAGTATTAATATTACTGTTACAAGTAGGCTAGTCATTTTTTTTTTTGTATTCATGTTGACATGATATTCGATGACTTATCATTTGTATCTCAGCCACATGATCAATGAAAATGTAATGTCTTAAGTATATTGAATATTTTGAGCATTGATCCTACTATAATTTTCAAGTTTGGTATTTCTTATGTACTAAAAAATGAGTAAAATGAGTGTATATATATATGTATGGACGTATCCAAGACGTATCGTACCCAAGGGTTTTTTAAAATTGACGTATCCGTGTATCGAACCCGTATTTGTACCTGTATCCTGGCAACATAGCTTTGCACCTGTGGATCCTATTTCCTATGTACCAAGAGCAATGATTTTTCTTCTTGGCCATGCCACAAGTATATGGTGATTACACTCATAAATTCCAACCATATACATTGTCTACTAAAGTGTACATTGTTCACCAGAGACTAAGAGGTCATCTACTAGAGAGAAAGTAGCTTGCCTACAAAAAGCCTTGGTCTTAAGCTGCATCTAGCATTGGCAGATTTTCAAGTGACCTAAAATTCTAGTCTTCAAAAAATGTTCAAGTTATCCACGTAAAATGAAATATATACATTGCTCCCATCTTCCATTGGGCAATTTTCTCAAGCCTATTTCAAGTACATTTGTGGTGACTTTGTCTCTTTTGTTGGGGCTGCTATTGAGCACTTCTAGGTTAATCTCAGCTGGGTGATCAACCAACTAGTGCCACTTCTCATTTTATGTGGGTTTTTTTGCTGTTACCCTCCTTTGTAATCATCATTCTATTTTTATTTTGAAAGGTGTGCATGCAGTATTTCAGCACCCGTCTGAAATATTTTTTTTGAATGTAATTGACACATTGATAGCCTCACTTCACAGAAGGATAAAACTGTCTACCATCGCCCCAATGAAAGCAGGAGGGAATTATAGAATTGCAACGTATAATAATGAACCTGCTTAATAAAATGGGGTCTTCTAACTTTGTGTAATAAGAATACCAGGACTTGGGTTAAAATGAAATTAAACCCATAATATCCAAGCCTTGGTAGCCTTTTAACGGTAAAATGAGCCAGACATGAGTAAAGAAAGAAAGTTTTGTAATTGGTGCCATGGTTGACTTGAAAATATTTTTTGTTTTTGCCAAAATCATTTATATTAAAGATCAATCCAATACGGGATACTGAGTGCCATAGAAGTGAGGAAAAAAAGCTCAAGTCTCAATAGCTGGGAGATTAGCATAAAAAAGAATAGAAGAAACATAAGATTATATCTCAAAACCAAAAACTAAAGACAGAATCTAGCACCTTGAAACTCATGTAATATATGGGAAGATAAACACAGAATGTAGTTCCATGATTAAAGTGGTCCCATGCTAGGTTGTTGGATGAATCTTCATCTATGCAGTTCCGACCTTTGATCTCCTCAAAGTTATCTTCTTGTTGGTTCTGAGTTTAAAAGTTTTCATTAGAAGCATTCCTTTTCTTTTGATAACAAGAAAACTTATTATTTTAAGATGGAATATTCACACATGCAGAAGGTAAAGGTAGTTTTAGGTCACCGTCAAGCGAGACACCAATTTGGTGTATGAGACCGAGAGGATTGTTTTTTATTTATTCAAATTTGTATTCTTGGGTTTTGACCTCACGGCCAAGCTTAGTGGTGGTAAATTTGAACTTGCCGATCCAAATCAGAAACTGATAAATTGTTGCATAAGAGTACCTAGAAAATTACCAAAACCAAAACTGATTTAAGCAAAGAACTGGTCTATTCTAACCTTGGAGAAATAAAAGGAAACCATTACAAAGACAACTAAAACCCATAGTGTATAAGTCCCACTATTCCTTGCCCCGCACAGCTCAAACATAAGTGCCTTGAAAAATTTGCTTTTAAAATTTTTGACAGCAAACTCTATTCTAGCTGGTTGCCACAGAGAGGAGCTGATCAGTCTTCTTCAGTGCTTGTTTCTTTTCATCTGATTTCTTATTTTTCATGAATTTTCCAAGAATATTTATCTTTGCAGAGGATACTCCAAGGCCCTCATGCTCACTTGTGCTTGCAAATTTCACTGTGACAGAGGCTGCCTAACCCACTTGTTTAAAGGAGTTCTTAGATGGAGTGACCTCCTGATTGATGTTCTGGGATCAGTTGTGGTGGTGGGCTGGGGGGGTTGGAAGGTGGGTACTTGGTTGCGGCATTGATGTGTGCTCACAATTTCCATATACGGTCACTGCGATTATGATGCATGATTTTGGCATCAAATTTTCCTACTTCTGATAATTAGTATTTAAAACTTAAAATGATGCATGCTTTTCAGTTGCCTTAAGTTTTCTTGATAAAAAATCTGAAGAGCAACAATGATTCCCTAATTTCTTCTCTCAGCTCCTTGGGTAGTGGACAAATTTATTGCTTGATCTTGACAAACCTTGATCAGCAATGGGGTCCACAATTTTTTTATCAGACTGCCTGGTTTCAATTTTATTGTATCGCAGACATGGGCAAAGCCAAGTCTTCTTTCTTAATCTCTTAGACTCAATCTCACAATTGTTTGAGACACTATTAGAGCAGATAACATCTATATTTACCAAGAGACACGACTGTGATAACATTGTAGCCATAACATTTTGCTAATAGCTAACTCTAATTCATGAATATCATATTGCACAATATAACTTCTATTGCCATATTATAGGTTAGAATGCAACACTCATCGATTATAGTTTACATTGGTTTTCTAAGGGTAATAGGTGGTGCTATTGAAGTGTATGTTTTCCACCTGGGAGTAACAGGTTATCTACCAGCAAATAACTAGCTTGTTACTTAAATGTTAGATTCTAAAATCCTGCTAACCATGGTCAACATTTTGAGTATTGGTATTCAACTATGCTCCATGGGGATGCGTCCCCTGGGTTTTTTAGCTCGTCCCCGTACCAGGGATGTTTCAGAACCTCGGGTACAGGTAGGAAACGTTCCCCTCCCATCCCCAAACTCTGCAAAAAATAGGAAACGTCCCGGGGATGTCTTTTTTTTGGACAGGAAACGGCCAGTGTTACCTGGGACAGGGGGACGGCGGGACGGGGTTTCCGGGACAGCAAAAAATTTCTAAATTTTGGGGACGGCGGGGGGACGGCTGATTAAAAAATATATAAATATTTAAAATAAAAAGATATAGTGACTAAATTATATAAATAAGCTGAAATAAAACCATTTGAGATTTAAATAAGGTGAAACTTGAACTCATAAACATCAAATACACTATAAAGTCTAATATCAATATGTTAATGTCATAAATTGAAAATTCATAATACATATTTGAATTTTGATTCTTGAATATGAGACAAGCTGAAATTTGAAATTTCAAATATATTAATATTTAATATTACAAAATATAAAAGTAAAACCATTCTAAAATACGATTGATCAAGTGACAATAGTTAATATTCATATCATTAATCTCATAGCCAAATACACCAACAATTGTCTATTGTCAATATTACAAAAAAAGAGGACAACTACAAGTATCAGCCTAAAAATCAGAATCTCCATTTGAAGCAATATCCATGAACTCCTCCTCGCTGGTACTAGCATCCTCGTCCTCAAAGGTAAGCCCAATCAATCCTCGCTGCACAGTGTTGTCCTCTTCAACCTGCCTCGGCTCCTCGGGATCTACATCCCACCGTAATGCTGGAGTCTGTTTGTACTCAGGTGTCTTGCGATCTATAAGACGCAAAGCACTGTGTACAGCTACAAGCTTCTCCGCTCTCGCAGAGGTAAGCCTATTCCTCTTAACAGAGTGTATCCAACCATACGTAGACCAGTTCCTCTCAGAGGCAGAGGAGCTAGAAACCTGGGAAAGGAGGCGAATGGCAAGTGGTCGCAGCAATCCTGGAAGCCCATACAGTCGCCACCAACTCACTGGTTTCTCCTGTGCTAATGTTACCCTGTCTGTCTTTGCTGATGTTTTGTACCCATCGAGTTCAGTGAAGTCAAGCCACTCCATTCTGATCTGTGAAGCCTCTTGTGGAGTGTACATTTTTTTAAAAGCCTTCATAAGGCCCTTCTTCACCTCATCATCATCCAATGGGACAACTCTGCCTGGCCTCTCCACATACCATTTGGGATTTAGTGCATACGCAGCCATATGAAGAGGAGTGTTCAACTTCTCCCATCTCCGCTGAATAATGGGCTGTATATGTTCATTATAGAACTCCAAAGTGGGGTCCCTCACCCGAATAGCTGCCTTCATTTGCCCAAGCATGCTATCAATGCACTCGTAGATCTCACCAAGATTGGGGCTGTTAGAATCCCCATATTTGATGACACTAAAAACTGGAGCTATAATTGATATGATGTATTTCATATCAACCCAAAATGTTTCCCGCAACACCACTTCCTTCACTCTTTTCCCTTGATCTGTCTTGGACTCACGCCACCTAGTCCAATCCTGTGTCATAATCATAATTTGCAGGGGCTCCTGCAACTCAGACATCCTCTCCAACAAAATAAAATAGGATGCAAAGCGGGTGTCAACTGGTTTCAAAAATTCCTTCTTCGAAAAATTTCGAAAAAGTGCCAATGATGTGTGGTGATTACATATGAACTTCTGCACATCTCTGGCCTCAGTCACTATCTGATTAACCCACTGAATCTTCCCTATGTCTTTCAGTGCATTGTTCATGGCATGCACACAACATGGAGTCCAATAAATATGCCTATATTCCCGCTCCACTAGCTTGCCTGCTGCTCTGCACACATAAGCTGCATCTGTGACAACCTGTACAACATTTGAAGGTCCAACCTCCTCAATGGCATCCTTCAAAATCTGATATTGAAACTCAGCATCTTTCCGCTTCCCAGAACAATCAATTGCTCTCAAGAAGTACGGTCCATCTTTGCAAGAGACAATGATATTGATGAGAGGACGGTGTCTAATATCCGTCCACCCATCCATGATAATGCTACATCCATGTGACACCCATGTCACCTTCATCTCCTCCATCAACAGATTAACCTTGGAATAGTTTCTATCCAAGATTGTTGTCCTGAGTTTTGTGTCTCCAGGAGGCACATAACTTGTACCTGCTTTTGCAACCTTAGCCATAGCCTCCTTGTAATAAGGAGAGCGAGTGGCATTAAATGGAATCCCAGCAGCATAGAAAAATTTCCCAATAGCATCATCTGCCTCTTCCCTTGCCTTTGAATCAAACATGTCAACAACTGAATTTGGGGCTGCCCCCACGACCTTTCTCTTCCCTCTGCTTTCCACTTCTGACACTCCAAAACTAGAACCAGCCAGAGTATTACTATGTTTGTCAGTCCTATGAGCGCTCAATGGAGTAGTAGCCGTAGAACCACGAACTTCTGGCACATTGTCCGTGGTATTTCCATTGAAGATTCTCACCATCTCAGCTCTCTGCTCTAGTGAAAGGCCCTTACAAGTGCCAACCCCCCTACCTGTAAGATGCAACAAGTGTGCATTGGTCCTAGTGATACTACCATGCCAAGTCAGTGCACATATGTTGCACTTCCATACTTTGCTCCCCCCTCCAGACTTGGGGTTATCAATTATTTGGGCAAATTGTTGCAATGGCTTCTTCTTATCAAATGGTCCAATGGCAAATTTGGACAACATTTGAGAGGGGCAATTGGTAGCACTACCAGCTGAACTACCAGTTGCCGTTGCCACTACATTTTGTGCCCCTTCTTCACTCTCCCCCATTGTGGCATCACCAACTCTTCCACAACCACCTATCTCAACTTCCTGTTCAACCCTCTCCTGCTCTGATTTATGCTCTGATTCATACTCATACTCAGTCTCAGTAGAAGAACTCAAGGTGATGATTGCTGCAATGAATTAAAAACAACCATAACTATATGATTGATTGATTATGTAATGAATTAATTTTAAAAAAAACGTAGCCAATATGCATTTAAATTTTAAATGTGAATTACAAACCAAATGCAAATATAATATAAATTTTAAACTAGGTAACCATTTAAATTTTACAACCAAACCCTATGCAAGATGCATTTTTTTAAATCCCACAAACTATATGCATGATTGCATTATGAATGTAGATGCAAATGCTAAAAAACAACCCCTAAAAAATGCAAATATAATATAAATTTTAAACTAGAAATAAAAATGTAATTTAAAAAAAAAAAACGTAACCATTTACAAATTGTAGTTTTTATAACCAAACCCTATGCAACCTAAAAAATGCAAATATATGCATTTTTAAAAATCCTACAAACTATATGGCATATGCATGATTACATTGTGAATGTAGATGCAAATGCTAAAAAACAACCCCTAAAAAATGCAAATATAATCTAAATCTAAATTTAAAAAAAAAAAAAACTTTAACATGTATTGTAAGCAAATAAAATTATAAATACCTCTTGCTTGCTCTTGTTTTTGCGCTTGCTCTGCTCTTGCTCTTCCTCTTGCTCTTGCTCTTCACTCTTGCTCTCACTCTTGCTCTTGCTCTTGCTTGTTGTGAATATGAAATGAGCCCATAATGTAAATTTATAACATAAAATTGCACTTTTAGGGTTAGGGTTAGGTTAGGAATGCTTACTTTTATGTTATAAGACATATACAATAAAAAAAAAAGTGTTTTAATCTATTAAAAGTCTGTTTTTTAATATTTTTTTTCAAAAAAGCGACAGAGCCACGTGGGGGACGGCGGGGACGTTTGGACGTCCCCCCCACCGTCCCCAACGTCCCCGGGATGTTTCTGTCCCTCTTCCAGCCGTCCCCAAGGCGTTTCGCCCTCTCCCGCCAAAAAAGGAAAGTGGGGGAAACGTTTCCCCCACGTCGTCCCCAGGACGTCTAAGACGTCCCAGACGTGTTGAAAAGGGGGGGACGCATCCCCGCGTAACTACTGGTCCATAACCAAATCCATTCCCTGTCCATGGCAAATGGTTCAAAGACTCAATCGCTACATGGGATGCAGCAAGTGGCTCAACAGTACTTTCAACAATTGTTTACCTCTCAACCATTGGATATGGATTCACAATAGCAGCTCCAGAACATCTTACCAAAGAATATTTCTCAACAAGATAATGAGAAGTTGACGCAACCTGTCACATAAGAACTCCAAGGAATTGTTTTTAGTATAAAGAAAGGTAAAACTCCTAGTAGGGATGGCTTTCTGATTGACTTTTTCTAGGCATTTTGGGACATTATTAAAAGAGACATTCTACAAGTGGTTGAAGAAGCTAGACTGGCAAAAACTATGCTTAAGGAACCATTAGACTGGCAAAAAACTATACATAAGACTTACATTGAACTTATTCCTAAGACGAATGGGGTAGATGATATATTTGGTTTATGTCTTATAGCCTTATGTAATGTTCTGTATAAAATTATTACCAAGGTTATAGTAGAGAGACTAAAACCCCTTCTTCATAAAAGTATTTCTCTTGAGCAAGGTGGATTTGTTCCTGGTCACCATATCCATGATGAGATTGTGTTAGCACACGAAATTTTGCATTCCATGGAAAATCAGAAAACCCCGACAATGTTTATTAGATTGGATCTTTCCAAAGCTTATGACAGAGTGGACTAGGGTTTCCTTTGTAAGGTTTTGGCTCAATTTGGTTTCTCTACAGAATGGATCAAATGGATAGAGACCTGCTTCTCCTTTGTTTCCTTTGTTCTTTTAGTTAATGGCACTCCTTCCAAAAATTTTGGAGCTTCCAGAGGAATCAGGCAAGGAGATCCCATACCCCCTTTTTTGTTAATCCATTTTGGTAGAATGCATGGGGAGACTTATCAATAAAACTTGTTAGGATAAAGAATATTCTAAAAGGCAAAATGGGTGGACCGATATTAAACATCATGGAATACAGCTGGCTAAAAACAATCACCCGATTTCTTGTCTCCAATTTGTTGACGATTCCGCGGTGCTTGGAAAAGCTATAATCATGGAAGCTAGACAAATTCAGAAAACTCTGTGCACTTTTTTAGTTACCATAGGTTAGTTGATCAACCAAGAAAAATCTAACATTTTCTTTTTTCAAAGTTCTGGTAGACAATAAGAGCAAATTCTGAATATCCTCCATTTTAAGAAGGGCATGCTTCCTCTTCAATATCTGGGTATTCCTTTGGCCTCAAAAAAGTTAAAGATTAGCACTGGTTAATCAAGAAGATTGAAGCAAAATCACAAAAGTGGACAAATTGGTGGCTTTCAACAAGAGGGAGGATGACGCTGATTAAGTTTGTCCTTCAAGCCATGCTGATATATGTTGCATTTGTTTTAAGTATTCTTGGCACTCTTTTGAATCAAGTGGACTTTATTTTCCATAAGTTCTTATGGAGTTTAAGTTCAAGATAAGTGGAAGAAATAAGTTTCTTGGTTAGAGGGGAATCTTTGAGCCGGCCAAAAAAGGAAGGAGGATTGGGATTTAGATCTTCTCCTAAGCAGAAAAAAACCTTAGCTACTAAGTTATACTGGAGGCTGCTTGTTCACCCTAATGATTTGTGGGCTGCCACTTTTAGAGCAAAGTATGCTGAAAATACCCCCCCAGAGGCAATTATTAGATCTACCCTTCCTTATAAGGTTTCTGCTACCTTGACATTTATCACAATGGGAGAAGAAATGATAAAAAACCAGCTCTTTTGGATTATTTAACAATGGTCAATCAACTAATTTTTGGACCGATTCTTGGGATAGTCAGCTCCCTCTCATTCTTCAATTTCCTCAGCTCAAGGCTATTATGGAACAAATGTAGGACATAGGTTAGGTTGAGGTAGCCCACTATGGAAAAATTGTTTGTCATCCTTGGGAAAGTGGAAAAGATTGGACTCCCATTTCCGAATGGCCCATTGCAATAGGTCATGATGATCAGGCTTTATTGTTTGTCATCCTACAAATTGCCTTGCGGGCATGATGATCGTCCTCTTTATTCTTCACCACTCTTAGATATGTTGGGATGGGGGCAAAATGCTTTTGGTAATTATTTAGTATCTACTGGTTATGCTTCCTTGATGGTAGATAATTTTCATCCACTCTTGTTTCTCTTTAAACACTTATGGCAGCCAAGTGTGTGGCCTAAAATTAGTTTTTTTGTGTGGTTCCTTATTCAAAGAAAAGTTCTAACAGGGGACCGTCTTTTGAAGAGAGGTATGTATGGCCCTTTCAAATGCACTTTGTGTTTACAAGACAAAGAATCGTCCTCACATCTTTTTTTCCTTTGTCCTTGGGTTATTCCTATAAGGCAACATCTCTCTTCATTGTTTAGTTTCCACCGGAATAACTTTGGATCCCTAGAGGAGACTTTCAAACCCTGGCAGCAAAGTCTTCCTAGATGCCAAAAATTTTCTTCCCTTGCTTTGGAATGACATCTCTCTTACTCTATGGAATATTTGGAAAGAGAAATCGAAGAATTTTCTAGCAAATTAATTCCCTAGAGAGACCTCTTTTATCTATTTAAAGAGAAAACAAATTAGTAGAAATTAACATAGCTGAAAGTATGAAACACAAAATCTCTTTGCCTTAGATTGTGTCTTCAAAGTGGGTGTATATCTGGAATCAATTACCTCTGGATCATCAGGATGTCACTTTACACCGGCTGCTAATTAAATATAGACCCATTAGAGAAATTCAATGGAAAAGACCTCCTTCAGGTTATGGGAAAGTGAATACAGATGGAGCTTCTAAAGGGAATTCAAGAAGAGCTGCTATAGGGGGAATTGGCAAAGAATGAAGGTAATGTGCAGTTGTTTTTTGGAGAAAATTTGGGTACTACCACCAATAATTTTGCGGAGGTGAAAGCATTCCATAAAGGCATGCAAGAAGCTCTAAAAATTGGATGGCAAAAAATTCAAATTGAATCACACTCCCAAGTCATGAATTTGTTATCCGATTATAGAAGTGACTCTTCTCCCTATTGGCAAATTGCCAAAAAGGTTTGGAAGATAAAAGAATTTGCCAAAAAGGTTTGGAAGATAAAAGAATTGAAGCAAAAATTTCAAGAGGTTCAATTTCACCACATTCCCCGTGCAAGAAATAAAGTTGGTGAACTGGGCCTTAGATAACAAGGATCTTCTCAGCTATGGCATGCCTCTTACATGGTGGTCCAACAAGCTCCAATAGGACATTAGATGTATTTTAAATCGTGATTCCCAATCATGATTATTTTTTCAGCTCTTCTTTTGTATAATGCTCAAGCTTGAGCAAATAGCTTTCAGGCTTATAGTCAAATATGTAATTTTTATTCCCACCTAATATAATCTTTGGCTAGTGTTTATATATATATATATTTATAATTTAAAATATTATTTTAAGAGTCGTCCTCTTGCAGTGCCAATTTTTTTTGGATTTCTTTTGTTGTCCTAGAAATTCCACCCCCACGTCCCGCCGTCTTGGAGTGTTAGGTAACACTGCATAATACAAGAAAAATCTAAGTGGACGCATTTTGAATATGGTTACAAATGCAACTATTCCGATATGTGTATGTGGTAATCTTATGGTTCCTTATACGGCTGTACAATAAATTATGTTAAAATTAAAAAGAAAAACATATTAAAATTTAATTCTAGTGCAATAAATAGTAATTAACCTCATATTATGTATATAAAAACAAAATAAGTTAAATATTAAAATAACCACAAAACACTTATAAAACTAATTGCCAAATGACAAGTCACAAATGTCTTGATATATATTAAATTTAATTATTACATTAGTATTCATCATATTGCTCTTCATTGAGAGCATCAACATCAACATCAACATCAACATGTGATTCATTAGAACCACATGGACTCAAAGCACTCCCTCTACCACTAGCAGCCCCATGTAGGTCCTGCAATGGCAAAAAAGTCTCCATGTAATGTAATGACAAGAGGAAAATGGAAGCGTCCTAGTCAATATTCCTTGGGTCTACATCCCAATGCTTTGTTGCCTCTTGTACTCAGACTGCTTGCGGAATAGAAGGTCCGAGTTGGAATGTATATTTGCCATCTCCTTAGCCTTTTTTACCCCCAACTTGTTGGACTTCTAAGAGTGGATGAAGGTGTATACATGCAAATTGCACCCATAGGAAGATGAACTCGCAACTTATTGAGCAAGATTCAATGCAAAATTACAATTTTAAATTAATAAAAGTAAAAAACTTAAAAACTTAAAGAAAGAGTTAAGAAATTAAAAAAATTAAAATCTTACTCGTGATAAAACTTGTATTTCAAGTGGCGTGAGGTAGGTGTATGCTTGTCCATGGAGGTACCACCACAAATAAGCATCCATCTTGTATTTGTCATGAAGAGTGTTAATGGAGTGATCCCTCATGGATATGAAATTCACAAACTCTACCCTAGCCATGTCTTCTACATTTGGATCTGGAAAGAGTCTAGCAAATGTTGCCTTACACCCCTCACTAACTTCAACATCCCCATACGGTGGGACCCTCCTGGGCAACTAAAGGATCTTTGCATTGCAATGTTTTGGAGTCAAGGCAAAAGCAAGAAGATGCAATGGGGTGGTCATTTTGTTCCACCTTTCAATGAAACACGATTGCATTTCCTTGAAGAAAGTCTCTGCAGGATCTTGCTCTTTGGCATTTATGATAATCTTAATCGACTCGATCATTGGGTCAATTTCATCCTAAATCTCACCTATACATGGATGATCCATATCAACAAATCTCAACATATTCACGACGGGCTCGGTAAAACTGAGCAAATACTTTGCATGATCCCACCATTTGTCATCAAAGATCAACAATTTCACATTTCCATTCCTCTCACTATTTGCTTGCCTCCATATACCCTAAAGGTTATTGATAACCATGCCACTCAATGCTGCTCGCACCTTCACAAGTCATCTCAAGATGAGTGTGTGTGAGGCAAGTCGAGTCTCAACAAAATAATAAGAAATTAAAACAAATAAAATTAAGACAAGTAAATTTAAAACATTCAAAATCAAAATTCTACAAATTACGAACTTATTAAAATTAATTTATTAAAATAAAATTAAAAAATTATGAAAAATAAAAAAGAATGTTACCTTTAATAGCCGTAACATTGAGAATCTCTAGAAGATGGCTTGGGACATGTGGTGGTTGCTGACGAACATTTGAATCTCACTCGCCTCCTCATAGACTTGTTTGATCCAATCAATTTTTGTGCCCAATTTTTGTAACATTAAGTTGAGGGAATGAACCGTGCAAGTTGTCCAAAATATGTGCCTGTACCTTGCCTCAACCAACAACCCTACAACTCTACAATATTTTGCATTGTTTGTTACAACTTGGACAATGTTTTGAGGCCCCACCGCTTCAATAGACTCTATGAGGATGTCGGCAATGAATTGGGCATTCTTTACTTACCCCTCTTAATCAATAGCCCTAAACAATATTGCCCCTTTAAGGTACACTGTAACTACATTGATCAATGGCCTATTTGCTGTATTTCTCCATCCATTGGAAACGATGGACACCCCAGTTTTGAGCATTGATTCTTGATGGGCAACAATGCCTCTTCAACTTTTTTCCTTTCTTTTGACAATAAGGCGGTGCACTCCTTTTAATACCTTGGAATAGTGTACCCTTTAGGGGCTTCATTAATACATCTCACATATCCCGCCAGTATGCTGATCTAACAATATTAAAAGGGACACCACATGTGTAAATAAAACACCCAATACCTTGGTTGGCTATGTCCCTGGTTTCATTCTGGAATGCCCTTTCCAATGGGCCTGCATCCTTTGTTCTTTTGTGAGAAAGAGGTGAATCCTTTTCCCCTCCGACTGTAATGGGTGATCTGGGGCTACAACATCAACAGAAGGAGAAACAAGTGGCTTGCTACTCGTTCTTCCTTTTTTTTTGCCATAGGAGGCTTGGATTTTAGGGCTGTTGCTACATCTGCTTCCTCTTGCTCCTTGATGCATGTAAGGGTCTTTGTACGTGGCAACCCCTTTCCATCCAACCCTATGGTCTGATTCCGTGGCCTATAGCCCCACACAAATGGGCTTTCCTTCGACTGTAGGAGCTCTTAAAAATTGCACTTTTCATTATGAGCAAATCCAAATCGCGCCCCCTCCACCTAGTAGTTATATCTGTGTGACATGCCTCCAAAGGGGGAAGTATGGATCGAATTTAGAGGGGAGACCTTTAATACCTTGACCCACAAAACTAGAACTTGTAGCCATTTTAACTGCATAATGCATTTAAAAAAATTTAAAAACAATTAAGTGTTGAGAGAATGTTTAAAGTCAAAGTTGGAAAATAAAGCTTAAAACAATATTACAATAACAAAAAAAATGAAAACAATTACAAAATAGTAAATACAAACTAAAAAACAAAAAAAAACCACAAAATACTTACCTCAAATCACCAAACACCTTTGTTGCAACCTCCTTGAACTCCTAGGCACTTGTCGCAAGCTCCTTGAACTATATGGCACTTGTAATCAGTGCTAAGCAGTTGAAAAGTAGAGAAAATATGAAGGTGAGAGTCAAGTATGCAAATGCAAGGGTAATATGTTGTTGAAATAGAGTTTGGGAACATATTTTAGGGTTTAGAAGACTTTTATAATGTTAAAAAATCTGGTTTGACCTTTATTGACTAAAAAAAAAGAGAGCAGAAATCACCACTTTTGTTGTGGGTTCACCGTGGATACGCCCAGGGTACCTCCAACAGTGCCCATGTATGCCTGGGTATGTCCCAAAATGTACCCGACCATACCCAGGCACTGCTGGAGGTACCCTGGGTGTACCTGGTAATGTAGATTACAGGGGCCATTCTATATAGATTTCCTAAGTTTTCCTAATTTGATTTGTACATTCCTAAAAACTTCTTCTGTTCGTGGCCAAATTTAGCATAATCCCGTAGAAAAAATTTAGCAGCACAAAAAGAAGCAGATAATCATAAAACCCCGCTCTTGTAGCAAACATCTAGCAAGCTTCTTGACAGTTTCCATCTTTTGAAATATTGTAATGTTTAAAACTAGAAACTTTGATAGACATAACTAGACCTACAAGGCTAAAGAGAAGGGATAAATTGAACATAATTCTCATCTGTTTTATGGAGAATTTCAAAACATCCTGATTTACCATATGGCATAAACTTTTCTAATGCAAAATAAGTTCTATTCTTTCCCTTGTGGTGGATATTCAAATTAAACAAGTTTGACACTTTGGCTTTGGATTTAAAGCTATTGAAATGGAAACATCACGATATCAGTTTTGATGTAAGGAATTTGGCTTTTGTCTCATGTCATTAAGAACCAATATCATTGTGTGTCACTTTCTCAGATGCATGATTATTTTCCCTTACATTTTTAGACATGTTTCTTGTTCTTTACTATGCATGTGGTAATGAATGTAGGATACCATGATGTCAAATTTGTTGTGTATATGTGTGCTAGCTTAGTATGGGCTCTATATTTAATAGTCCTTGTTTGGTTCATGCTTCTTGGGCTTAACACTGTGTGTTCAACCAGTTGAACGGGGTCTCATAGAGCTAAAGAAACTTGGGATAGAAGATCAATTGTGGGAAGCATCTCGCAAGGAAATTGAAATAGAAGTCAACAATCAGAAGATCAATGCAGACACAGATGCCGCTGCAACATGATTCAGTAAGTTCTTTGGTCACTATAGCTTTGAAAGCATGAATTTCAAAATGTCTTGCTTTATTATGTAAATGGTATATAAACATGGACTGCTGGCTTTGATTTTGCAGATATTAAGGCAAAATATTGGAGTTTTAAAGGCTAGAACTATTGAGTTAATTTATGAGTTTGAATTATGCAAATTTGCTTGTGTACCGATGTAAAATATCAATTACAAATTCCGGCAAAGTTTAGAATAGCAGACTGGGGGCAGTGCAGCTAACTGCTGTTTGGTTTGTGATTCTAAAAAATCAAAGAACCCGTAATGTTATGTATCTGTAAGCAGACAATTCTGTGTTTTATTGTCGCAAGGCCTTGAGCATATGAAAAGGCTCTTCTGAGATGAGATGAGATCTGGCAATAATTGTGAATAATGCGTGTTTCTCACAGATGGTAGCTTGTACGGGAATTTGACATTCTGAATTCTGTATTCTTGAGAGGTAAATTAGTTTAATATATTCATTATTCTTGTGTAAGTTTGTGACTATCTGAGAGAAATTGTCTCACATTATGTTAGTTTTGGAAGTTCACTTACATTCACTCCACCCACTGAATAAACTACATCTGTCTCATGTAGTTTCGAATTGTTTTAATTGATGGGTAGGCTTCACACTGATGGTATGTTATTGTTTTTCAAAACTATTCAATGTGGAGATTTTTGTGTAACATTTTGAGCCTTTTCTCCGATCTCAACATGAACAAAGATTTATACTGAGGCATATGATTTTATTTTAAGGTGAGGAAAAGAGTATTATTTAGCAATAAAAAAGAGAGGCGAATGAATGATGGGGTGGGTTGGCTTGGATACGTCTGTGTCATAATCACCATACTGTTGCTCGCAGCGGGTGTACTCTCCCAACCTTCATGAAATAGGAAAAACTATCTATTTTCTTGAGATTTATAGACAACTAAAAATAAGAATAATATTCACGTATTCATTAAATTTTATGTAGCTGCATGGTGGAAGCAGTCGGCGTGCAAATTTAGGTGTGCTTGTTATCCTTTATTCAGAGCAGGAAGAGACTCGATGACACTGTGCTTATAGCAATATTTTCTAATTTTATTTTTGCATATAATTATGGTGATATATAGTTATGTTCCCGTAGGAACTCCATTCTTGAAATTAGAGGGCTCTTTAACACCAAGCACACAATGGCTTGATGGCAACCACATTATTGGGGGTTTGGGAGTTGTGGACACACCTCTCAAAATTAAAAATACAACAAGAACATGCTAGTTTGGGTATCTATTATTATATCGAAAGTTTTATTACCTATACCGAGCTCGTATATAAACAATAAAGTAACCATACTTTTGAATCAGATGTGGAAAATAACAAGTTCTAAACACATGCTGGGAGATGTTACATGATAAAAGAGGTAAATATACAACTCTTATTTTTTTTAATATTCAGGATCCCGGGCTTTTGAGTTTAGCTTGGTCACATCTAAAGAAATCCATAAGACAATGAATTTGAGGTCACACATACTGTTTTGAATCCTAATGCACATTGGGCTCTAGTTATATATAGGCACATGATTTTATTATTAGGATAGGAAGAGTATTATTTAGCTATAAACAAAATGATAGGCAAATGGATGATGGGGTTGGTTGGCATGGATCCCTCAGTGTTGTAATCACCATATTGTTGGTTGCAGCCGGCACATCTCTCCTAACTAACATGAAGTAAGAAAGGGAATCTATTTTTGAGGTTTATAGACATCTTCATATATAGAGGGCACCGTTCTCCTTATTAGAATTGTGCGGTCACCCATTATTCATATTATCAATAACGAATCATATAGCCCAAGTGAAAACTAACCATGGGGAATGCCAACAGAATTAGATACTTTGTCTCTATGGAGTATCTGCCCTAACTTACCACTCCACCTAGGCCTAATGGCTATTATATCATTGTGCGCTCGAGATTGAAGGCCCTCTAATTTCAAAAAGGGGCCATTTTTAAAATGAAAGTGCCGTTAATTCCCATAATACAGCGAGGCTCAAGTATTTATTATTTCATCAAAACTTATTACTTATATGGTGGTAGTATATAATGAATAAGCAACATGTAATTTATAACAATATGTACTTTTGAATCTGTTGTGAAAAACAGCAAAATACTAAATGCATGCCGGAAGTTTTGATGGTACACGATAAAACAAACATATATGCATGCCGGAAGTTGTTTTTTCCACAAAATAATATTCAAGAATGGGGGCCTTTGAGATTACCTTGGCACTATCTAAAGAAATCCATAGAGCAAAATGAGTTTGAAGGCACGCATACTGTTTTGAGCCCTAATACAAATGAGGCTCTAGTTATAATTGTGCACAACGTAATTAAAACTCAAAATTCTTTCAAATTATACGATCTTCATTAATCAAAATAGCCAGTAATTTATTAGATTGTTTTTACAAAAAATCCACTTATTAACATGCTTAGGCGAGAGTTTTTTAATTAAGTCGGAATATGCATTTTTTAATCAGAAAAGTAGCACTGTAATGGGACACCGTCTCTAGAAAGTCCAGAAACAGCCCAAAAAAATCATTTGAAGGTAAAAGACCTCTCCAACTCTAGGTAGTGGTTCCATGGAGGAGGCTTATGTTTCTATTTTTATGTTGCAGGTGGTTTTATGCTTTTTTTTAAAACAAAATTGTAAATAAATAAATGTTCTCTTGAGTTTGTTGAGCAATGGTTGTTTAGGAAGAGTAGTATAAGCCAAATGTTACAAAGAAATAGTGGGGGGGCTGAGAATTTGCAGGCAGTTACAAAGAAATTGTAGGGTTATTTTTGCCAAATGTTACTGCACATTAATTAATTTTCTAATTTTATTAAAAAAAATAAATTAAAAAAAAAAAAACAATTTTACCACAATTCCTAAAATTTATAAGTGTGATCCAATTTTTATAAATAAATCACGGGACCACTTCCAGCATAAAAGCTTTCCTAAAATTTAATCGCAGTACATACCTAACGTATTTTAACTGTGCAATTCAAATACAAATTTCTGACTATATTAATATATTATTTGCATATACCCCTTCTAGTCTTGGCCAAGTAGACATAGTACAATATACATTGGTCTTAGGGTTGCTATCTATTCCTTCTGTAGTACAATATACATTAGTCTCAGGGTTGCTATCTATCCCTTATGGTCTTGGTCAAGTAGAAATAGTACACCAGGAAAATTGTCCACAAGGATACTCGAGGCAATGGTTAGTGAGGCTTGATCTATTTCTTTGTTAACAAGGGTATTCATTGGGCAATTATATTCTCTATAGCAATGTTGGAACTAAATTTCAAAGTTGAGAGCCTGGTCTCCTGTTGAGTATAATTTACAATTGGCAGCAAGGGGTTTGATTTGTTTCAATAGCCAAAACCATCATTTGAAAGTCCCTATCTACAATGATTATGTGAAGCTACTATATACTGCAAACTTTAGATTGTTCATAAGAGCCATCGCTTCAACTTTGTATTTTGGGCACCATTCACAAACCAACAAAAAAAATAGTAAAATAAAATAAAATACTAGTAAATAATATGAAGCCCCCCTAGAAGAGAAGCATTATGATATGGAATGAGGTATGCTAGGCCCGGGAATATGTATCATTTACATTTAATTACGCTATAGTCGTCCATCTTTGAGGAGCCCTTTCTTAGAAATTTTTCATTTTTTGGTGGGCTTTTTAGGCAGACACTTTCTAGCAGACTATGTTTAGGCAAAACAACCATAATATGGACACCCCCTGCGAACATCACCTAATGACTTCAAATTTTGTCAATCCTTTGATAGCCTTGGCATATAGTTGTCCACAATGGCGCAGTAGAAACAAATGAGAGCAGGGTCGATCTTGATCTCCTTGTAATGGGGAATCATCAGGATATACATTGCCACAAACCATTTCTGCTTGCAAGCTGTCCTCTTGTGCCATATGAAACCATTCGATTCCAAACAATGGCCTCACAAATCTAAGTTGCTTTCCACTTTTATATAAATTGAGTTTTAGATTTGGGGATGCTTCAATAATGTATGAGGGAGACAAACAAATGGTGTAAACAATGATATTGATTGCCAATGCATTGCAATGTGGAGTGAGATCTGAACACTCAACATGACAATGGTTATGGCGGTTTAAGGAATAAATAGAGATGGTGGCTTAAAGGAGGCCATGCATACTCAACTATTGCACATCTGCATGCATAAGAATGCTCTTTTGGAGGGTATGCTTATTGACGCGCACATTATCTCCCACATTAGCGAGAATGACATGAATTTTACATTTCCACAAACATTCTTCTTTAAATTACATGTTTCCACATGTATGAAAAATGCAGAAGTTTTCTAGATCCTTGCAAAGTGTTCAACAAAATGACTTACCCAAACGTTTACGCATGGGATAGATAATCACATGTTACAAAAGACATGAGATTCCTCTAGAGACATTGACACTGTTTTACCAAATGCAATGAAGATAAATCCAACCCAATCACTTCGCCCTTGCCATCATTCTTTTGACTTGTACCAAAATGGAAACATTCACACAAAGAATGGATAGGCTAATAGCTAGATCAAATCAACGGTATAGCGGGGCAAATGTATGCAAAATGTGGAAGCATATAAAAGGCAAATGGATTGTTTGACAAAATTCTTCTAAAAAAATTTGGTCTCATGGGTTGCATGATATGTACAAAGCGAGTTTGTTGAAAATGCCTTCAAAACATTCATGAAAATGCAATATAATCCAAACTATTAATTACTCAATTTTTTTTTTTTTTTTTTTTTTTTTCTGAAGTAAGAAAAAGCAATGTAGTTTTTTATTATTTGTATTAAAAAGTTAATAGTGTTCGGATTTCTTGGAGCCAAGACCGTTGATTGATCCACACGATAGACTATTGTCTATTTTCATCACATGGGCATTTTTAAAGGGTTGAACTATAGTCACTCCTTGTTGAAGATTGCATCTAACAAAAGACATTGGTATCCTCACAAAATAGTGACATCGTTTCACCAAATACAATCAATAGGCGTCCAATCTGATCACTTCACCTTTGCTATCATACTCCCAACCTTATGGAGAATATACTTTTGTTAGAAATTTTAGAAATTGGTTTTCTAAAGAATGCTAGTAAACTCTTTCAAGTAAAGACACATTCTATCACTGCAGCTCTGACACAATATACCTTGTTATAATACCAACCGATGTTTACAAAGTGCCTTACATGGGAATTGTAATGCCCCAAATTTTACACCAATAAAACTCAAGATAAAACGACGAAAAGAAGTCCAAATTTTGTGGGATTTTTTTTTGAGTTTAAATCTCGTGTGTTGCAACCTTATTTAATTAAGTAATTATTCATTATGTGCTTATGGCGAAAAAGTTATTAGTGCTAATAAGTTTTAAAAGTAGCTGGAGTTTCCAAAAGCAACGCAGCTGACGATCCGGTTGCACCGACAACATGGGTCTTAATTCTTTCTCATTAAAAGTTTGTGGTAGATTCGAACATAGCTCACTGTATCACAATTGTAAGCAACGACGAAAGTGGATTACCCTTGCTAAGGTACTTTAGCTAGTATTATTTAATTCATTATAGTTTATTTATCCGATTTACTAACCAAACCTCATTTTAGTATAATTTTATTTAATTATTATTATTTTTATATACTTGTGAGTGAAAAAAGGTCATGGGATTCCATTTGGCTTAACCAAATGAATCCCATGCCTGCCCATTTCCATCCCGAAATTATAATTATAAACATTATTTATTTCAAGTCCATAGGGATTCTAATAATTTATTTTAATTCCACTTTAATCATTTCCCACCAAAATCCTGAAGTAAGAGGATAAATTCAACTCTTCCTCTTTCATTTAAGGCTTTTCATACAAACCCTTACTCTTTCTAGACTTCTTCATGGCATTATGCATGACAGTCAAATTAGGTCTTCTTAATTAAATTTGTATAAGGATTTTCCCCCGTTACTCAAGGATTAAAAACATTCTAACACCACTCCCTCAATGATAGATACAACTTCCCTATGCGTTTCTTTCCTAAGACAACTATTTCTCAAGGTTGGTCTTGACAGTCACAAGAAATAAGCATGATTGTACATTTCTTCCTTTACCTACTAACCACTAAATACTCTATCCTTATGCCATGATTTTATGAGTCCTTAATGCCCTTAGGTCTTCTTCCAACTTATCAGAGACTCCATCGACTTCAAATACATGGAATAAAGACTATTTTTCCAAAAGTACATCCTTCCTAGCCCTCTAACTAGGCATTAACACTACTAGACTGTATTTGCACATTCCTTTGCTTTTATTCTTATTCCAACATGTACTAGGGATTTTGAAACTTTTGGTCTTCTTATTACCTTCCTACACACTTATCAATGCCTCTACCAATCATAAGTATTAAATTTTAGAATGACTATTCTACTCTAGGCCCTTAAGACTGGGCACACACAATTAGGATTGTGAACACAAATTTAATTTAAGAAATCCTCCATTAGATGGCTTAATACCTTTTCTTGAATTTTACAACACCAAGTCCTCGTGATCAAAGCCCTGAAATAGACTCAAGGATTCCATTGAATCATTATGTTCGTGCTACATACTACTAAACTTCTAAAACATGGTATAGTCTGGTCTGAGTAAGTCTTTCTATTTATTTTCCATTCCTTGGACACTATGAGGGTTACATGAAGCCTTGAACATCATTATAGATAAGAAGACAATCCAAAACATGATATGTACACGTGAAAATGCTTTTCAAAATAGTCTCTAACCTCCAAATCCGAGATCTCGGTTTGAGATGACTACACAACTTAACACCTAAGCCTATAACATACCTAGAGCTAGTTCAAATGTTCAAATTATACATTTGGAGGGAAACTCCCTAGTCTTTCCTATGGATTCCCAATGGACTAGTACAAGCTATGACCATCTCAAGTGGACTCAAGACACCCTTAGTCGCCTAAGAAATCCAAAATTGATTATTAACAAGATGCTCCCGTATCACCAGAGGAAGATTGCATAGTGACTAAGAAGCCTTATTTTTAATCAATGACTTAGTTGTCATGCTTTGAACTTTTCAATTTCCATGCTAGTTATTTTGGCCATTCTAGAGCTAATAAAACACCCTCCGAGACAGTTTAGGAAAGATCTTAAGCATCAAGAGGTTATGTTGGGAAATATTGGAAGTGTTGAAGGTAATTTAGGAAGATTTTGGAAAGGTTTGATCATTCAAGGACTATCTGCTCAACAACAATTTTTCTAGGTGCAGGGAACAAACACTCTAATGGTGAGACTTGACTTCTCTGGAAGACTCTAGGAGCTCTGTAAGGAGTTAGGAGGAAAAAAAATAGGCATTGAAAAACTATGTGAATCCTCTACACGTTGGAGACATCAATATTTTTCTAAGGATTGAAGGTGTCACAAAGAATTTCAAAACAATGAAGCTACTCCTTTTGGTTCCAAAACAACACTTCACCAATGCAACACTTTATGACACAAAAATATGGAACCACCAATCAACCTTCATGTTTCTTGATGATTGACACCTCATTCTGACTCATATATCACCTGGACACCCTTTTTCATTAATGCAACTTGACATCAATGACAACACCAATGACACTATGTGCAACACTTGCTTTGATTTGTTATGTATTATAAGGCATTTCATGAGTACATATATTTAAGGAGCTGCGGTTTCCTTTGAGATTTGTGAGGTTTGTAAAATCTAAGTTTGACTCATGTAACACTCCGACAAATGCCAGTAAACAATCCAAAAGACCCCAAAACCTAAACAATGACTATATTCGTTGCCAAGATAGATATCGATTGTAAAATTTAAATACTAAAAGCTTTAGGATGAATGTTGAAATCCTTAAAATTACCTATATACTAACCAAAGTAGATTATTAAAAACCATCTCCGAAACCGTGACTCATGGAGTTGTGAGACTAGTTATATAAGGTGCAGAGTGACCCTAATTTCTTATATTTACTAAAATAAATTTGAAGTATAAGAAAATTGTTATTTATTTCTTATACTTAAACATTTATTTTTGTACACATAATCCTCCCACAAACACATATAATGTCTATACTCTAAGGAACGCGAGCGTGTTATAATGTGCTTGCGTTCCCTTACATTATGCCCCCAAAGCAAGATTTTATAGGCTTGGAATTGCTTAGGTTTCCTAAACCTACGCCTTGGACCTGTAACAACACAACAACCTGCGTGTTTTTGACAAATATGCAAAAAATTAGCTTCCACCATGCTAAATCCTACAAAAACATTTTATATCTTTCTTAAAAATTTACCTGCAACATCAAGAAAACTATCTTTCTAAATATATACTTTTTAATATTTTTTTGACTATTCAAAAGTTTCCATTTATATTTATTTCAAACTATGTCTTTTATACCTCTATTTTAAGGGATTATAAATGCTTATCTTTTGTCATGTATCTTTTGATTCACTAATCCAAATTGAATAAAATTTATACAGTCACAAGAAAGGACTAATTCTACACATATTCAAAAAAAATCTAAATTTCAATATTTTTTGAGGTATTTAGGGTGGCCACGATTAGTTATCCCTTATTTTTCAAGATTTAAAATCATTATACTTGAAAAATCCTAAAAAATTAAATACTCACTAAAAAATTAAAAAAAATTCTAAGATCAACCTTGAAGTGGTGTTAATGTATCTTAATATTATTGAAACAGTTTTCAAAACATAGGTTTTTTTTTTCTAAAACTATGGGGGTGGGCACACCCAACTGTCTACCATGTTTGGAATTATTCATAAAACCTTAACACCTCATATGGTAAAATTGTTATTTACAACCTTGTAGATAATTATCACATACACTTGACCATTTTAAAAACTAATTAGTTTCCCTAGAAACTAGATTATGAAATTTTCATAATTAATGTTCTTATGGAAGTCAGGTTTCACTTTTAGGGTGTTTATTCCTTGCACCTAGAAAAGTAGTTTTTGAGCAAATTGTCCATGAATAAGAAAACATTTCATAAATTACCTCAAACACTTCCAAGACTTGCCAAAATCACATCCACACTCTTAAGACCTTTCCTGAGCTCTCTCAGAGGGTGTTTAATAAGCTCTAGAATGGCCAAAATGGCCTCTAGAGGATGTTATCTTCCATCAAGTCACACTGAACTCATCAATCATATTATTCAATCATCCTTGCACACTAAAAAAACTTGAAAACCTTGTTAGGAATTTCCTCTAAGATGGGTTGAGATAGGGACTAAAAACATGCTAACTTGATGAAGGATGCACAGTGACAAGGAGGAGATATTTCACTTAGGGACTTAGTTTTCATGCTCTATTTTTTTTCCTTTGGTTGATGATTATATGTATGTTTGTTATCATGTTTTAGATATGATAGTATAACATGTCCATATCTCTTACATTATAGTTCTTTATATTAATTTTTTTGCTTATTACCAAATGTTATCTTGCAACCATTAGATAAGATCACCATTGCTTATTACCGTTGCCTCTTGCTTGGGCTTAGATGCCACCCTTAATATCTATTTAGATCTCCCATCCCATATCTATGATATTGAGTGTGGATTACCCTATTTTAAATCCAATTACAACCATACTTATATCCCTTTGGTTATATCTTGTATGTGTGTTGGGTCTAGTATGGTCTTTTACTTGTATCCTTATTTAGATAAGATTCATATATCGACCATCTTATCTTACATACAAGAAGTTCACAAACAAACTATTACACATCGATTGACAAAACGATAACAAAAGCTTCATATGACATGATGAAACGACATACAAAACACACATACACAAGTAATACATACACATAGAAACAATACATAACAATCTTGTATAACAACACATTGTATTCATGTAAGCAAACACTCAAGAATGTAAGCTAGAGAAATATAAGTTTAAGCAATTTAAGTGGGTTGATACGATCAATGGACTAATATAGAAAAATAGAGCATGTAATATTCACAAGATTCCCCCAATGTAGGTATATCCCACATGTGGAAAAGTTTCCCCTAGGTGTAGGAAAATGAATTTATGAGACATTTTGTAAATCCATGATCATATGTGACATGTATATCTTGCATGTAAACTCAAGAATACCAAGAAAAACATGTTCATGATAAATGAACATGTAAACCTACAAAATCATGATAAGAAACAATGTAAGTTACTATTTACTAGTAAAACAAGCAATAAACAAGTCTTGGTTTTATATTTTGATTATATTTGAATAATAAATTGAGTCAATCAAACAAGTGAGCTAAGAGGAAAAATATTACAAACTAGAAGAAATGGAGGGTTCCAAATGATCTACCCATTCCTTCAAAATGTAATGCACAATAGATTAAGATACCTTAAAATATGCCTATGTTGTCATCACTGGGTAGCCTATGGGATGCTCACAACAAGATGAACAATCAAATGGCGAGGGAAATTGAAAAAAATACATTTATGTTAACCAAGGAGATCTTAATATATATTAATGTTATCTTAATTGTAATGTCTTTTAAAGGACATAATGCTATTCCCGTTATTATTCATTTTGAAACTGAGTCAGTTCTATTAAATCATGAATGCTGGACATTTGGTATTCCAAATATTGTATTTTACAGAAATATGTATATACATATATAATGTGTAGTTGTTCTTCATGATAATTGTGACAATGTTAATTTAGGGTTATTAAATTTAAGTATTTAATAATGAGAAGATGCACTCCAATATTTGAAAGCATGAATAATCTATTTCTAATCCACATAGAGGATAATTGTTTTCAATCATTATAATAAGATTCAATTTCAAAGCAATTTTCTTTTTTGCAATTTTTATCAAGCCAATATAATCTTACATAATCTATCACAACCTATTAATGTACCACATAATATTCTCTAGATCCATCTTGTTATGACCAAGTTGAATTGTGACCTTATAAAACTCTTTTATGTAATCTTTCAAACTCAACTCATTCTTTCATAAATTCTAAAAAATCTTCAACAATTACAACTCATATTTATCAAGGTAGAAATTTCCCTTTCACCATTGAAACCATGTTCTCCCATTTCATTATCTTATATTTTTAATTCCTATTATGCTCTAGCTAAACTTACTTTAACTACAATGACACATAACCCTTTAACTTAGTTTTCAAGATCCTCACTAACTATCATTCCAAAATTTAGAAATTTCAAAATATTCCTTTATCTCTGTGAACCAATCAATAAGCTCTTATGTATATTGCAAGGGCTCAAAATACTAAGTAACTTCCATTCTCACTCTCACTACCAATTATCGACTACAACTTCTATCTTTTTCCTTATTCTTTTACTTCAGTCACTGGATCATCACTCAGTGAAAATCCTCTTCTTCGGTATTTCTCCATTGTCATTAATATTATCATTACATTAACCCAAAACATCTCTATCAATATCCTCAAGCCTTACAACTATGTTATTCACCAGTCACAATTACTTTCGACGGTCATCCTTCTAGGTGGAATATTTTATTTTTAGAGCGCTAGCACTATATTTTTACACTCTCATGGAAAACTATGCATAAATCTTTTCTATCTCTCTCTTATTCTATAGCCACTTAATAAGATGGAAAACTCAATATCCAAGCTCCAAAGTTGGATGTTACGGGTAATATCTAAATACTAGCAAACATGTATGAGGGGTTCTAGTAGGTGATTTAGAACAATGAACTTCCCCTAAATATACATAAATGCAGAAATTGCAAAGTCACTTATGTCCCTTAAATAAATGTTAAATTACAAATTTCACTTTGAAGTTGTTAAATAAGTAAAATATGAAACCCTATGTGCAAGAGAGAGAGATGCTTAGAAGGACTTAGTCCTTTATTATGGTCACATATCTTTGTATCCTAGAACTGATCTCGATTGGAAAATAGATTAATAGTAAGGTTAGATTGTCATTACTAAAAGGCCGATCCGTAATAAATTTAGAATCATCAAATAGATACAGACTAGGGTGTCTGGACTAGGTTAGGAGCGAGGTTAGGCACAAAGAGGTCTGTTATTGCCCATCTGTGACTGTGAGTGCTGGGGTCCAAAATCTTATTTTTATGGTGTTGAAAGAAATGCCACTAGTATTCAAATTGGGATGTGGGGATCGCCTATATATCAATTGGATGACCTCCAACATGCTTGTGACCTACAAAGAGATGTTCACCTATAAAACTCTCAATTACTACTTCAAATCCCATTAAAGAATCATATGTAATAGTGGTAGAGTTATATATGACCCTCGAAATGGTCACCTGAAGTGAGTGAAATTATGACCAGGTGCTACAATACATATCAGAATCCACTGTATGCGATTTTGTGTGAATACTGTGATAAGAATAAATTCGCTAAGAGATGCCCTTGTACATGATTGCACATGTAGATCGATGGGCGATAGCATGTAGATGTAGCATATGTAAATAGATGTGTAGATGGATATAGATGAAGCTTCCCCTTCCTATGCAATGTATGAAGTGAAAATACAGTCCCTTGTACCTTTTATGGATGTTAGATGAATGCCTGTTAGTTCTCATAGCTATTCCTTTGGATGCAACCTTAGGTGATGATGATAGTTGCTTAGAGCTTGTTCCTTTATTTTGGTCACATAGCTTTGTATTTATATGATTCTTTTGGTTGAATTTCGTAATCAAGGTCAATTGGATTAGGAAAACTCATAAGAAAATAATATGCCCAAAAGTATGTAAAGAATCCCAAAAAGAGTGAGTAAAGATGAAAATAGTGTCACGGGATGCCTAGTGAAGAGTGAAAATGTTGATAGTAGAGTGATTTTTTGGGTGATCTCACTGTAGAAGTTCAGAGTTTTTTTGGGAAATCTCATACCAAGAGTGAGTTTTTTAGGTGATCTCACAACTAAGTGCAACGTTTTTTTGGGCAATCTCATGCCATAATCAAAAGACTGTTGCGGAGAAGAGATCTAGTGTTACTCTCCTTCCATGACTTCTTCTCGAATTTATACACCAATGTGGATAGCGTGATGATTGTTTTTTTTCCGATGTTGTACTATATTTGTTATAAGGAAATTGAAAATGGATATAGAATGCATTCCGCTTACTGGAGGACTATGTTTGTACTGTGAAAAATACTTTGCTGAACTGCTGTGAACTGTGCTAATATGAGAAAGAAAGTGTATATCTGCCCCTTAGCACATAGGTACCCAAGAGAAGTCAACAGTACCTAGGTGGTATTGTTTGTATTTGGGTGTAAGTGTCTGTGCTAAACTAAGGACCCAAGTCAGAATTCTGAGCCATTTCTAACACTGTAAGTCTATTCTAATTCATATAATGTTGCATATTTTATACTAAATATTTGAGTTGTTATATGGGGTGACTGATTCACCCAATATATGCCCCCCTTATTTAGGGTATATACAACGTCACTAGGAGTATGCAGCCCAAAGGAGAGGAGAGGATGCTAATCTGAAACTGTGTCCCTACAGGGGAATGGGATGTGCATGGTAGAAACCAAGGCACATGAAAACAAAGTGGCTAGGTAAATGTGTCAGTAGAAAAATCTAGCAAAACATGTCATAGAGAAGTAATGTAATAAGAAAATATGCATACAAGGAATGCGAAAAGTGGGTTTCAAACACGGGACATCGTTCACAATGTCACAAGACAATCAGGGCCAAAGTGACCAAAATCCTACAAGCAGTGATCAAACAAGACACAAGGCATAGCCCGCAAACAATGACATACAATAACAAACAATGTCAAACGAGACATAACAAACAATCATGGTGGCAAATAGTTCCTATAAGGCAAATGTTGTACATGAAGCACCCGTTAGCATGTTAGAAGGATAAAGAATAATTTCAAAGCGTGTATAGTATCCATGAAAAGTAGCGTGCTAGTAAAAATAAGAAGTAATATAATAATGAAACAATAACACCTGTAGTATGTGAGAAAGTATATGCCACCGGGAGCCTCGGTAGGACTGGTAAGAAGCATAGTTGCCAAGCATTGTTGTTGCATGTCAAGATTTATAGGAAGGATCTGCATTCACAAACTAGAGATTCCAAGTGAATGCACATGTGTGTATAGAAAGATATATTGACATACTAAGTATCTGTCATAGTATGGGAAATAAAGTGTACATATAAGCTTATAAGCAAACAAGAATAAGTAACAACCAAGATATGACAATATGTTGCAAGTGAGTGAGATGGAATCAGTATGCAATGTGAATTTTATAGGAGTAGTTTGTCTCCCCAAGCGGATGTGGATGAGTATGAGATGAGGTTCATTTATTAAAGAGCCCTCAAAAATCAATAATGAAGCATAAGAAAAAGAGTGCATGTCATCGAGAAATGGTTTGAATAGTGTGCATTAGAAATATTTGATCAATAAATCATATTAGCATAAAGAATACAAGTTAGTGTGGTGATGTTCATTTCATATTTAGACGTCTTAGCAGTTGAGTATGAATTGTGGAACTAGAGGGCATCATAGGGTAGTATGATGTGTGAGAATGGAAGTGATATAAATATATATTGTGAAGTGCATAGTGTGAACTGTGTAGTGTGCGAGGTTCGTGAATGTAGTATGCCCTCAACAGTTAAGTGTGAACCTTATCATGAGAGTGCATCATAGGGTAATGATGATACACAGTGTATCAAGATGTGTAGGATTGCTTAGAAATATGAAGTATGAAGCACAAAGCGTATGAGTGAAAATGATGGACAACCAATGATGTTATGGGGGGGGGGAAGAATAAGTGTGGTGCCCCTCAAATGTGAGAGTGATGGAGAGATATTGGGGAGTGGAGGAGAAACCATACCATGGTGGTAGATGTGGCAATGTGTCACGAGTATCGGTATTGGTGTGAGGAGTAGATTTTACAAAGTAAGTTGTAACATTGAGAGCAGATGGAGATTGCTTTGTGCGATGGTGAGTATGTGAAATAGTGTAAACCTCTGGAGGGGATGTGACATGAATAAAAAGAGCAACTGGAGGGAGATATCCAATGTCGAGTCTGGTGGATTGTGTGGGAATGACACGATGATATTTGACTCCTTTTGCATGTTTTCCTAATCTGATGCAAGTGAAACCATAGCAAAGCATATACCGATATCCAAGACCATACTTTTTGAAGTTAGGAGGAGAGGTGGCCAACGTAGGGGTTTTAGGTGAATGATCAATAATGTTATAATAGGAAAATAGAGAGGGATCTGCTAAGGCTTCATAGACCGCACCCTGGTGTAAGAATTTAATATGCACATGAAGTGTTGAAGGGACCACATGCATGACATAGATCCAAGGCTATCCGAGAAGAATATTATAATTAAGATTATTTGGCATTACATGGAATGGGACAAACAAAGTGCATCACCCAATACTAATGGGAAGTGTGATTGTACATAAGACCATTTTATGAATATTATCAAAGTTGTGAATAAAAACAGATGAAGGAACCAAGGAGTCTTCAAAGAGGCCAATTTGGTGAAGAAATGCTAGATTACAAATATTAAGCCCCGATCCATTATCAATTAAGGCACGTTTAACCCCAACATTATTGATACAAACATGAATATAAACAGGGGAATAATTATATGACATAACTTGAGAAGGTAACTCATCGGATGTGAAAGAAATGTAGTCTTCATTAAGAGATAGAGCGGAAGTAAACTTATGATACACATATTTAGGTGAAGTATGAGGAGGAATATACGTATTAGCTAAATAAGATTTGAGTTTATTTACACAATCAAGATGATCCTGCAAAAAGGCATGGATGATGACATTCATGAGGGAAGAAGGTTAGGATATTGAATCAATACGAAGAAAGAAAGTTCCGAGAGTATTCAAAAGATGGGTTCACCAAATGATTTAACAAAAATGGAATTATGCTAAATCCTAATTGCAAAGTCACATATGATAGATAAACGCTAAAGAACAAATTTGACGCCAGTAATAAGCTATTAAAAATTGAAACCTAGAGGGAGAGCGGAGAGAGGAAGAGAGAAAGAGAGAGAGAGAGAGAGAGAAGAGAGAGAGAGAGAGTGAGAGAGAGAGAGAGAAGAGAGAGAGGATCTCTCTATCTATCCTCTCTTCCTTCTCTCTAATTCATCTCTCTCTCTCTCTCTCTCTCTCTCTCTCTGCTCGCTTCTCTCCTCTCCTCTACCTACGCTCGCTCATCTCTCTCTCTCTCTCCTCTCGCTCTCTCGCTCTCTCTCTCTCGTCTCTCTCTCTTCTCTCTCTCCTCTCATCTCTCTCTCTCCTCTCTCTCCTCTTCTCTCTCTCTCTCTCTCTCTCTCTCTCTCTCTCTTCTCTCTCTCTCTCCTCTCTCTCCTCTCTATTCTCTCTCTCTCCTCTCTCTCTCTCTCTTCTCGTCTCTCGATCTCTCTCTCTCTCTCTCCTCTCTCTTCTTCTCTCTCTCCTCTATCTTCATTCCTCTCTGCTCTCCTCTCTCTCTCTCTCTCTCTCTCTCTCTCGCTCGGCTCTCTCGCTCGCTCGCTCGCTCTGCTTCGCTCTGCTCCTTCTCTATCCTAATTCTCGCCAAGTTTACTGGGCTGTACGATTTGCCATGAACAAGAGGAGCAGACTGTTGCAACTGTGCTTAATAAATTTTGTAGTTGTGACATGTGCCAGGACTAGGGTGCCACGGACCTTTGCCAAGAGCTTATGACTATACAAGGGCTCAAAAACTGATTTTTCTTGTGTCGGACCAATGTCGTTAACCTTCACTGTTTGTCGCTTATATGTTACTGAATGATCAAAAAATTCTCTTATAACATGCAAAACAAATGATATCCTGCAAAACCCCAAACTACATCAAATCCGAAAAAATAAAGATGCAAATGGGGAGTCAGACTGACCCCAACAGTCACTTGACAGAGTGAACTTAAAACCGAGCATTGCACTACATCTCAGATTCCATGTAGTTCTTTTGTGTGTGTGTAGAAATCATGCCCTAGGAAGCCCTAATGCAAGTGCACATGATAACAGGTAATAACTAGATGTAGCAATGTAGATAGATGTGTGGATGGAAAAATGAGCTTCCCCTCCTATGCGTGTATGAAAAAAAAGCAGTCCCTTGTCCCTTGTATGAGTGCTAGATGAATGCCTTTGATGCTCTTAGATGCCTTTGGATGCAACCTTAGGTGATGATAATAGATGCTTAGAGCTTGGTCCTTTATTCTGGTCACATAGCTTTGCATTTATATGATTCCCTTGTTTGAATTTTGTAATTGAAAACTAAAAGACTGACCCATAAGAAAACAAGATGCCCAAAAGATAAAAGAGGCCCAAAAGGGGCGAGTAAGATACAAAGAGGTCAGGGCACCTAGAGGGGACGAGGACACCTATGCGATGGTGTCCAGAGTTAGTAAAGATAAAGCAATGAAGATCAGACTGGGCTGTGGGGTGTGCAAGACCAAAGAGGCAACAAGAAAGACATAAAAAGGCCAAAGATAGATGTCAATTACTAGTTTTCTTGCTCAGGAATCATATGAATAGTGGTATGTGATTAGGACCTAGAAATGTACCCAAGAGCATGATTTTGTGTCTACAACTAAAAATTAAAACAAACTAGTTAAATATAACTAGAAGTCAATAAATATTTGTGATAAAGATTTCTATTTCGTAAAAAGGAGCTTTCATGATTACTTTAATAAAATATTAACAAATAAAATACCAAGACAATAGAATATGACAAATTTTGTTCTCCATTTATTACAAAAAAATGTTTTGAACAAAAAGTTGAGTATAAATTCGTCTCTCATTAAAAATTTAAATGGGGGAAGCTAGTCCTCATGCCTTGTCCATAATGAATTTAGGCTAGTTCTATTGGTGTATATCCCAAGAAAAGTACACAATAACACAAGGTTGTAGAATCTTATGAAGATATCAAATCTAAATTTTGGTACCACACACCACTTGTTAGGAGGATTGGGTTTGATCATTGAAATATGAAGTTGATGAAGTCTATTAGGGAACATTTGCTATTATCAGGGAAGATTTGCTATGTATCGAAAATTGCTTCCTTCAAATTTTCATGACCTTTCAAAGTGAACTCCAGTGAGTTACCTGGGCTAACAATAATAGGTGGCAGATAATGCATAACAATAAGATCATAGGTAGGAACTTTCATATGGATAAGATATATCAATAGAAGTCTCACTACAAATCATGTTTTGACAACTAAGGTGGTTGAAAACTTTGTTTGATAAAACACGAGTATTGTGATGATGCACTTGATGAGGTTGAAAAATTTAGAGGTATAAAAGTAATGTGTAATGCATACTGTAGTATGTAGAGGACACTGATCTAGTATTGATGATGCCATCATCACCTTTTATTGCAATACGTTGGAAAATTGTGATAATTTCATTAATGGTAGTGAAAAAGTAGTAAAAAAATATTTCCCTAATATGACTAGTGAGACCCCATTTTTTAATAGAAATAACAATAAAATAACATCAATGGAACTTGTATGAACAAGCAATGCATATAACATTACAAAAATCATTGATATGAATAATTCATGAAAGTATATCATAAATTAGAAATTGTAAAATAAAAAATGAAAAGTAGCATAAAATAAACACAATCTCATTCCACCAATGATTTCAATTAATATCAATAACGTGAGGTTTTTTTGTAAAAAAACCTCACGTGGATGCAAATTAAAACCTTTAGGAAGATTGTGACCTCTAGCAATAATGCCTTTACAAATTTAAAATATTCTTACCCAACATAATGTTTGTCGAGTGGAAACATCAACTAAACACTGCAAAACTTCTATGAGATATGGAATGCTCAATGAGAATTCTTCAGATAAACCATGTAATTTTTTCGTAATAAATGAGAACATACATGTCTGAATTAATGGTAAGATTGACTAGATTTGAACTTGTTATCACACGCCCCTCTAAAAAATGAATTTCTTCCTTTCAATTTTGAAAAAATAACCTACTATCTCTAATGGGGGAACAACTAGATTGGATCCTGCATAATACTATTTCTTAATTACTACAATATTCTTATCTTTTATGACATCAAATTCTTCCAAATCGATCAAATTGAATAGAGATTTGATTTCACAATATGAGGCATGGTGTAGCGTAAAATTCCTCTCTTCATCTACATAAACCATATGCCCTGATAAGATTTTGTGCATACTCTCCTTCCATGAATCATTCATATAAAGGATTTCAAGTTTAGGATCTTCATCAAAATAGTTCAATTGTGTTGATTTAAGGTTTCTTGTGTGATAGTCATATATATATATATATATATATATATATATATATATATATATATATATATATATATATATATATTATATATATATAATATATATATATATATATATATAATATATATATATATATATATCTATATATATATTATATATGAATAGAAGCCCATATCCTATGAACAATTTTCACCATCTTCAAGAAGATCAATAATATCATATTTTGGTAAAAACCCTTTGACATAATATTTGGCGGGACAAACATGAATAGAGTATGATATGGGCTTCTCATTTCTGTCAATTTTTGAAATTTTTCCAGAGGGAGATGCAATGTTAAATTGTCAAAGGAATATTTATGGCCTATCATTGAAATTCTTGATTTCTTTTGTTATTACATGATGAATGTTTGAATGTTTTAGATTTAACAATAATGTCAATTTTATATGATTTATTTCACTTTAAATAAAACTCCTAAAGAGTGGCATCATCTAGAACATCATTACCTTCAACTCTATCACAGGTGCTGGCATAAATTTATGCACCAAATCAAAGTACACCCCAATTACTTTTGAATCAATATCCATGAAAAATCACAAAGATTATGAAAAAATGAAATTAAGGATTAGGTTAAAAATACATGCATTGTTCATTTTTCCCAAACAAAAAAATAAAAAAAGGAATATACAACAAAATAAAAATACCTCAATAAGAAACTATATTGGATCGATATGATGTAAAGAGTTAAATAAATATGCAAAAAACTCATATCAAACAAAAATGGTTAAAAATAAATGGCGATTTTATCAAAATATTTATTAGGGTTTCAATAAAAGACTTGGAAATGAAATGTATAAGAGAAATAAATGAATAAGGAGATATACTTGGAATACAAAAATATTGATCGATATGTTGCTACGAAAAATTTATATTATACTAAAAACACATAAAAAATGAATCCACGCATTTTCAAAACCAAAATTTCCATTTTAAAAAAAAAACAACAAAAAAATGTTGCATCATACATGGGTTTAATGAGTGACAATCTATATTGGCTCTAGTTTTTTGGTGCAAATATATTATGGGCAACACTTTTTAAATTCTAGTTTTGTTTTTTTTATGATTTTTAAAAAAAATCTACATTTCAAAAAATTTAAGGGTTGTTTTCTAAAAAGGGGACTAGGGCAGAGGACCATATAATTGTGCACCTAACTTTAGGGACATGTAGATATATGTAGGTATGTCGCTAGTGTAAAAAAAATATCATATTATAGCATATGATCGTGCCATATCAACATTTTCATTTCGTGTGTTTATTTGGAGGGAAAACTAGTTTTTGAATTGATTTAATATGAAGACAATTAATATAAAGCATTTGAAAGAGGGACCAATGACCGAGTGCCCTATGTGTCACATTCTACATGACTCTTAAAAAGTGTCATTAACCAAAAAGTGAACAACTGTTGGTACTTTTGTTAACAACCTATGGTGAAAAGAGATGTACATGTTTTGGTGCATGCACGGTTATAGGGTCCTCTCCCCTACTTAAGATTTGAGTTTATTTACACAATCAAAAGGGGGGAGTTGAATACAAAGAGGTCGAGGGATGCCTAGAGGGGACGAGGGCACATGGGCGCTGGTGTACGAAGTCAATAAAGTTAAACAAACAAAAGATCGACTGAGATGTAGGGTGTGCAAGGTCAGAAAGACAAGAAAGAGGCCAAAGGTAGTACTCGATTACTAGTTTTCTCACTTAGGAATCATATAAATAGTGGTATGTGATTAGGACCTAAAAATGTACCCAAGTATGTGATTTAGTGTCTACATTTTCCCCCACTTTATGTTGTTGAGTGAATACTCGATAACATAAAGTAGATAAGAGATGCGTACTTGATAACCATGTAGATCAACGATGAAAGTGTGCCGCAGAGAAAGGAAAAGCGTGGAAGATAAAGAAGAGGAAGTGACTTGTTGTCGTGCAAATGTGCAACAAGGAAATTGAACATTTCCAAGCATGACAACTATACCCCTGTGCCGAAATTTTCATGTTTTATCATTACTAGGCACCCTAGGTCAAATCAGTTAGTGTGGTCACCCCCTATTTGATGTCAAATTTCTCCCATAGGTGATTTAGGAAATTCTATTCATTCCCCCAGGTGATTTTAGGAGTTCTGAAAAGATGCTATCTTTTGGTAGTATTGGGAAGGGCTATCACTGGCCTTCCCAGGACTGGACCAACCACCCTGGAGCGGAACAGAAGGGTAATATTCAACATGGAGGTGAATTGAAGACCTTAAAACATCATGGAAATCATTTTGGAAGATTCTGGGAAGTTTTGAGAAACTTGGTGCATTTTGAGAAAAATTAGGGTTCACAAGCCTAGGTAGTACATAGGTCTAAAACAACTGCTGAAATTCAGAAGAAGATTCCAAGAGCTCCGGATGGAGTTAGAAGTAAAAAAAAACATCACTAGAAATAGGATTTAAATACCTACATTATGGTGAAATAGTACTTTTCACAACACCTTGGCGCATAGGATTGAAAGGTAGTTTTTATCAAGTACAAGTGGAGTCTCAAATTAAAAAATATGCTCTTTCAGGGATCATATGAATGAATAAAGACATGAAAACCAAATCATTGGATTTAAAAGGCAATTTACAGTCAGGATAATATAAAATTTCACAAATAAATTCCACCGGGAGCTCAAGTTATCTTCATTCCAAGTTACCCTCTCAAAGGCAGTTCAAGACTTAGTCATTTTTCGAGAGGACACGTGTTAGCACCAGGAGGCTGGAGGGATTTCATGTCCTTGAGGTCAGGTACATAAGCCCTTGAAAAATATTCCCAGCCCCCATGTGACCTATTGGACCCTCATATGACCTCCAAACTTGACAGTTTAGCCCCCAGGTGCATATTTGGAGCATCCATTCCCTGCTGTTGGATCGAGCGCTGCGTGTCAGGTCTAGGACCACTGTGGAAAATGATGTCCATTATGTCCCTAAGATGGGGGCATCAGACATGGAAAAATGTGCCCAGTCCCTATGGGGAGTTATTTGGACACCCACGTGATCGACTTTCAGCTCGCAGGTGCATTTTTCAAGCAAATCCCCTGCCGTCGGATCGAGGACACATTGCATCACCTAGACCATCATGGAAATTGATGTCCCTCACATCCCTGAGGTCAAGGATATCAGGGACACAAAAATGTTCCCAGCCCCTCCATGTGCATATTTTGAATTTTTTTAAATTTGACACTTAGCCGTTTCTTCCCCCTCATTTCTCCTTCACAACTTCTCTCCATGCCATGGCCATGTTCTTGCTTGTCCAGACACCCGGTTCGCCATTGCTGATTCGAACCAACTTCATCATGATCACCAAAATCTCCACAGAGAAAAATGGAGTGGAATGACGAAGAATGAAGAGAAAATGGAGATTGTTCACCAGATGACTATAAAGCCACCCGATCAAAAACTCATCATATCTTACAAAGTACAAGTCAAATCGAGATGTCGTCTTTTGCAGAATTTCACATTTTTTAAGGCAATCAAGATGCAACAAAAAAGAGGTCAAATGGTGCCCAGAATCATTTGCTCCAACAAAAATCCCACTTCGTGCACCGACTCACATTCATCAGATTTCCCATCATTCCGGCAATATGAGTGAGCTAAAAACTTGCACACGAACTCCAAATGAAAAACCTATCAAAATGGGGTTGTTTTCATCTTAAATGGAGACAAAAACCAGACCTGCAAATTTCAAGCTCCATTAATGGCCGCCATGGTAGCTTCGTGCCGGAAGCCACTGCCAGGTCAAAATTTCAAGATTTATTTCCAATCATTCTAGACGAAAAAACTATGTGAAATTTGGAGGGTGTGATCGTAACAACAAGATGAGTCCAAAAAATTATGTTCCATCTCAAATCAAGCACCGGAAGCACACTTTCTAAAAATAGTAAGTTTTCCTATATAGACTTGCTATATTTGGAAAGTCATCATCAAAAGAAGTTGAGATAAAGGCAACATGCATTGAAGATCATGATGAAGTTAAAATAAGTGTTCAGAGTAAAAAACAATGAAAATGACCACTTACTAAAAATAGTAAGTCCTTTATATGGGTGCTTACTAAAAATAGTGAGTCACCCCAAGAAGCGGGTGAGGCAAGGGTAGTGTGCACAGGATTGAATAAGGGAGTTCATTACATCATGATGGTCAAGAAGAAGAAAGAATCATCCCTTACTTAAAATAGTAACTATCTCATCCGGGCATTTACTAAAAATAGTAAGTCTCACTCAAATGGCAGTTTTGGCACAATGGGACATTCAGAACTTCGTCGCATCAGAGCTTTCCATCAGCGAGGATCATCGAAATTCATCTGGGACGGAATCTCCTCTTCTTTCTCTCTCTCTTCTCTTCTCATACAACACTCCCTCTCCTCAATGTTATATTTTTGCATTGAGGGTTGCACTTTTAATATGACTTAAGTGACTTTAGAAATATAATGTAACTTTAAGTCACCTTGCTATTATAAAAGGGACTTAAATATTTAAAGTGGAATATGAACAATCTTAAGTCATATTAAGGTATTTGAAAGGTCAAGACGAAGACGAGGAGTCAATTCTATTATATAAATTGTAAAGCCATTCCCATTTCAAAGGGTTGTGGATTGATCTTGTAAACTCAAGAGTGCATTGTACTTAGAGAAGGAAAAGGAGATAGCCATCTTCTTCTACTTTCCTCCACTCTCAAAATTCTTCCATTCCCACACTATGTATGATTTTGGTTCAAGCAATCAACATAAGAAGGAGTTTCTAGCTTTCTTTGACTAAAGAGTTTCTTGATACTTTGTGATCAATAAATTCTATTTGGTCTTGTTGTCATTTACCGAGTTGTTTCTTCTCATGAATGCATGTGATGAATTTTCTAACTAGCGTGTGTAGGAATCTAATTTCCTACCTGCAACATTAGTTATCCTACCTCTTTTCTCACTCCCTTTCCCACTTTCAGACAAAGTTCTCTCTTGTAGGTATCTGTAAGATTTTCCGCAGGGTTAAAGGAGCTCCCTTGTTGGATCCCCGGTCGAAAGGCCACCAAAAAAATCCACATTTTTTTGCACATGCACATACAACAACTGCACTAGTTAAGTAGAGGGACTTAGATTCCGAGAGCGTTGGCAAGAAATCCACAAGTTTTTCCACCTGACAAATTTTCTCGCCAACATGATCCTAGGGGTGAAGCGTATGCGTTGTGTTATGTTTTACTTGTTGTTATTTTCATTTGCGCTTGATAATGCGAGGTTTCTTCTTGTTGTATATTAAGGATGGATCTGTAAAAGAAGAGCGAAAGAGTAGTCAAAGTCATGTGTTATGCAAACTCTTTAAAAATCATGTGAAAGTATGTAAAAATGTGAAAAAGTAGTAAAAAGGAACATGTGCACCTGATCCATGATAAGTGAAAATGATAGAAAGTGTCTTGAAAATGATATAGAAGAGTGATTTTTTTGGGTGATCTCATGACAAGAGCGAGTTTTTTGGTTGATCTCACGCCGAGAATAAGTTTTTTTCCGTGTTCGATCCATTTCGATCAAGGTAGAAAAAAAAGAAGATAGAATACATTTTTCTTGCTGGAGGATTGTGCATGTACTATGAAAACTGCCTTGGGAAATGCTGAAAACTACACTGATATGATAAAGTAAATGTAACTGCCCCCTAGTCATAGGTGCACAAGAAAGGTTAGAAGAGCCCAAACACTAGTGTCTGTATCTAGGCACTGATGTCTATGTTGGATTGAAGACCCAAGTAAGATTTTGGGCCATTCTGAAACTGTAAATATATGTTGATTCTATACTATGTAGTCTTGTACTGAAGCTCTGAGCCACTATATGGGGTGACTGATTCACCCAATATATGCCCCCCTCATTTGGGGAGCATACAATTTCGTTAGGAGGATGCATCCCAAATGAGAGGATTAGATGCTGATATGAAATTGATACTCTGCATGGGGGAGGGAATGTGTTTAGTAGAAACTAAGGCATATGCAAACAAAGGGACTAGTAACATGTGTTAGAGTAAAAAAGATGAGTATGTTTTCTTCATCATCATTTCCCCTCTCCTCTTAAAAATGTTCCTTATTACTGTAGCAAACCCCCTTACGAATGCCTGGAAATACTTCTGAATTTTTATTTATTCTTTCTTGTAAATATCCACCAGAAGAGAAGTGCCAATTTAATTTCTTAACAAGCTCACAGTTATCTCAACCTAGTAAATTTGTTACAAGTTTATGAAGCTCACACAACTTAACTGCTTGTGAGTAAACTCTCTTGACTACCCATCAATTAGTCTTCATTCGTGGTCCTGTGGGTTAGATTCACTACACTCCCATTGTGCCACTTTGATTCGTTGTGAGACTCATATCTACTGCTAGACAACCACACATATCATTGTGTGTCATTGTGTTTAGACATGTTTTTAAAACCTCTAGGCATTTTTTCCCACTAGGTTTGAAAAGTGTTGTTTACAGATTCACTACTTCTCATTCCTCTTATCCATTACCTAAGTGAGTTTACCCATGCCTATCATGCAAGTCCTAAGGACACTCACTCCTGCACAAGGTAGCAATATAAATTGTCATTTCAAGATGAGAAAGTTTAATTAGTTAGAGTCATAAAATATTGCCCCTCACAATCCTAAGAACACCATGAACACTCATCACAACATATGCAAAGGCTTATCATATATTTAATTCACGCTTAGCATGGAGAAGATCAATTCAAACCTTATTCGATCATAAAAAGAATGTCTATCAATCAATCACAATGTTTTAAAGCAAACCCTAGAAAGAGTATAGAAAACACTCAATAAATTAGAGTTTAATCATCCCTTTTAAAATGATTTGAATATCTCCATATGCTACCAATATGTAGAGGTTTCACTAAGAAACATTCCCAATACCCAGTTTGTAACATTTCTTAGTTCCTTACCTTAGTGGTTTCACATTAAGTTCAGTAAAAGGATTATAATCTCATAACCGATTGTTCTAGTTTCTCTTAAATCTTTGATAACAATTGGATAACACAACAAGTGGTAGAAGGGATTTTTACCAACCTCAACCTTCGATAAAGATCAAGGTTGACCTGTAGCACATGAGTGTGCCATAGAGGTTATAACATGATACTACTTGGGTCTACTCAATGCATGTACCCCATGACTGAGAATTATCAGTATGTGAGGAACAAAGCGTCATAATTAGAACTATTATTGAATAATCAATCCTGATAATCCTACCAGAGGGTTCCACAGTAAGCATTATAAACACAAGTATAAGGATGTAGATGTTGATAATCAATTATCATCATCTAAGTAAGATTAACTTTCTACATGCATTGTCGAATCCTTTATAATGTTTTAGATTCAAGTTACGATACCTGATAGGTCTTATAATATGAGGTATGCCTCACGTTTTGAGCACATTAAAGTGATAGATGGGGCATTCCTAGATGTTCATACTCATTCATCAGTGTAAACCAACAAGGTAAGTAAGTGGATAGAACCAGGTACTTACCATCGAGTAAGATTGTGTCAACTCATTCCTATAGCCGATTCTGCCATCCACTGCAAATCAGATTAACATTACTAAAAGGCTTGTTGGAATTTGCACATGAATGAGTTGAACAGTGCTAGCAATTTATTTATTTAAATCTATTTCCCTATAGTAAGTTTCTCCATCTTAGAGTAACTGCATGCAACAATAAGAATGACCATATCTAATGACTAAAAGAGTTCATAAGCAACAGTAATGCTATACGTATTCATGATATAAATGAGGAGAATGCTATCAAGTGTATAATTTGCATTCAGTGGTGAAAACATAATCCATAACCAAGACATCATAAGTAACCCCAAAACTCATGTCCAAAGCATGAATGGAATTCACATGGAATGTTAATGCCTATAAGAGTTTAGTAAGTCATGACCCACAATATTTTCATGTGAAATCTAGGAAAAACAAATAACAAGTTTCAATCATTTTAGGAGACTCATACAATGTGGTGTGATGTCCAATGCATGAACAAACCCCTGATAAAGTATAACTAGAATTAGTCAGACAGGAGGGGGGGATGATCATGTTTATGTTGGCGATGTCTAATGCACACTAAGGGTTTAGTTCCTTCGAGTGGAAAAAAGTATGTCCCAACAAAATAATAATGGGAATGTCCACCCCATTAATTGTCATGCATAAGAGTAGGATAAGTTCAGAGTAATGTCATGCTCAATGCTTGGGACTGTAGGCAATAATATTTGAATGGGTCATAAAAAAGAGACCATATGGTAATGAATTAAAAATCCTCATTTCCAAGAGTTTAACGAATATGGTGAATCGTATAAATGCACTTTCTATCATAGCGTAAAAGCCATGGCCTACCAAGTAAGCAATTGTATTGAACTAGGAAATTGATAATAAAATACCACAGGACTAACTTTTGGCCCAACTGTGAGTGGCAAGGTGATAGTGCCTATGCACAGACATGTAAAAGAATCGTACAAATGAATAGAAATGGATGTTGGGTTAATTAAAGTGGAGGGAAGAACGATGTCGTGAAGGAGTGATAGAGTTCAAAGATTGAGCTCAGATCCATTATCGATTATAGTTCGCATGACAACCATGTTATGAATGTGAGCCTATATATATATATATATATGGGAGGATCATTGTCATAAAAAAAAAGATCAGAAGCTACATCAGGTGCAAAAGTAAGTTTTTGTGAAAATGCATCTACATAGAAATGATATACTTTGTTCAGATGAGTATAAGAAGGAATGCGAGTATTATCCAAAAGAGAAATACTTTTAGCTCAACAACCAATATTGGCTAGCAATAAATTATGGATGGAGATATCCATGACGAGATGAAGACCCAAGAGTGTTCGAGTGAGACGGGTTCACCAAATGATTTAAAAAATAGAATTATGCTAAAACCTAGGACATTGTAGAGTCATTTATGATAAATAAACGCCAAAACACAAATTTGATGCAAACAATAAGCTAATGTAAATCAAAACCCTAAGTGTAAGAGAGGGGATATAAGAATTATCTGATTTTGTAATTGATCCCGAAGTGTTATGGACAGGAAAATTGATAAACATGATGAGGAAACTGTCGCAATTGTGCATGATAAATTTTGCAACTGTCGAATATACCTAGACTAGGGCACCTGAACTAGGTCAAGGACGCCTAGGTGCTAGAGTTTGCTTCTGGGTGCCTGTGTCTATGCAAAACCCTGGAAAATGATTTTTCTTGTGTCACACCAATGTCGCTAATATTCGCTTTTGATCTCATGTATGTTGCACTATGTTTGCAGAATTATCAAGTATAACTTGCAAAACAAATGATCTCCTACAAAACCCCAAAACACATCAAATACTAAAAATAAAAATATGCAAATGGAGAGTCAGACTGATCCTGGAGATCACTTGATATAGTGAACTTATGAATGAGCATTGCACTACATTTTAGACTCCATGTAGTTCTTATGTGTGTGTAAGAATGATGTCCTAGGAAGCTCTTGTGCAAGATGCACTTGATAGCGAGCAATAACTAGATATAGCAATGTCGATAGATGCGTGGATGTCAAAATGAACTTTCCCTCCTATGAAGTGTATGCAGAAGAATGCAATCCCTTATCCCTCGAATGAAGTTAGATGGATGTTGTGATGCTCTTAGAATTCCTTTGGATGGAACCTTAGGTGGTGATAGTAGATGCTTAGATCCTGGTCCTTTATTATGGTCACATAGCTTTGTATTTATATGATTCCCTTATTTGAATTTTGTAATTGACAACTAAAAGGTCAAACTATAAGAAAACAAGATGCCCAAAAGATAAAAGAGTCCTAAAAGGGGCAAGTGAAATACAAAGAGGTCAGGGGCACCTAGAGGGGATGAGGGCGCTTGGGTGCTGGTGTCTAGAGTCAACAAATATAAACAAGTAAAACATCGATTAGGCTGTAGGGTGTGCAAGGCCAGAAAGACAACATGAAAGACAAGAAAGATGCCAAAGATAATAGTTGATTACTAGTTTTCTCACTTAGGAATCATATGAATAGTGGTATGTGATTTAGACCTAGAAATGTACTCAAGTTCGTGATTTAATGTCTACAATTGCAAGCGCTTTGAGCAACTGCATCAATTATTCCATGTATTAATATCAATATAAGAAACTACTACACCTAGACATACATTATTTAAGTAATGAAATAATGTATTATTTAATTTTTTTATTAATCAAACGATGCATATTTTTAAACATTAGTGCATATTTACAGTGGAAGAAACTACTACACCTAGACATACTTTGTAGGGTAGGTATAATATACATTATTATTATCAGTCACTTCAAACTTTAACTTTTCTTCTAAATTTACTAAACATTGAATTCTTGTGTTTTTTTTTTCACATTTAAATTTTGCAGTTCCTTTTCATACTTCTCAAACAAAAAATATGCCACCGCCAACACCGTAAAGACAAGTTCAAAATGGGAAAAGATTAAAGTTTCCAAATTTCTCCTTTTGTGGTCTCCCTAGTGCAATGAGCACCACCATTTTACAACAAATTGATCTTGATGATGATTTCTTAGGTATTGAGAGTGGTACTGGGGATCCAAATACCTTTAATCCACATAATATGATTTAGCGCCAGACCCAAATAGATCCCATTTTTCAATAACAATCACCTAGTTCGCCATACGACACGCCCTCTCCAACTCATATACCAGTACCACAGTCTGATGATCAGTTAACAACTTTTTGTTGCATAATTTGTTGGAAAATAGCTATTATGATAATAATAATGATGTTTTTATGCCTGATATAAAGACATTGAAAACATGGGAATTCTAGAAAGAATCTTTGATGAAGGAAATAAATTCCCATTATCACAACCATTCCCAAAGAATTTTTTTATTTTCTTTAGTTCAAAATGAGCGAGGAAAGATTGATGTAATGTTGAATAAAGATCTCTCAGGTTCCATTACAGTAGACAATGACTATAATGATAATGTTTTGGATATAATGTTAAATATGTCAGAAAATTTAAATGGTGAAGCCCAAGCTTACTATAATAAATGGGCAAGAGATACAAACCTAGTTGTCATTGCAAATGCGGAAAAAGATAAAGTTGTCATAAGTTTAGCTCTTTCTTTGAGTTTACATTGAAATTTTAGTTTTACATATTTGAATTTTTTAACTAATAATATTTATTTTTTCAAATGTAGTCAAAATATGAAAATTTGAAAAATGAAGTATTGGTCTTGGATCTTCATTTAAAGAATGTACAAAAATTTTTAACTGATGCTATTTCACTGAAGGAAAAACTTTTGCTCCTTAATAAATAGAGCAATACGTTGAAGAAGATAATTAAGGAGCTTGTCATGGATCTAATTATATTGTTCAAGCATAAATATGATGTTGATCCTAGTTTACTTTCAATAGGTGATGCAACGAAACAAGATATTGAAAATCTTGCTAGTATCAATGCCGCAACTGAAGATCTAATTAAATCAGGAGCACTAACAGATGATACAAGTCCAGAGGGAACATCATAGAATGAGACAATATTTTCTTATATTGTATGACATTGTAATATTGAGAATTAAAATATAAGTCTCAAATATCAATTGAAATGTTTTACACTTTTGTAAATTGTTATGAAACAATATGAATCAACACTTTATTAATATATTATTTTCATAGCATCTTTGGTGTTTTGTTTTTCATAACAATGTAAATTTTAATATATGTGTTCTATTCATAATTAATGTTTTCATATCTTATTCTTGCATTATATAAAATAATTAAAAGGAATAAGGATAGTGAAATTGTTTATTGAAAAAAAAAATTGTAACAATTTCATATGAATTTTTTAGATAGGATTATATTTATAAAACATGCCTCTTACCAAGGTAAAAAGCCTAAAACTCAGGCAGTTGAAACAATGTTTGAACAATCCCTTTTTCCTTAGAGACATTTGCATCTACTGTGTCAGCAGAGCATCCACCTCTTGGGCCATTATTAAGATAATCTATGTTGTTCGTTGTGTTAGTGACTCCTCTTCTTTCAGTAAGTGAAGTCCAAGTCACAATTTCCCTTTCATAAGGAAATGTATCCACTGGATAATGTGAAACATACAATCTCAAATATTTCTCCAAATTTTTATCCAACCTATTTTGAAGCTTTGATTTCACAAAAGATAATGCACTAAAGACACGTACATCTTCTACTGATCCTAGAATCATCATTTGGAAAAGCTCATATAGCTGAAAATATTCACTAATATTTTCATGCAGGACATTGTTTGGATACAGTTTTTTCCATAGCCTTGTTATAGCTCTATTTTCCGCTGGTTCATTTAGATGTCGACATTGATCAAGCATGGTAAGTGAAAAATGTGTTGAATGAGATGTCAGTGAATATTTTTGCAAAATGACTTTAATCTCAACTCTTTTTATCTGTACAGTCTTGTTGAAATGATTTAGTAGAACAATCATATATTTAAGAAATAAATTACTTACAAGTTCTTCACTATAACCATCAACAATGTTCCAAAATATGGGATTCACTACTCCCATAGCCTCTAGAAAATTATCCCTTTTAAAATGATCATGAATTTCTGTGGATAAAATTTGTGAAATCTTTCTCCTTTTCATCCGTGTCATATAAAACACGCATTACAAGAACTTCTTCAATTTCTGCTCCAACCAAATCAACTCTTTGTTAAAACATATGCATTGGTATCTCCTTCCCATTAATAACTATGCAAAGATAATCCTTAATATTGAATTTAAAATAGCAGTTAGGATCCTTGATGTCTGTTAACAATTACCAATTCTCAAATACATACCCTTTAAAACTGTCTTGGGACGCGTATAAAATATCTAGAGTTTGACATACACGTTTCCTCAATCATATGATATCAACAATATAGATGGACCTCTCTTGAGCATGTTTACTCGAACAATTGATTTCAACATGGGGAGAATTACAATTAATGTTAGTAACATTTCCAAATTTGTTAACGTTACAACAAATCTTTTTCCTTGTCAACTTCTTTACGATATTTATACATAAAAATTGCCAACGATGGATATTCTTCAAAAACTCTACATGCAGGTTCATACATGGAAATCCACCTTGTATCAACATATTATAGAGTCCTTTTACCATTTGTCACACCAATTGCAAATTTCTGGAACTCTAGGAATCTTTTGGGACTGCTGGACATATATGCATGCGGGTTGCGGATCGGCTCTTCGAATTTTGCAACACTCTTAAATGTACTAACTATTTTGTATGAAAGATTCATTCTGTGTACCATGTAATGGATTGGAATCATGTATGGGGCAATAGTGGTTTGTAGTTGCATGCAAAGACCATTTATGTTCCCCTGCATTACTGATGCACCATCTGTACTAACACACACCAATTTAGTGGCGATACTATAATCATTCATTCCCGCTATATCCTCAAACTTGAAATAACCAACTTGTAAATGTTCTCTGCATTGCAATTTTTTATCATTTTATGGACTATTTTTCACGTTCGTTGTATGTTGTCTTACATGACAATATGGTCCTAATATGAATTCAACACGTCTATAAATACATCTACGTAGATTATTGCATTTTGACACATAAGAGGATCACAAGAAAATGATATTGAAGTTGTAAGAGAATAAAATATATTCTATTTATGAAACATCCCCATGTCAAAAGATGAATTCAAATATTTCACATTTATTACTTATTGCATTTATTTGAAAAGATAAGGTTTGGGACACTTGCATACACATATTTTTTGTTATCTTGTATTGAGAATTGATTTCAAGAAATTTTCCTCAAAGGGAGTTTTATTGAGACATACCCCCAAAGCCAAACCTTGTCTTTTACTATTTTGTAGTGTTGATGCCACATTAGGGCTTGAAGAAAGGAGAGTAGTTTCCTAACGATCCACAATGAAACCAAATAAAATGAGAGATATTTTCAAATATCAAAACCAATTTACCACGTTCGTAAAAAATGGTCTTCACAAAGGGAGCCATTTTCGCACTCATTATAGAAATGGTCAAGTTGGCCGCGAAGTTTGAGTTTTCCAAGTTCAATTTACTTTGTTGTCTGGATTTGTTTCTTGTTATTTCCCATGACAATTGTTTCCATATTTGCAACAAATTGAATGTTATAATAGAAAAACATACATATCTAATCTTTTCAATTACTTTCCAATTAAGATAGTTTTACTAATGTATGTATTTAGATTTTATAGTAGTGCATTATGTTAGCATATAACAATTTCCATATCTACATGGGCAACACATTTGCATAAAATTAAAATGAAGCTAGATGATTAATTAAGTCACCTCAAAATGGCCATGGGTTCTCACATGTGTGTGTTTACATCATCTTAAGATGGCCATCATAAGCTGTCACTAAGCATTTATTAGAGGGCTTCTCACTTTCTATCCTCTTTCCCCATTAGTAATTTTTTTGGAGAGTATAGTGCCTTATATATCATCCATGTCTCACAATTATTTACAATGTGGGATTAAGCCAATTACAACCCATGCATATATTTATATGGCGAAGGCTTTTGTGGAAAATTAATATTCTAATTAAATTGCAAGTGTAAACCTTCAACTTAACATAAAATTAAGTTGTTTTGCCACCCTATTTATACAAAATTAAGGAATTTACAAAGTAGCCAACATTCCTAGCAAGTATTGAGTTTGTCCATAGACATACCCAATAAGATGTGAATGTAGATCAATTAACTTGTAAACGTAAGTCTATACCAAAACATCAAATTGGGGTACTTGGCAAGACAATTACATATATAAATTATGTATTAAGAAAAGTTAATTAGCGTGGGAAGAGCTTATCTTGTTAGTGCATTCCGACTTTATTCCACAGTTGATGCTCTACCCTTGCGGAATGTTTACTACTTTTGAGTGTGGTGGAGTGTTAAACCATAGAGAGTCAATTGTTGGTGCATTCCATCTATATTTCACGGTGATGCTTAACCTCTCCAACATGTTTACGACTTTTTTGTGTGGTGGAGTGTTAAACCACAAAGAGTCAATTTAGTGCATTGGATTGGAGTGGCCATATAGGGACCCTTCACTCAACATGCACCCGGTCAATCATAATGGACGGTCATGATGTGTTGACCGACATTGACTGGGTGCATATTGAGTGGAGATTAGCCGCTGGCTATTGGGACGGAGGGGTGGGAAGGGGGAGGGGGTGGTGCGGAATTGTGTCTCATCCGGCCTATACTTTGATCTAGAGGATAGACCGGATGGCTAAACAAACTGTTCCATTTCACGCAGAGTCAACTTTTCTTCAGTACAAATTAAGGGGTCCCGGCCCCTATCTATATTCTATGTGGCATCCATCTATTCTATACGTGATAAGACTGATTGTCATTCGAACTTTATTCCACACTAGATGCTTAACCCCTCAACAGGTTAAACCATAGAAAGTCGGAATGTTACTCTTAGCTACAAGAGAGACTTGCAAGTCACACACTATTTAAGAAAGTTCATAACCAGTCAAGAATAATTCATCCCCTCAATTATTCACCGATTTCTTACCGGTGGATAATTGGCACAACTGAATCCCTGATCAAGATCTTCCGTTAATCAGTTGAGACGTACGTTATAAAAAATCATGATGATAAATTATTTCCCGCCACCTTACCCTAAAAATAGTGAAAGATCGGAAATATTTTCCGGCGTTAGAGGGAGAGGATCAGAGGGCAGCAAGAATCTGAAGGGACGTTCATCTTTTCAGTTTTCTTTAAACGCTTTGACATTGTCCACTTTAAAATGCATCTCCTCATGTTTCTTTCAGTGGCAGTAGTTTGTTGTTTGATTCATTCACAGTCATGGAAGACGCAAATGATCAGGCGGAGAAGAGGGCTTTCAAAAAGTTCAGTTTGAGAGGCGTTGATCTGGAAGGGCTTCTGGACATGTCCCCTCGCAATCTCGTGAAGCTGTTCAGTGCTCGCGTTCGAAGAAGCCTCCAGAGAGGAAGGAAGAGGAAGCCATTAGCGCTCATCAGGAAGCTCCGCAGAGTCAAGCGGGCAGCTCCTCCGGGGGAGAAGCCACAACCTGTGAAGACTCACCTGCGGAACATGATTATTCTGCCCGAAATGGTTGGGAGCATTGTTGCTGTTTACAATGGGAAGAGTTTCAACCAGGTTGAAATCAAGCCTGAGATGATCGGCCATTATCTGGCTGAGTTTTCTATAACATACAAGCCTGTCAAGCACGGAAACCCTGGTATCGGTGCCACCCACTCGTCTAGGTTTATTCCTCTCAAATAGTGGAATTAGATTGTTTCTTTTAAGCTGTGCTTAAAGCTTACTGCTTGTAGGATCAAATCGAAATTTACTAAATATTATTGACATTTTCAATCAAATATTTGAAAATTTTGTAATTTAAATATAAAATATTATTTTAATGGGATTTTATTACACCGAAGGCATTCACCTTATGGGAAAGGCCTTAACGGACGTTTCTACGACTGTGTTAAATTTGATGGTTTGACAGCCATCTTGATGTTTGTGCTTTTTCTGCCTATTTTAACTTTTCTCCATTATTTTTAAAATTTTCGTTTCTAATAATTAACAATTTTAGTTTTTGTTTTTAATTAACAACAATTTTAGCTTTTATTTTTAATAATTTTGTTTCTAATAATTAACAATTTTAGCTTTTATTTTTAATTAGGTGAGCTGAAAATAGAAATCTCTACTATTTTTAACAATTTTAGCTTTTGTTTTTAATTAGGCTGAGCTGAAAATAGAAATCTCTACTATTTTTAATAATTTTGTTTCTAATAATTAACAATTTTAGCTTTTGTTTTTAATTAGGTTGAGCTGAAAATAGAAATATCTACTATTTTTAATAATTTTGTTTCTAATAACTAACAATTTTAGTTTTTATTTTTAATTAACAACAATTTTAACTTTTATTTTTAATAATTTTTTTTCTAATAATTAACAATTTTAGCTTTTCTTTTTAATTATGTTGAGCTGAAAATAGAAAAAGGGAGATCAATAATAAATTGCAAACGCTACAAAAGAAAGTATATGCACACAGAAAAAGGAGATCAAAAGGAGATTCGGGAATTTAGAGTGACACAGAGAATATACAGACACGATAAATAAAAGAAAATAATAGTGGAAGCACGAGAAGTCAGATTGATGTTTCAGACACTTCTTATGGATTAGTAGTGTATTCATTTAATTGACAGACATGAATCTGAGTTGTATTATCAACATTGCGATATCATGTAATTGAAAAACATGAATTTGAGTCGTATTATCAACATTCCGAGATTATGTAATTGACAGACATGAATCTGAGTTGTATTATCAACATTGTGAGAGCATGTTTCGCCAAGCATTGGTTGGCAACTTGGTGTTTCATATGTAAAGTTGCTTTTGAATTTTGCATGAGATAGTCAGCGACATATCTGATCAACGATACTCTCTCTTGTGATCTGAATGATTTCTTATAAGCAAAGTTGTGTTTCCGTCCCAAATATCCCTGGTTTAAAATTAAATAAGTAAATGAAAATTACAATAATCAACTCATAAACAAACAAATGGTTGATTTGCGGGCCTGATACAGTTGATGAAATTGGTTATACAACAAATATGGATGTGAATTAGTTTATCTCAATTATTTATATTTTATAGGGAATAATTAGCTTATCGTATTATTTCTATTTACTAGGTGCTCTCAGGCGTTTAATAGTGCTCAATCTAAAAAATAACTTGCTTTCTGGACAAATTCCCAATTCTCTGAATAACTGCACAAAATTGCATCACTTGTCGTTGTCTAATAATACGCTTGAGGGACCAATTCCATCTGAGATATTAACAACATTAACCAGATTAGAACATCTACTTCTAAATTCCAACAAACTCAATGGTAGTATTCCAGAAGAGATTGGTCAATTATGGAAACTGAGAGAGCTCAAGTTGAAGAACAATATCCTTACAGGTGCCATTCCCAAGGTGCTATGAAACTGTTCTTTCATGGAGGAGTTAAATATATCTTCTAATTCCTTATATGGCTATATTCCACAAGAACTGGGTTCACTTTCCCAACTACGAGATCTGTCACTGGATAACTGCACAAAATTGCATCACTTGTCGTTGTCTAATAATACGCTTGAGGGACCAATTCCATCTGAGATATTAACAACATTGACCAGATTAGAACATCTACTTCTAAATTCCAAAAAACTCAATGGTAGTATCCTGGAAGAGATTGGTCAATTATGGAAACTGAGAGAGCTCAAGTTGAAGAACAATATCCTTACAGGTGCCATTCCCAAGGCGCTAGGAAATTGTTCTTTCATGGAGGAGTTAAATATATCTTCTAATTCCTTCTATGGCTATATTCCACAAGAATTAGGTTCACTTTCCCAACTACGAGAACTGTCGCTAGATAATAACAACCTAGGAGAGTCCATTCTATATTCTCTCATGAACTATATAGAATTGAAAAAGTTGAACCTATTAGAAGCTTGCAAATCTGTGTATTTCACCTATTTTTTCATTCGAGAGATACTAAAAAATGGTGTACGTAACAACACTTGGAGCAAGAAGAAAGGAGGAGTCAAGACTACTATCACTCAGCCTATCGTAAAAGCTACCCTCTGCTTTGATAACACCTCCACCACTACTATACTCAACACTTCTTCTATCCAAAGTGGCACTGTTGTTCAAGGGGTATCAAATGTAATCATGTTTATTAAAACTAAAATTGCCCACTAAAGGCCACCATTCATGATATAAATGTTGCGAATGTATACATGTCTCATTATGTGCACGCAGATCTACATTTATTTGATGTTTTGAAATATGATATGCAACTTTAATTGTACGAATCTGTAACAGAATTAAATGTACACATACGACATTTCAATGTAATGTTTCAACTAAATTCCTACACTACAACTATCAATCACACACATTATCAATTGTACAATAAATGTTTTTCCAACAAAACACCAACCGAACAACCGATGCACAACTAATAAACACGAATTAAATACATACAACATCAACTATAAAATAAATTAACTATCGAAAATGGTATCAAATGTATTCATATACGAATTTTTAATAAGTTTGAAATGTAGAAACAACCTTCAAATTAAGTGGCCCATCTATATTTCTACACTTACAAAATCAATCACACCCCTAATCGACATCAACTACAAAAGTAATAATTATACCTCTAAAACAAATAACATATACCGTTCGGCATTCACATCTCATGAAACACATGCGATTGCTAGTTATAAAATTTGTTATTACGTTGAAGGCGTCTCCCCTATGGGAAAGGCCTTTGTAGTCGTTCATGCCAATGACATAATTTTGACGGTTGTTTTGACGTTTTTTCAAGAGTTTAAATTTGACGAGCGTTTAAATATTTTTTCCTGTTGAACTCTAGTTGCATGTTTTGATTGCTCCCTGCCTCCAGTTTTTTGATCTGTTATAAGGGTTTCGAGTGGACTGAATTAATATGAAAAAAATCTGGGCTGTTAAAGGAAAAATTGGTCATTGTTTACTTGAAAATTTGCTCATCCATTGAGAAAAGAAGACCCCAGATCTCATTCCAGACAAACAATGTTTTGTGAAATCACCTCACCAAATGTCACAAACAAATGCCCATCAGAAGTGCTGCTTGTGCTCCCTGTAACATCTATGTGCTGACAAAACTGAAGGAAGTCTTTTTTTAGAAATGTTGACTAACTATTATCATTTAGACTGACATAAAATTCAAATACTCTCAGAAAATCAAATATCAATGAATGCCCAAAGTGGACATGGGAAACATATAGGGCATCAACAACAATATGTAGAATTTGTGTGCCCTGAATTGTACTGAATGCACCTCAACCGACAAATGCCCCGATTTCTTTCTATTTTAAAATGTCTTCCTCCATAATATGGCTTTGTATAAAAAATAGGAGCTCTGAATTGAACTAAGTTCAACAAGGAAATACACTTTTTTTACTTGTTATAATACATGAATTCTCAATTAAACTGAGTTGTGTTTACTCTTCATGTAATGCAGGTCCATTGATATACAAAGGATGGTATCACTTGTTCTATCAATATAAGATAGACTCTGTAGTATCGGGAAACATAACATGGGGGCATGTTGTCTCCAGTGAAGTAAAATTATATAATCGTAGTGTGTTTAACCATGACTTATAATTGCATAGTCACTTGTGTCTTGGAGCTCACCCTTGAAAGTCCTAGCAACAACTCTCCTTGGAGTTCACCATCAAAATTTCTAGTAGCGAATCTCCTTTTTTGCTCTAAGCACTCTTGTGATAAGCAATAATATATGATAACAACATGTTTAGTTTGATTTATGGTAGTAATCACTCATGTCTTGGAGTTTATCCTCAAGAGCCCTTACAACAAATCTCCTTTTTTGTTTATGTTTGTAGTGTGATTTTAGTTACTTGTGATTTGGAGTTCACTTTTAGCAAGAAGTTCATCTTCATGTCTAAGAAGTCTTGCCACACCCAAAGTGTTTATTCCACAGGAAGCACTATTTCAGTTTGGGTGTAATCATGACCATCAAAATAGATTTAGAGACGCTGTTGTGAGAAAGAAAAGTAAAAAAAGATTGTAGAATCTGAAAAAAGAAATCCAAGGAATTCAAGGGTTATTTTTTTAATCAAAAATAAGAGAGGGTGAGCTCCTTGGTTTTTATTTGGATTGGGCTCAGTGGATTCAAAGCCCTTCCAACACCAAAAATCAATCCATTTGTTTGCATTGACATTGGCGAATTGGATTGGGGCAATCACCCTTTATGCTAATTTTTGTAATGTTTATAAACTAGTGACAATTTTGTCATAGGCATCCGATGATTTGAATGTTATAGTTTTTTGTCATCAAATGCTTCAAGAGCATTAGTAATGCTTGGAATGTCATTCTTCTGTCAGTATATTTTTATTTTAGTACTACTCAATTTTATTTGAGTTTATATCTCAATTTGAAAGTGGCAGTTCTCTCTATTTCTTCCATTATTTTGGGAGGGATAATATTGGCACTTGGTTGTACTTAGCTTGATGGCAAGTTTTGGAATTATGTATATAATTTGCAAGTTGAAGCTGGTTTAAGTTAGTTTTTTAATGCAACATTTGAATATTTATGGATCACATTCTTAAAATCTATAACAATAGGTCATACTTGAATGCACCAATAGATGCTACACTTAAACCTCTGCACATGTCAACACTTGGAGCAAGAAGAAAGGAGGAGTCAAGACTAATATCACTCAACCAAAACAACTTGTCGTAAATGCTACCCTCTACTTTGATAGCACCTCCATTACTACTTTACTCAACACTTCTTGTATCCAAAGTAGCCGTGCCATTCAAGGGGTATCAAATGTATTCATGTTTAGTGCAAATAAAATTGGCCACAAAAGACTACCACTCATGATATAAAACCTGCAAATGTACGAAGGTCTATGTGTATTCATGTTTAGTACATATCTCATGATATAAGATTTGAAAATGTAGTACAAATTTGAAATGTACACAGAACATTTCAATTTATTGTTTCATCTATATTCCTACACTTCCACTATCAATCACACCCCTTATCAACATGTTATCGACGATTTAAAAAAATGATTTTTTAACAAAAAACCAACCAAACAACCGATGCAACCACTGTCTCAAACACATTGCAACACTAACACAATTCCCCCCAAATAATTACAAACCACATCAACTACAAAAGTAATTAACTATCCAAAGCGTTATCAAATGTATTCATGTTTAGTGCAAAACAAAATTGGCCACAAAAGGCTACCACTCACAATATAAAATCTGCAAATGTATGGAAATCTTCATGTATTCATGTTTAGTTCAAATAAAATAGTCCGCAAAACGCTACCACTCATGATATAAGATTTGCATATGTATATGTACGAATGTGTAACAAATTTGAAGTGTAGACATAGAACCTTTAAATGTAATGCTTAATCTATATTCCTACACTTACAAAATCAATCAGACCCCTTATCAACATCAACTACAAAAGTATTAACTATCCCTCTAAATCAAATAACATATACCGTTCGGCGTTCACATTGCATTGTACACATGTGATTGCTAGTTATAAAATTATGAGTGCATACTGAATGAAATGTTTAAATTTTATTGTTGAAATATGCAAGAAAAAATTTAAATGTGTTTGTTATTGGTGGTTGATATTTCTTTAAAACTACAACCTTATGTGTTTCTTTGTATATCTCATAACTCTTTAAAAATTTAAATAGATTTTTTTGTATGTTTTAGGGGAGAGGGGCTAGTAGTGGTACACCCTAAGTTAAGGGGTCCACAAAATCAATTGTTTACCATGTGGGATCATGATTTTTTCACCAATATGTAGTTCAAATTTGTCTTAGTGTATATTTTGTCTTTGGAATGTTTAATTGGAGGAAAATCCATATTTGAATTGATTTAAAATAATAAATATGAGTTATACTACAGCCATGGTGAAAACCAATACTTAAACATTGGTGATAATGCTTAAATAGTGAATTTTTAATACTTGTACATGGGTGAGAGGTCTTACATATCACGATGTGATTGACTACTCTACATAATTATTATGTCAAAAATAAATAACCATTAGATAACTATGACAACTATGAGGTGGTCCTATAACAACTATTGGGTACTTGTGTGATCAAGACTCATGTCAACTATTGGACCATGTTCACCTATTGGCCCATTTCCTATAACACACCCACTACAAACTTTGTATGTTGTTATCTATCAATACATCCCTCGCTACATAGATTCCATCGAAAGGAAAGGAAACATCACGAGAATAGATTGAATAGACTCACATTAAGCAAATGAAACACTTTTTAAAGTTATGAGGAAATGAGTAAAAGGTTCAATATGAATTTACAAGGATGTGAGGGGTATATATAATTTGTGCAATTTTTTCTATTGGTCATATAATAGATAGATGCGACCACCTTGTATAGAGGTGGTATTTATTAATGATAGTGACATTTAATATTTTTGATTGTGTTATTAAAAACACAAGATATATTTAATATTATTAAATTAATCTAATTTATCTTAATATTAGTATAAATAGAATATTATACCATCCCTCTTTAAGTGTAATTTAGGGAGACCTATACACAAAAAAAGTTAAATCTTTTAAAAATGGGTCTAAGAAATAAGACCTAACAACATAAGTAAATTGGAGATGTTGAGATATGCCACAACGAGTCTCAAGAAGTACTACTACACACAAGTAGTACAACAAAATACTGAATAAGATAGATTGATCCATCATTGAAGAGATGTATATTAGATGGGTTGAATCCATCACTATCATAAAAAGTACACTAAATATATGTGAATTGGATGGGATGAATCTATCACCATCACACAAAGTACACTGATGAGATGTGCACTATATTGGTTGAATTGATCACCATCACACAAAGTACACTGAAGAGATGTGCACTATATGGGTTGAATTGATCACCATCACAAAAGTACACTAGGTGCACTTACCACCACTAAAGGATGCATTGGGTGCTTTGACCACCATAAAATATGCAATTGAATGACTAAATGGTGAATAAATCCTTGAAGAATGCATTGGGTGGATCGACCACCACACAAACTACAAAATGAATGCCATAAACTAAAGAAACTTCTTGAAGTAGATGTTGAGATGCACCAAAGACAAGCAAACAACACAATAACTGAAGAAATGAGTATCACCACTCTCCTCTCCTAGCCCCTCCCCCTAAAATGTTGAATGGGTTGAGTGAATGAAAAATATATGTACGAGTGTGTTGTGTACCTAAACACAATATTTTTTTTATGCTTTCTTAGTATTATGTTATTTTGGGTGTCTAGAGTTAGCGAATTGTTAAGCTATGAATTATCCATCAATTACTTATGGTTTCTAGCAATTGAATATGAAAGAGGTAAACACCTTATATAATGCATTATCTTATTTACAATATCAAAACCTAATGCAAGAGATAGTCGTCATTGTATGAGAGTTGTTTCATTAGAGTCGTAATCACGGGTGCAATCCACCCTTGGGGAAGCATGTGTTAGGAAATAAGGGATAAAATATGCGAAATAATCCCTCACAGAATCGCAACAGTAGAAACTAATATGCAAAAATTATTACAGATCTCAAATAAAATTACAGAATAAAATAACACAACACAACGAGACAATATTTAACGTGGTTCACCCAATTTGGGCTATGTCCACCAAGAATCACTTGCTCAGATTTTATTACAAGCCATCGCTCTCTCAATACAATACCCAGATCCGTTTGGAGCTATGCTCAACAAACTCTACAGAATTCACACCTGAATTCAAAACACATCTGCAATACATTTTCTTGTACATCTATCATATGCATAAGACCATATAAATAGACAACTGCTTAAGCAGTTTTACAAACCGTGGGTATCAAAACCAAGGGAAAAAAACCATGGGTATCAAAACAATGGGCAAAAGACCGAAAAAACCATGGGCCCAAAAATATCCCATAACGGTTACCCATTACCCATGGGTTAATAAACCACCCATGAAAATTTGCTTCGGGGGCGAAGCCCCCGAACCTCCCTGACCTGCTCACCGGCGAGCGGGACTGCTGTAAAAATACCCGAGTGTAACACATAGAAGGTGTACCACATTATAACATGCAAATAAGCTCCACAAACATAACAATATCTCACTTGGAGACTGATTTCCATTGTGCAAGCTTCTCAACCCTTCATTGTCATCTGCGAAGGCCAACCAAAGCTAAACATAGCTTTAGTTTATCCCTTGTGACCAACTTGGTCATCAAGTTTGTAGGATTATGACTGGTATGAATCTTCTCCAACTTCAACTTATCTTCCTCCAAAGTTGTCTTGATGAAGTGATATCTCAACTGTATATGCTTCGTCCTGGAGTGGAAAGCAGAGTTCTTAGCTAGGTGTATAGCACTCTGACTATCACTATATAGCTTACATTCCTCCTGCTTATGCCCCAACTCCTCAAGCAATTGTTGTAGCCAAATCATCTCTTTTCTTGCCTCTGTGGTAGCAACATACTCAGCCTCCATGGTTGACAAAGCCACCAGCTTTTGTAGTCGTGAAATCTAGCTCACTGTTGTCCCACCTACAGTGTAAATATAACCTGTTGTGCTCCTCTTGCTGTCTACATCTCCAGCCATGTCTGAATCTACATAACCACGTAAAGTGGTGTTTGATCCACTGTAGCACAAAACTGTCCCCACGGTCCCTCTCAAATACCGAAGGATCCACTTTACTGCTTGCCAATGCTCTTTACCTAGATCACTCATAAATCTACTCACAGCTCCCACTGCATGGGCAATATCAGGCCTAGTGCACACCATAGCATACATCAAACTGCCAATTGCTAATGAGTAAGGTACCTTTGACATCTAGTTTCTTTCCTACTCTGTCTTGGGACACTGCTCCTTTGATAACTTGAAGTGGCTTGCCAAAGGAGTCCCAACTGGTTTAGCATCCTGCATATTAAACCTCTCCAAGACCTTCTTAATGTACTCTTCATGAGATAAAGTCAGCTTCCCTTCCTTCCTATCCCGAGATATCCTCATACCAAGGATTTGTTTGGTTGCACCCAAATCCTTCATAGCAAAGGATTCACTTAGGTGCTTCTTGAGTACTTTTATTTCCTGCATGTTTTTATCTATAACCAACATGTCATCAACATACAAACACAGGATAATATAACTTCCATCCTCAAATTTCTTTGTATACACACAATGGTCAGAATGGCATCTGATATAACCTTGCTCCATCACGAAGCTATCAAACTTCTTATACCATTGACGTGGAGCTTGTTTCAGGCCATACAAGCTTTTTTTCAGTTTGAAAACCATCTCCTCTTTACCTTTGAACTCATAGCCCTCTGGTTGTTACATATATAGTTCCTCCTCCAAATCACCATGGAGAAATGTAGTCTTTACATCAAGTTGTTCTAAGTGCAAGTCTTCTACTGCAACTATTCCTAGAACAGTTCTAATAGAAGTCATTTTTACTACAGGAGAAAAAATCTCATCAAAATCTATACCTTGTTTCTGTGCAAACCCCTTGACCACCAACCGGGCCTTATATCTTTTCTTTCCTCCTTCTTCGTCTTTGACTCTGAACACCCACTTATTCTGTAATGCTCTTTTGCCTTCGAGTAGCTTCACCAAATCCCATGTCTGGTTCTCCATGAGAGCCTGATGCTCCTCATCCATGGCTTGCTCCCACTTCTTCCTGGCATCTACCTGCATTGCTTCATCAAATCTCTCTGGCTCTCCACTATCAGTGAGTAATAAATAATAAAGAGAAGGAGAAAAACGTTCAGGTTCTTTTCTTATCCTAAAAGACCTCCTCACTGTAGGAGTTTGGGGTTCCTGTTGAGTAGGTTCCTGAACTGATTCATGGGTCACTTTCCCATCTGGAAGATCCTCTACCACTGCATATTCTTTCTTGGATTCTTCCCTATTTTCCTGCAACTTTTTCTTATACATGACTTTCTCATTAAAGACCACATCCCTATACCGAATGATTTTCTTGTCCTTAATACTCCAACATTTAAACCCAAAGTCATCACCACCATAACCAATGAAAGTACATTTTTCTGATTTAGCCTCTAGGTCCTATCATCCTTGTCTATTTGAACAAACACCTCACATCCAAAGACTCTAAGAAATGAATAATCAACTTTCTTACCATACCAAGCCTCCTCAGGTATGCCTCCATCCAAGGCACTTGAGGGTCCTCTATTTATCAAGTACACCGTTGTGCTCACCACTTCTGCCCAAAAAGAAAGAGGCAGTCCTGCATGTAATCTCATGCTCCTAGCACGTTCCATTATTGTTCTGTTCATCCTTTCTGATACCCCATTTTGCTGCGGAGTTTTTGGAACCGTCTTTTTCCTGCGGATTCCATTCTTAGAACAGTAATCATTAAATTCATTGCTACAATACTCCCCTCCATTATCTGACCTGAGACATTTTAGCTTAAGACCTGTTTCATTCTCTACCAAGGCTTTCCATTTAACAAAAGTGTCAAATACATCAGATTTGTTTCTAATACAATAAACCCAAACTTTCCTTGTTACATCATCAATAAAAGTAACATAATAACTTGAACCCCCAAGAAATGATACCTGAGCTGGCCCCCACACATCAGAATGCACCAGCTCTAACTTACTCTCTTTCTTTGTAGGTCCAACCTTGAGAAACCTTACTCGCTTCTGTTTCCCATATATGTAGTCCTCATAGAACTCTAAACCTGTTTCTGTATATCCAGGAAAATTCTTCTTTATGATGTCCATGCCCTTATGGCTCATATGACCGAGCCTATAGTGCCATAATGTTGTATCTGCATCTGAAGCCACAAGATTACAATCATTAGTACTATCAGTGGTTAAATACAAGGTTCCAACCTTCTTACCTCTTTCCACCACAAGAGCACCCTTGGTAACCTTCCAAGATTCCGCTATAAATATCACAGTACAACCATCACTTCCCAACTGCTCTGCCGATATCAAATTTCGTCTTAATGTAGGCACATGTCTGACATCCTTCAATAGCCAAGTATTCCCATTTTACATCTTAACCTGAACATAACCTTTTCCAACTATGCTGCAACGCTCATCATCACCAAGAAAAACATGCCCAAAATCTCCTTGAACATAATCAACAAAATAATGCCTATGTGGAGAAGCATGGAAAGAAGCCCCTGAATCTAAAACCCAAGATTCAGTAATATTGTGCAAAGAAAGAATTAAAGCATCCTGACATACATTACCCGTTGCCACATTTGCCTCCTTGTTTTCTTCCCGTTGTTTCTTCTTATCCCGAAGCTCCCAACAGTCCTTCTTTGCATGCCCAGGCTTTCCACAATTCCAGCATACAATCTTGTTCTTGGATTTTGACCTTGCCCGATCTTTCGATTTTCCATGGTTTCCTCTATTCTTTTGTCTCCCTCTAGTTTCCACAATCAAAGCATTCCCTGAAGTAGAAGATTCCCCAGAGCTTTTTCTTCGCATTTCCTCGCTTAGAATCACCCCTACAACATCCTTAAACTTCAACTTCGAGTTAGCTGGAACCGAGTTACTTACCGCCATTACCAGGCTATTCCAACTCTCAGGTAAAGAGCACAGAATTAATAAAGCCCTAACTTCTTCATCAAATTCTATTGTAATCGAAGCTAGCATATTCACAACTGTATTGAAATCATTTAAATGATCTGCTACTGAACTATTCTCAGACATCTTCATATTAAACAACTTTTTCATTAAAAATATCTTATTAGAGGCAGAGGGTTTTTCATACAACTTCCCTAATGCATCCATTAGATCTTTTGTAGTATTTTCCTTTGAAACATCAAATAATACCGAAGATGCAAGACATAGCCAAATCGTTTCAAGTGCCTTCTGATCCAACAAATCCCATTCCGCATTTGTCATACTCGAGGGTTTGTTCACCTTATAAATATCCTTTTGATAAAGGTAATCTTCCATCTGCATCTTCCAAAGACTGAAATTCTACCCGTTGAATATATCAACCCTAGATCTTCCATCATCTGCCATAGCTCCCACTCAAGCTAAAAAACTTTCCCTGTGATTCAACACTTCAGCAAACCAAACCAGGCTCTGATACTAATTGTTAGGAAATAAGGGATAAAATATGTGGAATAATCCCTCACAGAATCGCAACAGTAGAAACTAATATGCAGAAATTATTACAGATCTCAAATAAAATTGCAAAATAAAATAACACAACACAAAGAGACAATATTTAACGTGGTTCACCCAATTTGGGCTATGTCCACCAAGAATCACTTGCTCAGATTTTATTACAAGCCACCGCTCTCTCAATACAATACCCAGATCCGTTTGGAGCTATGCTCAACAAACTCTACAGAATTCACACTCGAATTCAAAACACATCTGCAATACATTTTCTTGTACATCTATCATATGCATAAGACCATATAAATAGACAAATGCTTAAGCAGTTTTACAAAACTGTGGGTATCAAAACCAAGGGCAAAAAACCATGGGTATCAAAACAATGGGAAAAAGACCGAAAAAACCATGGGCCCAAAAACAACCCATAACGGTTACCCATTACCCATGGGTTAATAAACCACCCATGAAAATTTGCTTCGGGGGCGAAGCCCCCGAACCCCCCTGACCCGCTCACCGGCGAGCAGGACCACCGTAAAAATACCCAAGTGTAACACATAGAAGGTGTACCACATTCTAACATGCAAATAGGCTCCACAAACATAACAACATGTGCTCCCATATTCTTGTTTAATGGTATTTTTACTCTATATTTTGTAGTTCCATTTTTTTTTGTGTATGGAATGCAACAAGTGGTATCATAGTTCATTCAATTCTTATAGTCACTACCAAAATGTTGAGAGGAGTTTATCCAAGAAAAAAACTCAAATTTCATGACTAAAGATGAGATGAAGCATTTTATTTTTTTATTTTTCCAAGGAGGTTTGAATGTTGTTTCGATCATTCAGAAAAAAAACTAGAGCAGACAAATCCAAGTTATTTAATTTTTTGGTGCAAAACCATTGAGAATAAGGAAATAGGAGTTTTTTAACCCTAAAGGTTGATTGATCAGGATCCACTAGATAAAGAGGAAGACATAAAAATCTTACATCATCCCTATCCTACAAATGAAGATCCCATAATATGAGTTTAGAGAAGGTAAAGAGGTCCACACATGGTTGAGAAAGGTTAGATCATCTTTTAGGGTGCAAAATATTAGTAAACAAGATGACAAGTTAAATTTGTCCTCATTTGTAAGGTGTTGCCCACACATGGGAAGAGAGATTTATTTTTTTCAAATCCTTATGTGAACTTACTAATTTTATTGATTCTTTGAATTAATCAAAAAATTGAAAAAAGATGAACTATATATACCCATTTGATGCACATATTTCATAAATATATGTTTGTGGAGGAGTGCATGGAAAATTTTCAAGTTTTAGAGTCCAAGGCCAAGATTTCTTCAAAGTTGGTGTGAAAGATCAATATTTCTAGCTCATGAACTAGTATTCAAATAGAGGTAATGAATTTCAAACCCAAATCTTTTTGAAAGGACTATTATTATTATAGCTAAAAGAGATGAAAAATGCATTGATACCGAAAAAAGGAAATTGATAGGACATACATCCAAGAATCATTTAATTTTCATAGGAAACATAAGGATGATGGAAAATCTAAGACTTTATTGTTTAAAACCCATGTCCATTAGTCTGCCTCTATTCTCACTGTTTTAAATGCATGTCATAGGTTTTCTAAACCATGTTAGAAGAACCATGTATGTGACACAAAAAGCACTAAATTATAGAAAATACATGTCCATTTGAACCCGAGTTAGAGTATGATAATGTGGATACCCTTGATAGAGTGTGAGTAAGATAATGTTGGCTAGATTTTTTGCACAACTGAAAACCTAGGCAGTCATGAGATAAAACTCCCTCATTTACCGGTGAGGCTCATGTGTAAGATTTTGTCAGTTATATTTTCTAGTATCTATTTGTTGGTATTACTTTAACTATGTAGCTCATGAACCATAGCTAGACATTTTTGCAACAAGTAAGTAGCTATAAAAGAAAGGAAAAATTTGCACAAGAGGAAAATAATAGGAAACAGGAAGAAAGGAGGGAAGATGTGCAACCAAATCAATAGTTCACAGAGTTGATCGTATGCACATAGATTAAAACAAATAGATCATGAAATACAAAATTCAAAGCAAAGAAAACTTTCAGATCTAGATCTAGAATAACATAAAGTTTATGAATAGATCTAGAAATAAATATGAGACGAATGCACCGTTAACACAAAGTTCTCCGGAAATATCTTCTCTATTCCTTTGCTTGTAGAGAGCTATCAAGGGTCTCAGCTCAAAGTCTATAACACAAGAATGCTTATCACAAATTCTGATCTATTAACCATAGGTTCTTCCTTTATTTATAGTGTATAAAGGGCAATTACAAATATGAATCTTTAAATGAATTCCCGCATGCAGAAGCTATGAAAAGGGAAACAACTAGCAATCTTCCTCCTAGAATTCCTCTTGGCATGACATGCATGATTTATAACTGAAAAATAGAACCTTCTATTTTGCATGTCTGCCACCTATTTCCAAGTAATTGACTTCTTCAAGTAACGAATTTAAACTAATCACTTAAGTTTTTATAATTTAATTTATTGTTCAATTACTTTTTCAGAGAAAATAAGAGAAAGAAGAAGAAAGGAAAAGAAATTAGAAGAAAGATGTAACACTTCCAGTCTTTTTCTTTTTTCATAATCTACATATGGTTGACTCTTTTGCCTTTGATTCTCACCAAACTGGATCTGGAAGCTATGCATGACTGTGATTTGCTTGCGGGTATTGCCTTTGACTTGTCTTCCCTTTTATCCTTGAAGCTTTTACAATTCTTCTTTAGTACATGCACCAGTGCAATGTTTGCTATAAATAATTCAGAAAAAAACTCATCATCTTTTATTTTTAATTGCATATGAGTAATTTTAAATTCTGGAAAGCACTCTGGATGAATGCAAATACAAGTAAATTCAATGAAGGCTTCAACTGGAAGATTGGGAGCACATGCACAAGATCCTGAAAGGAATTTTTCATGCATTGACTTCTACACGGGCTGCGTTAGAAACAAGAGGATGAATTTTTGCCGAAAGCCTTTGCAATTGGATCAATTTGTGCAGATTTGACAATTTCTTCAGATTCAGAAGATATATTCAATGTACCTGACATTGATTTGAGCACCTGTGATGAATACCTGCAATTTTATTCAGATAAAGACTGAGTCCATGACATGAATACTTGATTTTTATCACCAAAATCTGCATATAAAGTTTGCTGCCCTAAAATTTGAGGTTTTGCTTGCATGCAAAGCAAGAAAAAATATTATTTAATTCACCCAGGAACATATACCAACATGCAAATGCTCAGAATGACCAAAATTAGGCTATTCCAACCCTAGACGCCAAAAATGGAAGCTTCCCGGTAGTGGAAAATAAACTTTAATGCAAAATCCTCCTTTTGGCGCCAAAACCTGTCTGGGTTGCAATCCTCATAAAAAATAATTAACTACTTCTTTATTATGGCAGCCCATGCTTATATAATCCTCAGCATACTATTTTTAATAATTGTCCTTCCTATTTCTGACAATTTAATTAATAAACAATCATGTTTATTCACCCAAATTGGGCACCCAATTATGCATGTTGTTGGTTGCTTTTAAATAAATTTATTTTTAGCATGCATCCTTGACTTCTCCTTAGCTCTTCCACTTGGATTGACTTTCCTTCTATTTATGGCGCCAAAATTGGGTGAATAAACCATTAATAATTATTATTAAATGCATTGTTATTCACCCAAGGTGGGTCACATTTTTTAGCAAGGGTAATTTCCAAAAATAGGAAGTCAACTTTGATGGAAATTTCTACACTGCACTGCAGCTCCAAAAATCCCCTCTTTCACTTAAGTTGTTTGACTTTCATAATGAGAATTTTTACCTTATAAGGCATGTAAGAAATTCCCGATGGTGCTTTAAGTGATTTTCTTTTATAATGAGAATTTTTACCCTGCAAGGTAGGTAAAAAATTCCCGCCTGCTTGCCGCCTCTAATATTCCCATTGCAACTTAAGTGACTTTGACTTCATGGGAAAAAGTACCTTGCAAGGCAGGTAAGAAATTTCCACCTGCCTGCCACTACCAAAATTCCCATCGTAGTGTAAGTGACTTTGACTTCATGGGAAAAAGTACCCTGCAAGGCAGATAAGAAATTCCCGCCTGCCTACCACTACCAAAAATCCCATTGCAGCTTACACTCGTTAATTCCAAAAAATGTGACTTCCCTGAGAGAGACTTTTTGTCCATGACTTCATCTTTTTTGGTCAGAAGCTTGCATTTTGAGGTTGATTCCTTCTAGTGCTGCATCAGTAGATGATCTCCAGATGCTTCAGGCAATTAAACAGACTATACTGGACAAGGAATAGACCTAGGGGAATTTCACAGAGAAACTGCGGAGAAAACCAGAGAATAACGCAAAAGAAATAAATAAAAGAGTAAAACGTTGTCAAAAGTCACAGACAAAGCTCTGAATTCATTCCAAGTGAAAACCCTATTGAGATGAGTGAATACTAGCATGCAAAACTTCAACATGATTCAACCGGAGCACAATTTACTTCAAACGGGGCATTATTTATTCAATAAATAATTAAATAAAAATTTCCCACAGACAAAACTTGGCGGAGGGATAAAATGAGTTTGGGCATTTGGGTATTTGTCGAAATTGGCTCATATGATTCACTGGGAATATCCTAACATAATACAGACATCTTCTGGCAATAAAAACACAAAAAGACCCGTTATTTTAAAAGAACATTTTTTTTTTAAACATGGGATAGTCTCAGATTTCAGGGTAAAATCTGGGGACACCAGATGATATGTCTCCATCCATAGTAGAAACAAGGGAAGCATAGGTATCACTACCAGTAATAATTGGGTTACACCATCTAGACACTTTTAAATTCTTTTTTCATATCAAGTAATCTTAAGTTTTAGTCATCGTTGATCCAGGAAGAGCAATTCGTATTCTAGACAAGAAAAAACTTCATGGGATATGTCTCCAATCAGAGAGGTTCGAAAGTTTTTCAATTTGAATTCCAGGCCACTAAAGTATTGAATGTATAAGAATAATCCATAATGTGGAAATTTTATCAGAAAATATGTTCTTAAAGATAAATTTAATGTGGTTGATATTGGGGATGTGGATGTTTTTAGGGGCTCAAAGGTTATGCTCACTTGACATACTCCACCAATCATCAATAGGAACTATTACCATTTAAGAAAGGATACGGTGAATTTCTCCTTCAATGGTTCAGTACATTTGGAGAATAAATACCCTCACTAAATGCATAGTTTACATAAGAAGTACTAGTGGAACTACCAAAGTTGACCTCCATTGCATAAAAAAATTTCCATAGAAAAGTTTGAAATTTCTTTTCAAATATCTCTTAGATTGTCATATTCCAATAAATATCATTCCTAGAAGTTATATGTGATTCATAGTCTCTCATTTTTTTATACATTGACTTGATGTGTAGATGATACCATGACTAGAACAATGGTCTTCTAGAATTAACCACTTTTTAGTGGATATATATATATATACATATATATATATATAATCTTTTTGCATTTCCCCAATGTTAAAGTGTGTTTCTCTCTTGATATGCAAGAGGAACCAAAGGCTAATTTTTCCAGTTATGTGCTTATTTGGTTGAAATTTTCTATTGAGTTAGAGGGCATCCATTATCATGTGATGATGCATGCTCCAACAAAATATAATTTGTAGGTGTGTATACTTCTTCATTGGTATTTTCTATACTTCAAAAATCAAGTTTGATTAATCATTCATTGTTCATTTTTATACTTGTACAAAATCATAGAAGTCGTCATCTATACAATATGTGTGTGTCCACACACACACACACGCACACGCACACGCACACGCACGCACACACGCACACATGCACACACACGCACCCACGCACACACACACGCACACACACACGCGCACACACACACACACACACACACACACACACACACACATGCACACGCACACGCACGCACACGCACACACACACACCTTTTATGTAATCTATGAAAAACATTACAATATACCTCCTAAAACTATACTTCACATAATGTGGAAGGTACAAACTTATATACCATGACAACTGACAAGAAAAATATACCTCTTATACCTATAATTTATCATACATTCAAATAGAGTAATAGAAACAAGATAAATATCATTCACTTTCTATAGTTTTTGTATATAGGTCAGATTAATATCTAACAACCTATATAATTACATGTAGTTAAGATACACTTTCAAAAAAAAATCCATTTACACAAATACAAAACAACATGCAATGGTAGAATCAAATTCTAGTAAGCATTAATATAGTTTAAGATCTCATGTTTGTAAGACTTATCTAACCTGAAAGGTTGTTTACACAAATAATTTATAAGTACACCAAACTCCCACCTTGCCTCTTTTACTAATTTATAAAAGAATGAATTACATTTAGGTTGTGGTAATTCATATACTCTTAATAAGAATCGGTATACCAAGAATAATGTCAGTGAGAGTTTCAATTTCCATGTTGATGGTATAGGGAGTAATTGGTCATATGCAAGAGACTTAGGTTACATGTAGTTATCACCCAAATGATATAATAGGAAACTGTTTTTTTTCAAATATTTAGTAATACAATGACCACCAAACCTTTAAGTTATACAAAATTATGTTGATAATTAACTATTCATTTTTTACTCGGACAAGAAAACTCCTTCAAGATGATAAACACCTAATGACGTGTTAAATTCATTTTCAATTGCAATGGATACCACATGTTTTTCCTACTTATCTGGCAAGTCATTCATATGTATCTTCTTTGGATTCATGACAACCATTGTTTTTTGCACTCTAACATTTATAAAAAAAAATAGTATTAGGGAACTATGTAATAATAATTCAATATAAAAATTAGCACTCCTAGATTTATAGGACTAATTACTTACTAATACATGTAACAACTAAAGAAAATATTGGTTAAACATATTTCTTGTTCTCCGGGATTGGAAATTGAAATAGACCCAAAGTAGAGAAAACATGTTATCCTATCATAGAGGACAAGGGAATAGGTTATATATGTTTTTTTTAAATAGAATTTTTACTCATTCCACATAAATTAAATCTACTTTTTAATTAATAACAAGGATATAGAGTATTAGATAAGGGATATACCCACAAGTGTTTACATCTAGATTTTAGGATAAATAACCTATTTTCATGATAACTACAACAAGAAAATATTGAAATTGCTCAAGTATTTGGCTAAACATACCAATGTCAAAAATATTAAATCATATGATACATATAGAAAAAAAATCGATATATGGTGATAATATTATACATTTGTTTTCCAAAAAGCTATTGTAAAAAAAATAAAAAAACCTAAATTTATGTGCTTATGCATCTTATAAATTTACTAATTCAATGTCATCGAGTGAATCAAAATGTTTAAACGTAAGATGTTGAACACCATAGGGTAATGTAAGTTGAGATGTTAATTTCTATGTGCATAAAGTACAAAATATGTTTGTATACCTCTACAAGAGAATAATGTAGTCATGAAAATATCTGCTAATATAATAGACTATTAACAATAATATGCACAAAATAGTAATTGCATGACATACCATGGCGGAGTAAAGAATTGAACCAATATTAGATTTTATTCATAAAATATAATCCATGAAACAATTCGTACAATACAGTGAGGACTTGATATAAGTGCCCCTTCCCCAACGTATATCCTTTTATTTGTAATAAAATAGTTTATGATTATCAATTGACACAACCATAAACACCCAAACATAACCAATAAGAGTCATTTCGAACTAAAATATGTAAGTATGTTGATAACCATGATAATAATAATAATAATAATATGCTAGTCTACATTATCCCCCCTTTATAAAAGTTGTATTACCTTCCAAAATAGTTCATAGATAACATGATGAAATTAAGATTGAAGGGGGAGATAAAAGAAATTATCGATTTATTTCATGCATTTGGTTTATGGAGTCAAAGAAAGGGAATGTTTCTTCCATTAGGATTCTTAACCACTTTCTTCTTACTTCTTATAAAGTAGAAATCTAAAGATGGTATCCCCTAACAAGGTTGAGGTGTAGCAACCCCAAATCCAATCACAATTTGATCCTTTTTCAACCTTTGAAAATCCATGAAAAAAATAAAATTTATGTGAACAAATTTTACCACAAGCAGCCCACACTTGAATTATTTTTTAATTTGCTACTAAGATAAAATGTCACTCTTCAAGGGAAAAAATAGAACTTTTTCTGGCAGAACCAACCCCCTCAATATAAATTCATTAACATGGAGGTCATACTACTTCTCATAGGTTGTAAGAAGGCCATTAAGAAGTGGAATATTGTACATCGGTGGTAGCATATGTTAATCTAATTGCATTTGGCTAAATGACAATATGGGGAGATTGAACGAAAGGACTACATGAAAGGACTAGTCATAATGTTGTGAAGGGATGTCATACAGTGGTGAAGGGAGTTCAAACGTAATAGGTCATATAAGTTATCAAGCCAAAAGTTATTCAAATCACTTAAACGTTGAAGATAATATGAAGATCGAACAAAACATGAAGGTCTTGATTGAATAAAACATGAAGGTTGAATAGAACCTATTTGAGGAGAGGTGATACAAGTTCAAATTATTCAAGGTTAGGAATTGTAGGGATATGAAGAGATTGATTGAGCATTACATTTGAATAGAATTCACCTATGGTTGAACAAGAGCAATGCATGGTCAAACAAAATTATCAGAGTGGTCCACAATCGAGGATTGGGACTGGATATGATCAAATGCACAAAGCAGAAATATGTGTGGAGTAGTGAGATCTAAAAACATTCAAAGGAAGAAAAAATTCTTCGTTCATTCATGCAGAAGCTAATTAGCCAAAATATGCATATGAGGTTACATTATATAGTGAGAAATTAAGTCACCCAAAAATGTAACCAACTAAACTCACAATTAGAAAATGACTTAAATTACATTCCCCTAATAACCTATGATTAACTTGTGCAAGCCAATTAGACTGTGTAGGAAAATCCTACACCAAATTCCCCCCTTAAGCATAGCTTAGGTCGGTAGACAAGAAAAGGTGGGTCTGGAAACAAGGCCTAATGAGGTACTCACATACAATGCAAATCTCTCATAAAGCGAAGAAAAAGAGAAAAACCAGTGGGAAAAAACTACTCCCCAAAAGAGAGTAATGAAAATAAGGTAGGACTATAAAGCCCCACTTGAAGCTACAACAGCCAATAGCCACCATGTATATGGAAAATGACCTCCCGAAGTGACTTTGGATCAAAAGGAGGAGCAGTGAAGACTGTGTCAGATTTCCGAAGCCTAGAATTATGTTCAAAGACATAACGACACTGCTTTTCGGACCACAAGGCCTTTTAGGAAAACATCGATAAATTTGTTGAGAGGTAAAATGATAGGAATTAGATGTAGTGAGGTGTGGATCACCATGGAAAAGTGAATGAGTCTACCAAGTGGCTAACGAAAACCATATGTTTTCAACTCCCTATCTTCCTCTTTCCTTTTTCTTATCTTCTTTCTCAGATAACTCTCCAATACATAGCTGCAACTCCACATAATTTAATGTTTGGGACCCCTACCCTCATGGGGTCTTCAATACTATTTTCTCCGAAACAACACTCAACTCAAATATCCATCTCATGAACTCTTCAAGGGTTTCTTTACCATAAAACAAAAATATATTGCTAGTGGACTTACCTTTATTTTTCACTAAGACATTTGTTGGTCTCTTTCTTTCAATTGTTGGTTCTCTCTAAGGTATCCAGTCTTGTTTCAAAGGATATCAACATCTTCTCTGTATTTTCTTTATCTTCATTCAAAACTACAACTTCTCCACATTATGTTGTCTCCATTACATCTAATCTCCCTAGGATTTTCATCAACATCTCTACCAAGTCCTCTACTCCTTGTGCTCTTCCTCTTTCAAGAGATTTCCCTTTAGGTGTCATATGTTCTCACAAAAATAGGTTTCTCTTTCACAACTTACAACTCTCAAACATGCTTCTCTTTCACAACCTGTAACTAACAAGCATGCTCCTCTTTCACAACATAAATAAATAATCAACAAGAGCCTCACACCCAACCCAATATGGAAATCCTCGCTTTAATATCAATTGATGCAGTGTAGGTGAGGGTCCAAATGAATGGAAATAAAGTCCTAGAGGCCAAAATACAACTTCTCTTTAGATCTCGCACCCATTTCATACAATCCAATATCTTTTGGTGGCAGAGCGCTTGAAAAGTGGATTTTTTTTTGTCTTTTTAATGGAAATTTTTAACTTGTGAGCTAGTGAATTGCACTAAACTTAGAATTTGTGGGAATGAGAGAGAAGATATGGAGTATGAGTACTCGAAAAAAACCTCTCATCCAAACATAATCACAACCTTGATCAAGCCTTACACAAAAGCCACACTATTGTTTTTGCCAAAATACAATTTTTGAGTCTCTTCAAAGCAAACACGCATATGCATAAACATTACATAACTCCATGGATAAACTTAGTTTTCTAATCACATGAATTTTAGATCATAGACAATTCAAATGGGATTAATACAACTCATCGACACTCTTTTTGGATTGCAACACTCTATTGATATGCCTTTAGATATTTTTACAAACAGTTAGGCTTATTTTTAGAGCTGCAATACTCTTTGTAGGAAATTAATCTTAGACATTTTTTTGTTGTACATTACACATGAAAAAATCGACATAAAAATGTGTTTAGATTTTCAATTTTTGTCTCGGTTACCCCAATGTATACCTCTCCCAAAATGCTCATTTCTTTGCTCTTCTTTCACTTGTTTTTTTTTTTTTTTTTGTGGCCACCCTCTATACACTTCTTTACTGTGGTTTTCTTACATCTTAGGCTTCCCAAAAATCCTCAATGAGAAATTTCAACGACCATTCCAAAAAGAACATTTTTGGTCTTCTCGTGTGTGTTTTTGGATGATTTTCAAGCATATGTACCTCCCAACTTGGGCCTTCTTTTTCCAAATAACTTTGGCTACACCATGTCCTTCCAAAACCAAGGAAACCCATATTTTTGTGTTGAGATGCTCTAGGGACTTCTAACCAATAATTTTTGTATATCAAATGTTTGACTATAGCAAGAGAAAAAAAGCCGAAATTTGAAATTACTATTATTCTTTCTTTTGGTTGATGCAAGATTGCTTGAACCCTTGGATGCTCCTACATCATTTTCCAAACTCCATTTCCTTTCACAACCCTCACTACCCACTTAGCACAAGGAACAATGCTTTGGCGATGGATGTTAGTTATTCTCGTGCCTCCTTCTCTTGAGGAAAGCAACAAATATCCCATGCAACTTTGTGCAAACCTCGAGCTTGTTTGGCATTAACCATAAAAAGTCCCTTAACAATTTAGATGGGTTATCATATAAAGCACTTGATGAACCCAACTTGATGAGTAAAAAACATGGGTGGCAACAAGAATTTGCATGCACCCCTAACATTTTCCTTCGAGGGAAAGAGGTTTGGTATTCCAAAAGGATTTTGTTTCCACACAAACAACCACATACCGTGATCAATCAAAAGGAGAACAATTGAAACCAAAAGAAATACCTATGAACTTGAATTGTTCCCATCTTCTAATCCACTTCCTTTGAAACCCTTTAACCTAGTCTAGTATAAGCATCATATTTTGCCTATTACACTACATCTTAGTCCAATTCGAATTTGAGCCCGACACTTTGCAAAATATATCCAAGGAATGCAAAGCTTCATTAAAGGAGGCTTTTTGTTACAAAAGGGTGAGGAAATAATCAACAACAAAATGGCCATTGCTCAACTGTGAAATTTGAACAAGGAGTATTCCCCTAATTAGTCCCATCTTAGCTCGATGTACAAGCATCCAAAGACTTTTGCTACGAGAACATGGAGGAGCATTCCCCTAATTAGTCCCAACTTAGCTCGATGTACAAGCATCCAAAGACTTCTGCTATGAGAACATACGGCAAGAGCAAAAAAGCAACCTTTTCAAATAGAATGAAAGAGCCCAAAGTTCTTACACTTGCTATCATTGGTCATCAAACAAGTTGAGGTCTCCGAAAAGAGGGTGTGAAAGGCGGAAATGAAAAAATCTTCAAACCCTAGGGCTTTGAGCATGGCAAGAATAAACAACCTTTCAATGTTATTGTAAGCTTTCTCAAAATTTAGCTCGAGGAAGATAGTTTTATGTCGAGAGACACAAGCCCATGCCATGCCTTTCCAAAGAGTGGCGATATTATCAAATAATATACTATTTTTTAATAAAATAATTGCAAACATGATATGACGGAGGTGAAGGGCTAAAGGTTTGGCAATGCTCTTATAAGATATATTTAGAAGAGTAATTGGTTTCCCACTAGGAATTAACTTGGGATCCCTATTTTAGGGATGAACATAATATTACCTTTATTAATAAATTCCCAAATAATTGTTTTTAAGAGCTTCTCTGAAAACCTAGAGCAAGTGTGGCCCAACGAAGTCCCAAGCGGCCTTGTAGAATTCACAAGGAAAACCGTCAAAGCTAGAAGCTTTATCATTAGCCATTCTCTGAACAACAAATAGCTCATCGAGAGTAGAGGGGCATGGTAAAGTTTTTGAGCTAAGGGGCTCACTTTGTAGGGCACCACGTCAAAATATTTCTGGAGTGCTCAGATTCTTTTTGTTGTATATACCCGAGCTTGGAACACCAAGTTGTAATTTTCCATGAAAGCTAAGGAAATTTCAGGAAAAAAAGTGAGACACACAAGCAATTTGGATGACCTTAATTTACTCCTTGGCATGCTTGAGTCTAAGGGATTTGACATTTTCTTAAAGGCACGATCTCGAACCTTAAGCCAATGCATACAAGGTCAAATTTGAATCCCTCTAGCAACGTGAATTTCCACGAGCTTGAGTTTGTGTTTGCATTGAGCACTCGTACATTGTAACAACGAATTGAAGGGATCTTGCACCAAGAATCATTTGGTAAGAGTGCCATCAATCCAATTCCTAACCCACACCACATGTTTGCCATACTAGTATAGGAAAGTAGTGGTGCAGTTGATAACATCATTCCACCATTCAACCTAACTAACAACATAGAGAGGATGTGGAATGAAGTTCTACACTTTGGCGATGAGTCAAAGAATTCCCTTAGGTCCAAGGAGTGGCGTATTCAAAAATAATTCATCGCACTTCATGAAGGCCACCTCCCCATTCAAACTAGCAAGTGATGGAACAATCGGATATGACAAACTTCAGTGTGGATAGACACCAGTTGGCCACTAGAAAGATGAAAGGGAATGTGGTGCTCGAAGAACATGACATAGTCGAGGCCTTTGAGAACATGATTGTCGTCGACTCATAAATTGGATCACATAAACTGTGGTTTGTGAGATAAAACCAGTCACCAATTTTTTAAGTAATACCTTCCGATTCTCTAACACGCTAACGTAAAAGAAGCCACCTCTCCCTGGGAGTCTCAACCATATTAAAATCACTACAAATTAACCAATTGGCAAGAGGTAAATTATCTACTAACTAATGCGAGAAGGCCAATCTATTAGCCCATCATTAAAATCCTAGATATTACAAATTCCAAGGGAATGACCATTAATACCGAAAATTACCCAAATGCTTGGGGTTAGGGGTCTTCTCGGCAAGAATTAATGGGGCAAATTGTGGGTTATTCAAAACACTAGCACCACACAACCATTTTCATGCAAAGTGGAGTGTGTCTACCAAAGAAAAGAGGGAGAGAGAGAGAGAGAGAGTAAAACTAGCAATTGCACATGAGTTGCAAATTGTGCCGGAGAGGATAGTTGGAGTTGTAATTTATAGTGAAGTGTATGCCTATTTCATTTAGCATCACCAGCCTATTTGTTTAGATTGCTTCATTTAGCATCACCGATAATCGTCACAATTTATCTTTAAAATGAAGAAAACGGTTCCTATTTCTCGCAACAATTTCTCTTGCAACAATCTTGGAGTTAATTTTCGTTGTAGTGTGGCAATGAACACATAATCGAAGGTTCTTGACAACTGTAATAGTTGTTCCAGGGGGGCGTGTTTAACCAACCAAATGCAGCTGCCAACTTTTTACTATGGTGACAGAGAAATAATTTTTTTTCCTCCACTTCCACATCATTAAGTAAATGCGTTTAATATGAAAAATAGCTTGTTGCCTTCATCTCTCAAGCCATTTTCTCCAACTTTGCATAGATCTCCTCTGTTTGTAGATGCAATCTATGATTTATGATATGTCTACTGGCCTTCAATCCAATTACATCCAATGATCTTCTTAATTTCTCTATCTTTCATCCATCTCCGTATCATTTGAGCCTCACCTCACCTGTCGACGTATGCATAGACGTTTGAGAGAAGAAAATAAGCTACATCATTTTTAGGAACAAAATCCAAATGCATTATGGATGTAAATACTCCTAAACCTATATTCACATGTGAACTACAGGAACCAAGCAAACACTTCCACATGTACTGTTTGATAAAATGGCTCAGTGGTGTCATGAAATGCAATAACTGCAGAATATGCACAAAATGGTGTTCTTGATAAGGCTTTGAGTCTTTTCAGAAAAATGCGTCAAAGAGATGTGGTTTCATGAACTGTCATGATTGTAGGATCTGCACAAACAAGTTTGGTGAGAAGACATTGGAAACCTTTTAAGGAAATGCAACTGGTAGATATGAAGACAAATTCTACAACCTTTGTCAGCATCCTCCCATCCTGTGCTAAAATGGGAACTGCAATACATGTGGGCATAATCGAATGTGGATTTTTAGTAGATGGTATAGCTACAAATGCCCCGGTAGACATGTATGCAAAATGTGGAACACACATGAGGCATGTGAACTATTGGACAAGATTTCCGAGAAATAAACCCACTTCTACAAAAAATAATTCCGCCAAATTTCTCTTACCGATTTTTTTTCCAATGTGCTTGCAATGGTTATGATCCAGATCCGAACCAAAATATAAAGGATTGGGAGCATAGGCTTGAACAGGATCGAGAACCTTGACCACTACAAAATCTAAAATACTAGAAATGCAAAGAGAATAAGACATAACAAGTTTATTTGGGAACATGAAAATCTCAATGAATGATGAAATCTTTGAATGAAACCCTGCTTGAATAAGCCAGCAACGTGATATTGAGCCACAAAAAATGAAAACTTACAGGCCATCCAGAGTTGTTGAGAAGAAAAAGCCTTCCAATTTATAAAATTGAGTGAAGCTAAAATATTTCAACAATCCAGACCAAATCAAAAAGGCCTTAGGCAGCTGAAATATTACAAATAATCCAGGCCAAATCTTACAAAGTACCATTATTTTACAAAGTACCATATTCGATATCTTACAAAGTACCATTATTTTCCCACAACCTTGTTGTCTTTGCGGCTAAAGGTCCCCAAAAATGAAGAAATCAAAAAATTTAGATTTCAGCTAATAAAAAGGCCCAAAACGAGAAGAATCGACCTCTTTCTCTAGAATTCCACAATGCCACTAATAGGAGTCGTATTTTTTCTGCAAACTCTTATAATAATTGGGCCTTTTATAGACATCCTTCCCGCTTGACACCACCATGTGCCCAAGATAATATCTTTCCTTCACTGGAATTTGACTGTGCATATCTGCAAGACTGCAACTACAAAAGGAAATGATTTCTCTCATTACATAGTCGAGAATGGCTAATCGGATTGAAAATTATATAGTCCAAAAAGTAGATAAACATTGTAGCCTAAAAAAAATCTGAAGTAGCACAATTAGATCTTAGATATTATTATAGGAAATATCTAAAATATGTGGATATTTAAGATAGTACATATGTAGGACTCTAAAAATATATCTGAAATCCGGCACCCTGCAAAATTAAGACCGCTGGAATCTGACACTTTCCAGCCAAAGCTTCTTCGAAGGTGGACGCCCACCGACGAATAAATAAAAAAGAAGTTTCTTGTTCATTTTTGTTCACCTTTCTTCTCTTGTGCATTGTAAAACACTGATGAGTTTCAAGTAAATGATAGAACAAGAAAATAAGGGTCAAAGTTCCCTCCAAATTTACACCAAACTATTGGCAGCAACCCATATGACAACATACCAAGGTGCCACGTGGGAAAATAAACCCTAAACAGTTGGAGGAGACTTCCAGCCCCACCTTGAAAGAAACCTTTTAAAATCAGTGGGCTAAAAATTTGAGGCTCCTATTTTACAAGGGAAGATTCATTTTGTTCCCATGGCAGGTTAGAAAACAATTCACAGAACCTGTCACTGCATTTTTGTTTTTGGAGCTGAAGCCCCTCCATGGAATCTTGCCCTAAATAAGTCATTGATGGCCAAAGATCAAGTTAAACCCACCCACATGGGAATAAATTATTTGTTTGGAATAGAGGCTGTGAGCCAGAATCAACAATGAGAACATAACAGAACAGAGCTTATTCAAAAGGTTCAAACAGCAGTATCCTTCAATTAAATTTCAAAAGCCCCACCCGTGAAGAAAGAGGTGTGACAAAATGATAAAATGCCCTCAACCATTGAACCAAAGCAGACAGATTTAGTGACAATATTAATGTCTTACAGCCCCATAGATTTAATGACAATATTACTATCTTATACCCGTAACTTTTTCCCATACAACTCGTTGATTTTGTGGTGCTTTCAATGTTGTGGTTCAAACCAGTGTTACGCGAGGATGAGTCCCCTAGATTTTGGTGACGTCCCCAATTTTTAAAAAATCTTTCAAAAGTTTTCTGATGTTTTTACTTTTGAAGAGCTATTATTTTTACCAAGAACAGCAAATTATAATCTTGAAAGTAACTAAAATACATTAAATACAGTTTAAATTCCTAGAGGTCATTGAAAAAAGTTAAGATATTGAAATATTAATTTTTATGTATTATTTTAAAAGCTGCCCCCCCTGCCATTTCCAAAATTTGGGAAATTTTTTTGCCGTCCCGAAAACCCTATCACTCCGTAACTCCCGTCCCCCGTCCCCGAGACTTAGGTAACTATGGTTCAAACAGCTGAGGCCACTTGAATGGCATATGAAACAAAAGTAAATTTCTATCTTAGAAACTTGAATCAAACCAACAACCATTATCAAAAAGGAAATGCAACAAAGTAATAGCAATGCAAGAGCCCCTGTCACATCCATTAGTTTTTGAAGTTGCAACTCCTCTAAATTCAATCGAGAACTAGCATAACATATACAGTAAATAAAATCAGTATTCAAACCCATAAACCATGAACATATGTTCTTGCAAGTTTACAGCAAAGTAGCCCAAGTACTCATTGAATTTTTTAAAGAATATCCAAGGGTATGAATCTTCGGTGACGAGGCAAGATCCTTTTGCTTTCTTTCTTCATGCTGTTCCTTGAAGTTGTTTGGGATTTGTTCCACCTAAAAATATTATACTGTTAGTTAATAGTAAAAAGGCTGGCGCAACCCTTCATGATTGCAATTCTCGAAAAGGAAAAAAATACCTATTACCCTTATATTTAAACTATGCAGATGGGATGAACACCGTTCATTGAAATGAACTACAGAAAACATTGCTGTTATTATAAAAACTGTGAATTGTAGTGAAGTTTTGTTAACCCCATACAAATGTAAAAACAATTAACCAGTGTAACCAGCTAGCACATAGCACATACCAGTACTGGTTATGAAACCAAACTGAATCTGCTGCCACAGGTATTCCATCCTGGTTGCGGTTCCAAGAAAAGTAGGCATCGGTGTGGTTCTTAATCTCCAGCATACCATGGCCATAACTGGCCTCACGGAAAGCTGAATATGCAGGCTGTGGTTCTGTAAATCTGGATAAATTATCACCTTTAAAATGAGCAAGGAATTTTAATCACAGTACTCGCTGATAATATAAATACAAGTCTAACAAATACATAAGCCTAAAAATGAACACAATAACTAAGAGACTGGAAAATAGGAAATAGCGGATGTATTTTCCTATCGGTGTTTCACATGCACCATTAGGTACTGTAGCCTATGCTCAAAACTTTAAAGCATTTGATCTTCCATTGCTCAATAAATACTGATAAATTTATGAATAAATATTGATAAATTTGGTTTTATGATAATGTACTCAGGCCTATGCTCAAAACTTTAAAGCATTTGATCTTCCATTGCATATTATAAATGTTAACTTTTAAGCAATAGACAAACAAACTTGAAAAATAAAGAGGAGGAAACATACACTCCAGCGAGCCCTTCTATGTTCCCACCATCACCAATAGTTATATAGACTGGGGCAGATAAGTCTTCAATGGGCGAACAATATCCATTTGTAATATTATATGCTATATTTGAAATCCTATGCTGCAAATCCATTTAAGAAAAAAACAACTTTGAGTTACAACAGAATCTTCCAACAGACATGAATGAGAACTAATGTCAGAAACCAAATCTATTTGTGTACAGTAACAGGTCCTAACTTTATTCTGATGCTATATAGCCACAAGCTTTTATTCATCTTCCTTCCAATTTGATTAGCTCACAAAGTCTTGTTGCTGATATTCCATTGATGTGGTTTTAGTTCAAATTAAGGGTTTAGTAACTAGCTTAAGAGCAAAGTTTAAATGACGATTCAGGGTGAATTCACAAGCAATAACCTGGAATTTCCTTCACTCAGAGAGGCATCACACCAGACAAAAATGCAATTGTGAGCTAAATTTCAACAAATACCGTTGTAGTTGGTTTTTAAAATGCGTTATTTTGTCAAATTGTAACCTGCAATTTGCCATTTGTCTGGTGTGATGCCTCTCTGATTGATGTGGTTACAGCTAGAATTTCCATCACTCATAGAGGCATCACACCAGACAAATGGCAAATTGCAGGTTACATTTTGACAAAATAACGCATTTTAACAAACCAACCACAACGGTGTTTGTTGAAATTTAGCTCACAATTGCATTTTTCAGTGGGTAAACATAAAGAAAACAAAATGTAGAGAACCTAAAACAATAGCCATAACTTCAATAAACTACTGCCAAATAACAATATTGCCCATTGCTTTAAAATAATCATGCACGATCATTACACAATGGCAGAACTTATGTCAATCATCTGCCGCTAGAAATTAGTGAATAATTGTTGACTGATATTCTAAGTCAACTTACAGAAAAGCAAACCCCATTCAGTATCCATTTAGTTCCCAAATGAGAACTTAACTTGATAATTTGGTATGTTCTGATCTAGATAAAAATGGCCTCTATAAAATGGTATCCATAAAAGATTGAGCACCAACTGAGACAGTAACATTCAACAAGGCTTTTTTTCAAAAGTTTTTTTTTGAAATTGTGCTTTTCAAAAGTACACAAAATTATGTGAAGGGTGGAGTTGGAGCTAGCAATGCTGTAGTTAGGCAACTTCCAGTCAGACAAAGAAATCTCTCGATCTTTATAGGTGTCAATAGAAACTTTCTCAAAAGATACAGCTTTTTCATTCCTGGTGCCATATACACTGGTGGAAGGCTGCCCTACTTGAATTTTACTTCCTGAACTTTCAGTTGTGTATATTCTTCTTGCAACTATTACGGACAGTATCTTGATAGTTTACCATGCCACATATGAGCAGTCAAGTGACAAATCATCCTTACTGTTGGTCTAGGCGACAATCTAGAATTGTCACATATGTACAAGGGTTATTTTTTAGGCTAAATCCTAACCAGCACATCTCATGGGCATGTGAGATCTCCTTGTGGGAACAAGAGGACTAAATACATTTAATTTTCTTACTGCTCAAATTTGTATTTCTTGGGCTTTCAACTCTTTGAAAAATCTTGTGATAGATCAAGCATTGTGGACTGAGGCAGTAACGTTCAACAAGGCATTTGTTTTTTTTCAAAAGAAAAGCTTTGAAATTGTGCTTTCCAAAATTACTCAAAATTATGTGAAGGGTGGAGTTGGAGCTAACAATGTGATAGTTAGGCAACCTCCAATCAGACAAATAACGTTCTCAATCTTTATAGCCGTCAATAGAAACTTTCTCAAAAGATACAGCCTTTTCAATCCTGACGTACCATATATACTGATGGGAAGCCACCTCAGAAGCATGGAAATGCCCCAGGGGGTCCCGTTTATGGTAGAAACGTTTCAGAAACGCAAAACAGATCCGAAACGCCTTCGAAATGTGCCAGACGTTTCTGGAAATGCCTGGGACTTTTCCAGAAACGTCCTAGGCATTTCCGAAAACGTCCGACACGTTTCCGCTGGGTTTTTAAAGTTTCAAGCATCAGAACTTTAAAAAAAAATAAAAAATAAAAGCATTTAATAAACCTAACCCTAATCTACCTACCTAGACTTGCTAAAGACACTTCCTAAAAGCTATATAATGACCTCTTGGGTCCATTCTAAATCACACTCTCATTTTCTCTCTTGCTAAATTCAATTTTCAGTAAAGTTCAAATTTCAATGAATACAAAATATTTTGAGTGCTTTATCAATTATCTCTTATGGTCTACAACTATAAAATGAGTAATATATATATAAATATTAAATAATATATTCTACGGATGTTTCCGGTAACATTTCCAAGGTTTTTTCAAAATTGCTGTTTCCGCGTTTCGTATTCGTTTCCGTTTCCGTGCAACGTAGGAAGCCACCCTACTAAAATTTTACTTCCTGAACAATTAGTTGTGTATCTTCTTCTTGCAACTACTATGGATGGTATCTTGTCTATTCATAGTTTACTATGCCACATATGAGCAGTCAAATAATTAATAATACTAATTTGTGGTCTAGGCAACAATCTAGAATTGTTACATAGGTACAAGGTTTATATATTAGGTTATAGCCAAACCAGCACACCTCATGCGCATGTGAGGTTATCCATAAATGAGTGTTGAGGCAGTAACATTCAACAAGGCATTTTTTCCAAAAGAAAAGTTTTGAAATTGTGCTTTTCAAAAGTACTCGATATTATGTGACGGGTGGAGTTCGAGCTAGCAATCCTATAGTTAGGGAACCTCCAGTCAGACAAAGAATGTTCTCAATATTTATGGGTGTCGATAGAAACTTTCTCAAAAGATACAGTTTTTTTAATCCTTACATGCCATATACACTGATGGGAGGCCACCCTACTAAAATTTTACTTCCTGGACATTTAGTTGTCTATCTTCTTCTTGCAAGTCTTACAAACTTTAACTTGTACATTTATACTTTACCATGCCACCTATGAGCAGTTAAATGACTGATCATCCTTATTGTTGGTCTAGGTCTAAGTTGCCGCATTCGGCGAACTTGAAGGAAAAAATTCGAAATTCGCTGAATTTTAACAATGGGTTGAAAATCGCGGTTTAATTCGCGTTTTTTCCCTTTTTTGGCAATTTTTTCCGTTTTTGGATCTTTGGTGAAAAGGGTCCGAGAAGATGTAGCAGCAAAAACTTGCATGTGCCATAACTTTCATTCTGTAGCTCCGTTTCAGGTGTCGTTTTCTCTAAAAGTGCATATTTTCTCGAGCTCTACGCATTGATGGCAATATTTTTCTTATTTTCATAAAATCCATTTTTGCATCTTTTTGGACCAAGCAACTTCTTGCAATCTTCTGAAAGAATCATGAGCTTTGATCGCCTGACAGATTAGTAATTAAAAATACTGGATAGCTTTCCAAAACTCAGCGAGTATTCTCCCGTGCTCGGACTAATCGTCCCACCTGCCAGCTTGGTCGCAACCTACGAGCACATGTTTTTTGAAGTTTTTGCTTTCAATCACATTATTGTAATAGCTACTTATGAAATCAATGAAATGTGATATTATCTCTCTTTTGAAATGTGAATTTATCTTTTGTTTTTATATATGTAATAAAAATGTATATTTCTCATAGTCGAATTTAATCACGAATTTAATCGCTGATTTTTTTACCAGCGAATTTTTCACGAATTTAATCATTGGCGAATTCGAACACGAATTCGAATGCGGCAACTTAGGTCTAGGTAACAATCTAGAATTGTTACATATGTACGAGGATTACTTTCTGGCTATAGCCTAACCAGCACACCTCATGTGCGTGTGATACCTCCTTGTGTGAACAAGAGAACTTAACACTTTTAACTTACATACTGCTCAAATTTTTATTTCTTGGGCTTTCGACCCTTTGAAAATTCTTGTGGTAGATCAAGCATTGCAAATTCATGGAACAAGAGAGATGTTTACATTCCGTGACAGATAAAATATGTTTTTAGAGAGAGAAGATTTCCACTATTCTACAAAGGATGTGTCTCTTGAGTTTATTGTGGGATGTGGGGATGCATCTTAAATGTGCCCAAAAACTTGGAAAACATGTCCCAGACATGCCGGACATGTCGAGCACTAGATAAGCAAAGGCATTTACACACCGCTCCAGAGGCTGATCAGTGGTGCCCACCTTGTACTAGAGCTTCTCAGCTCCGGGTCATTAAGCATTCGCCGATTCCTCTGGACTACCCAAAACTTAAAAAAACTAAAAGACAAAAAGGCATATCGTTTTATTTTTGAAATTTTCAATTTTCTGGCATTTACCTTGTTGAAATTGGTTGGTGCCATTTTTGAGCTTGCACCGTTTTGCCCTAAATTTTCCTTCATTTTGCATGCTTTGAAACGTTTTTCTCTCAAATTGGTGGTCTGCAACTTTTCCCTCCAGTTGAATGCCTTGAAATGCTCACAAACTTGTTGTTTTCCCCAATTTGAAAGAAATCTGCATGTGTGCCCTGTTTTGTGCCCTAATTTTTCCAAAATCTGTGGGCTCTGCCATTTTTCCTTTTTGCCCGATCGTGGAAGTTTAAAATTGATCGATTTGCACTTGTATGCCATTGAAAATCCAATTCCATGATAAAAAATGCTTTGAAAACATGTTTCAGTTGGTTCAATTTTGAGAAATTTGTCGTCCTTAGTGAAAAAATCAAATTCTAGGGCATCCCTGGCATTTTCTGTGTTTTGACGGTCAGACGGGCATCATTTTCCCATCAATTTCTTCTTCAGCATTCATCGGCAACGTGGCTTGTTCTAATTGGCCAAGGGACGGTGGAAAATTGTTTTAACTTATCACTTTTTGCTTTTTTGGCAAAAGGGTGAATTTGGTCCCATGGCTCCACTTTACTCTGATTGGTTCTAATGTTGCTTACGTGTCCTCTTTTGATTGGATGAGGAGCAGTGGGTCTTTTTGTGCCTTAAGGCATTTTGGAAAAAGAGTTAAAGAGCAAAGAAAATGCCTAGGGCCCGCAACGAATCTAAAATGGAACACATGGAGGCTTCTAAAGAGCCAAGGAAAATTGTGGGTGGAGGTTGATTGGATGAAGTTTTTTGACTTTATTTTGGAAAAAATATTAAAGTCAAAAAAATGCTAGAACCCGCAGCGAATCACAGGTGGACACGTGGCACATTTCATCAGAGGCGGGAACTTCGGGCCTGGGGGAAGAAATTGAGATTTTTGGCATAAAGGGAATTAAATTTTTTGGCATAAAGGCATAAAATTAAGGAGGAACTTCGGGTCCGCAAGCCCACATCGAATCAACAATCGCCACGTGTCAGGGACAGAATCGGAGGTGCGGGTCCATGGGGATAATTTGGAAAAATTTCCTTTTTCCAAAAAAGGTGGAAATGTGTAGAATCGGTCCGCGATTCCAATGGGGCCCACTTTGGGACACGTGTCAGGCCCATTTTCATGAGGTGGAGGTGCGGGGAATTTTATCAAAATTTTCTAATATTTCCCGAAAAGTTTAAAAGGTAAAATGAAGCTCGTAGGTCCGCATCCAATGGAATGGTGCCACATGGCCACTCAGAATAAAAGGGTCAAAAAGTTAAAAATGTGAAAGTGCGGAGGTGCCGAATCAAATCTCGCCAATGGCAATTTTTTCTTTTTCCAAAAATGTAAAATGGAAAAAGTGCCTCCAAAGCCCATCTCCAATGGTTTTTCTCCATGTGGAGGGCTCAGATTAAAAGTTGAAAGTCAAATCAACGGTAACTGTGCATCGTTTTTTAGCTTTGGCTGCCATTTTTGCCCTGAAGCTCCAGGAAGTTTGGAGATGCATTTTTTGCATCAATTTTCATCAAATTTTTGACAAATTCATGTTGTTTGTGCCTGCAAGGACCAATGCAATTGGTTTTGAGGATCAATTTGAAGATCAAAGATGTTTTTGAAATGAATTTTTGCCCTAACCCGTCCAAAAACGTGAAATATCAGATCCAAAAGTTGCAGAGTCAAATTTTGGAGGGATAAGGATGAAATAATGAAAGGAAGGGGGTCTGCATGCTTTGAAGATGAAAAATGTGCCTCCACAATGGATAATGATGCAAATTTTGCAATGATTCATCTCTTTTTGAGACAACTGGCAACTTTTTGGACGTGTTCTGTTAAACGTCCCTGTCTGCGAATCATGAGGAATTTTTGTAACAAATTTGATCCTTTGGCATATTATTTTCTTGGGAAAGAAGGCTCGAAGGAGATTGAAAGCTATATATTGCATGAATTTTTCATGCAAAGGGTTGGAAGAGTTTAAAAAATCCTGGAAAACTAAAAATTTCATGGGAAAATCTGGGAAGAAGCCCATTCTCTGAGTGACCACTTGAGAAACTCATGTAACTCTCTCTGTATCAGATTTCAAATCATGTTAAGTTGGTTGCACATGTATAGCCATTAACAAGCTCTGAGATTGTTTTTCAAAACATTCCCCTGCTGATAAATTTGATCATTTTTGAGTTATTTTGTGTTGTCTTTGGGAAAAATCTGTGAATGCTTACATTTCAGAATGCATTTCAAATTTGTGTTTCTTGTTTCCTGTTGCAGTCTTGTGTTTAAAATCTCTCTTGATCATACATGGTCTCATTTCTTGTGATAGTTTAGTGGCATTTGCAATCTCACATTCAGAAGAGCTTTCATCTGATAAAGAGATAAACAAATTTAAAATCACTTTACCTTCCTTGACTTCAGAGATTGTTTGTAAACCTTTGGGTGCACCTTAGGTCATGATTAAATAGTGATTGCTAAATGCTTCATTGGTTCATTCTAACTCAAGATTTTGTGATAGATGATCAAATATTGTGTGGAAAAGTGCAGATCTGGGCCTCCATTTGATGCACATATCCTGGTTGAAGGGATGATTAACCATTTTGATACTTTCTGCTGTTAAGTTTCTCCATATTTTGCTGAAATCCTCAAAGAGTCTGGCGGACCTTGGTTTGTCTTATCTAAACTCCCACCCAAAAAATCATTCAAAACAACTAATCCTACCCTGTTTTACCCCTGTTTTGACCTGTATACCCACAGAAGATCAAAATCCATTTGCTAAAGTATGCAGAACAGATCAGGATTTCAAAATGTCTTCAGTAACCCTTGCCTTGCATTGAAAGTATCTCCATAATCTGGAAGTGACAACTTGTGAAAGTCAGATTTGGAGTGTTGATCATATTTTCCCAAGGCCCTTTTCATACTATTTGCACAAATTGAGGGATATCTTCATCTCCTTCACCATTTGAGGGTTACAAAATAGGTTCTCTTACCTTGGTTGAAAGGCACAACCTAAAATAGTTAGGACAAGATCAAGTCCTATTTGAGTGCTATCCATCTCTCCACAAATCTGAGTGCCAGTTAGATCATATCCCCAGCTACAAAATGACACACACCATGATCCATCTGTCTTCAAGCTTCATGCCATATCTTTGATGCTGCTCAGACTGAAAAGGAGAACAAATTTGGGTACCAACACCAGTGGCGCCGTTTTTGGGGACATTCTTAGTTCAATCTGATCCATGTGCATACATATTTGAAATATTTGAATGCATATCAAACCCTGGTAATGTCTCTTGCAAGTTCTGTCTACAAATATATTGTTAAAGCATCATTCTATACTCAGATTTGCAAGGTGTATGCAAAGGTTTCAAACTCTGTCTGCAATTTTATCAGTTTCTAGCAGTAGTTGCACTTCATTTGCATTTGTGGTTGATAGATTCAAGAAAAGGAAGATCTGATCTATAAAGTTTGGCAAGATTTTCAGTGCTGATAGGTATTTGACAGAGTATTTTAGTGCATTTGCACAACTAGGGTGAAAGTCCTTAGTGGCGACTCCATGTTGTTTTGATCTTGATAAATACCAGTGTCTTAGCTTTCTGTCATTTGTTTTTTGGTGTTGCTAATCTCTGCAAAACTGGAAGGAAGAAGATCTCTCTTCATTAGAGACTCTGCTAAGAAGTTGTTTTCAGATTCAAGGAACTCAGAGTTAGAAGGGAGAAGAGTTTGGAAGGTGGTTGGAGAGCAGAGCTCAAGGAAGGAGGTTATCTTTGTCAAACTGGAGATTAATCAGCTTTCATTGAGGACTGCAGTTCTTCTTCAGGTAAATCTGAATCAAGATATCCTTCTGAAAATTTGCATTCTCCATCTAGAGAGGGACCTTCATTTGTCTTTGAAAATCTTTCCTCATTCTGCCCCTGTTTTTTCCAAATCTGCTAGAGTTTATCAAGAAATTGATCCTATAGGGGATATCCATTTTGAAGATTACATTTGTATTCCCTAAAAACCTCTCACTCCTCATCATTTTGTTTCTCCTCCAAGATCACCACCTCAAAACAATATGGCTCAGCCTAGACCTCCATTTGTTGTTAACACCTTTGGTCCTATAAATTTTAGGGGAATGGTTGGTTATCCTATTGCTGTCCCTCAAGATGTCAGAAATAGATTGCCAAAGTTCGAAGGGAACAATGCAATAACTGGTGATCAACATCTCAAACTTTTTGTTAACATGATGGAGGATTTTGAAATTGATTTGAAGATGTGTATGTTAAATTGTTCATTCATACACTAGAAGAGGATGCAAGGGATTGGTACAAGGCTCTGCCTGATAATTCTATTGATTCTTGGACTGAAATGAACAATGCATTTAGGTTGCAATATGGTGACAAGACTGATCCTAGGTTTCTCTTGTCTGAATTTGAAAATATCAAGAAGAACCCCAATGAATCAGTGCATGACTTTAACACAAGATTTAACAAAACTTTGAGAAGGTTGCCTGTTAATTTGAGGCCATGTGATGAGTCTTGCTTAATCAAATATGCAGATGCATTTGATAAGAAGGCAGCCTACTACTTAAGAGACAAGAACCCTACCAATTTAAGGTAGGCCTTTACCATGGCACTGCAGATTGAAAATAACATTAAGGCAATTGGGAAACCTCTCAAGAGAGATGGTGTAAAGTTGATAAACCCTAAAAAACCTCAAGCTAGCAAGGGTGCTGATTTGGAGGAGGTTGTGAAAACTTTGGCAGGGGCTGTCAAAGAAATCTCATACAAGTTAGCCCGGGAAGAGAAGGGAATTGGGCAGACTTCACAAGGTCAGCAAAAAGCACAAAACCATGACAGATTTTCCAATCATCCTAGGGGTGATCAGAGATCTGATGATAGAGGGAAAGGACCCATGGGGTCTGCAAATAGACATCCTCAAGCACGTGAAGGAAGAGTGTTACCTGATCCCCTAACTGCTAGGGTTGCTGCTGTTGAGGAAGTTGTTGATATTGATTGGTGTGATAGGTGTTTTCTACCCCATCCTCCATGTGAAATGGACCAACAAGATGGTGAAGCTAATAATGATGATGGTACTGATGATGATATCTGCATGGTGGGTTGTTCTTCAAGCTCACAAGAAGGAGCAACATCAACTGAGGTAATAAGTGCAAGGACAACTGCAACCTTTTGGGATTGCATCAAATGGGTACAAGTCCTTCTTCCCTCTCATACTCTTGAGGTAGATGTAGTGCAAGCTTTTGAGATTCCTAACAATGACTTTGAATACTTAAGAGCTTTGATGATTAAGAAGTATGATGGTGGTATCCCTTCGGAGGAAGATAGACAATTGTTAATGAATGTTGTTGTGGCTCAAGAGAAAGAGTATAACACTAGGAGCAAGGTTGTTAAGGGAGTTGGGCCTCAAGCCAAACCTAAAACACCCTTGCTTACAAGTATTCCCAAAGAAGCTCCTAGAAGAGAAACACCTGCCAAAAGCTCTGTTGTCCCAAGAAAAAAATTACAGTCCTCCTCATGCCAAAACTGCCAAGAATCCCATGCCATCTAATGAATCTGCTTGTCTCCATTCCAATGTTGCCTTGCCAAAGAGTGTTCCATATGACATAGCCCAGGTATTGAGCCAAATCAAAGTGAGTGTTCCAATCATTGAGTTGCTTAGGATTCCTGAGCACAAGAAGAGAGCATTTGAGTACTTGGGATTGAAAGAGGAGAAGAGTACCCCAAGCAGAAATGTAAACATTGTTGAAACTCCTCCTCAAATCATTGCAGACCTTGAAACACCACCAGCATTAGAGGATCTTGGAGAAACACCTGAGGTATACTTGGGGACATCCTTGGTTGATTCCCAATTGAATGTTGATCCATTCTTTACAACTTTGATCATAAAGGATAGACTACTTCACAATTGTATGTTTGATTCTGGTGCATCATGCAATGTCATGCCTCTAGAAGTCATGAATGAGTTGGATATCAAAGTGACAACAGCCTATGGAAAGTGTACTGCCATGGACTCAAGAGAAGTGTTGGTAGTTGGTTGTGTGAAGGGTTTGGTGGTACAACTTGCAGCCTATCCGGGTAAGAATTTGAAACTTGATGTTGTGATTGTTGATTGCCCTGCCAAATGGGGTATGCTTTTGTCAAGAAAGTGGGCTGCAAGTGTTGGTGGGACTGTTCAAATGGACATGTCTTTTTCCACTATTCCCATTGAAGGCAGCCTTGTCAAGCTCTATGGAGAAAAGAAGATGTTACACCTTATTGAAGATCCCAACAATGCTTCCTATGAGGTGTTGTTTGCTGATGTTGATGTTGATAACTTTGTTGGGTTTGCTGATGGCAAAGAACACAAGATGGATCAGTCAAAGTGCCTTGAATAGGTAGGTTCCCCTTGGACCTTGCTATTTGATGGAGCTTGCTCCAAATTTGGAAATGGTGCTGGTATAATTCTGATTTCTCCTAGCTTGGAAGAGTTTGTTTTTTCCTTCAAGCTTAATTTTGAATGTACTAACAACATTGCTGAGTATGAAGCCTTGTTGTTGGGTCTGAGAATTGCATGGAAGTATGGTGTCAAGGACATCATTGCAAAAGGAGATTCAGAGCTAGTTGTCAAACAAATAAGAAAACTATATGCTACAAAAAATCAGTGGATGAAACAGTACAAACATGCAGTTTGGGATCTAATTGAGATGTTTGATTCCTTCAACATTGTGCATCATGACAGAAGTTTCAATGCTGCTGCTGACAAGTTGGCAGTGTTGGGGTCAAGATTTGGAAATTGCACCATTTCACCTTATTGTGAGTACAATATTGAAGTGTTAACTAGGCCAGCTGTCCCTGACAACATCAAGCATTGGCAAGTGTTTAATGATGATGCTCAAGTGCAAAGGTTCTTACAAAATCAAGGTGAGTTTGTAGATCAGAATATTGATTGGGAACCAATGGTGTGTGTGACTGAAGGAAGAGAGACTTTGTTTGGAAAGGATATTATCCAATTGAAAACTAACACCATTCCTAGAGGTCTTGTTGCACTTGAGTCAAATTTTGACAATGTTGATTGCATCATCAATAGAAACATGTCTGCCTCAAGGGATGTGGAAGAGCATAACTTGGGCACTAATGATAAACCAAGAAAATTTTGGTTGGGCAGCAATCTAAACAAAGAAGAAAAATAGTCCTATGTTCAACTATTGAAGAAATATCAGGACTGTCTTGCTTGGTCTTATTCAGAGCTGAAAGCATACAGAGAGGACTTGTTTCAGCATGAGATTCCTCTTGAAACAAATGCCAAGCCCTTCAGACAAAAGAAGAGGCCAATTAATCCACTCCTCTCAATGAAAATGCAAGATGAATTGAAGAAACTGAAGGAGGGAGGGATCATTCAGCCCACAAGGTATTCATCTTGGGTTGCAAACCTTGTGCCAGTCAGAAAGAAAAATGGAGATATCAGACTTTGTGTAGACTTCAGAAATCTAAATAGAGCTTCATTGAAAGACAATTATCCTTTTCCAAACATGGAAAACATGCTGCAGTTAGTGACTGGATCTGAATTGTTGTCCACCTTGGATGGTTTCTCTGGCTACAATCAAGTTGTTGTCAAGGAGTCAGAAAGATTTAAAACTACCTTTACCACTCCTTGGGGAACATATGTCTATGTAAGAATGCCTTTTGGTCTCATGAATGCTGGAGCTACCTTCCAAAGAGCAATGGATGTTGCTTTTGCTGGTTACATAAATGACTTCATTGCAGTTTATCAGGATGATGTGACTGTGTTTTCAAGGAGTAGAAAAGATCACTTGCAACACTTGGAAAGAATGTTGATCAGATGTAGAGAATATGGCATTTCTCTCAATCCAAAGAAGTGTCATTTTGGGAGTGCAAAAGGCCAAGTTACTTGGTCATATTGTTTCAAAGGCTGGTGTCATGATTGACCCTGAGAGGGTAGAAGCAATCAGCAAGGTTCCAATTCAAAGAACAAAGAAGGGCATCCAATCCTTCTTTGGAAGATCAATTTCATTAGAAGGTTTGTGTCTAATTTTGCTGAATTGACTCTTCCTATTACATGCATGTTAAAGAAAGACCAAGTTATCAAATGGGAGGAGGCTGCTATTCAGGATTTTGAAGGAATCAAAGAAGCATTGAAACATGCACCTGTCTTGGCAGCTCTGAATTACAAGAAGCCTTTCCAAATCTTCTCCTTTGCTTCTGAAAATACCATTGCATCTGTTTTGCTGCAGAAGGATGAAGATGGGGCTGAGAGGCCTATTGCCTTCTTTAGCAAGGCTTTACAAGTTGCTGAGTTAAAATACACAATCATGGAAAAACAAGCATTTTCCTTGGTGAAAGCAACAAAGGTTTTCAGGCCTTATATCTTAAGTTCAAAAGTTGTTGCTTATGTTCCCCACACCATGGTAAAAGACATCTTATCAGAGATGGAGATCTCAAGAAAAAGATGTAGATGGGTGAACAAACTGCAGGAATATGACATGGATATCCAAACCACAAAGTTGGTGAGAGGTTTGGGTCTTGCTAAGCTCATGGCTGAGAGCAACTTGCAGATTGTGGAAGTGAATGAAGTAGAGGAAGAAAGGGCAGATGTTCTTGAGAAGTTGGTAAGTTCTGAGTGGTACAAGGATGTAATCTTTTACCTCAGACACCTATGCTGCCCTGATCATTTGAATAAAAATTAGAAAAGAGCCCTCAAGTTGGCTTCTCAAAAATACATCATCACTGACTTTGGGCTGGCTTGGAAGAACCCTGAAGGTGTCCTCTTGAAATGTATAACTGAAGATGAAGCTCCCAAAATAGTTGCTGATTTCCATGGGGGAGTTTGTGGAGGACACTTTGCTGGAAGGGTTACAACACACAAAATTTTGAGAGCTGGTTATTGGTGGCCTACTCTCTTCAAAGATGCAACCCTGCTGGTTAGAAAATGTGAAAGCTGTCAGCGTTTCTCTGGAAGAATGAAAGCTTCAGGCTCCCTTCCTTTGCAGCCTGTATCAATTGAGGCTCCTTTCAAACAATGGGGGATGGACTTCATTGGTGAGATTTCAGACCCTTCTAGTGCTGGACATAAGTGGATTCTTGTAGCCACAGATTACTTCACCAAGTGGGTAGAAGCAATCCCCACCAAGAAAGCAACACACCAAGTTGTTATGGACTTCTTGTTGAATCACATCATATGCAGATTTGGTGTGCCAGTAAAGATTGTTGCTGATAATGCCATGTGTTTCAGAGCTAAGCCCTTGATGGCAATGTGCAAGGAGTATGGAACCAATCTGACTTATGCTTCAAACTATAACCCTCAAGGGAATGGACAAGCTGAGTCCAACAATAAGAACTTGTTGAAGATCATTAGGAGAACCTTGGAGTTGAACAAGAGAAAATGGGGTGAACAACTGAAATTTGCAGTTTGGGCTGATAGAATCACTGCCAAAAGAGCTACTGGTAAGAGCCCATTTGAGTTGGTGTATGGAACTCAAGCTCTGCTGCCCTTACATCTGCAATTATCTTCATTTCAGTTTGTTCAACAACTTGAAGATCAAGAGGTCAGTCCATATGAAGCAAGGATTAATCAGATTGTTGAGCTGGATGAAGAAAGAAGAGCATCCCACCAAAGGCATGTTAGATTTAGAGAGAAGTTGAAGAGGTTGTTTGACAAGAAGGTCACTCCTAGGGCTTTCAATGTTGGAGATCTGGTTTTGTTGTGGGATAGCAGGCATGAAGATAAGGGAAAACATGGTAAATTTGATGCATTGTGGATGGGCCCTTACTCCATTGATATCAGAATTGGTGAAAATACCTTTTTTCTCAAGGACTTAGATGGGGAATTGCTTGAACTGCCTGTTAATGGCAGGCATCTGAAGCATTTCTTGGATTAATCCCCAAATTTGAGGTATGCACCACTTGTATAGTGTATAGTCTTTGTTTTTTGGCTCTGTTTTTGCTGTTTTTGTCGGTTTGTGGTTTTCCCTGTTCTTGGCAGCCATTTTTTGTCGATTGGGTCTGGTTTTTCTGCCCTGCATTTTTGACTCCATTGCCCAATGGTTGTTTTTGGCACTTGGTTTGCTTCTTTTGTTCTTGTGGCACTCGCTGGGAGTGCCCATCCCCAAGCAGGAGCCGATGTTGGTGCCATTTTTGAGCTTGCACCATTTTGCCCTAAATTTTTCCTTCATTTTGCGTGCTCTGAAACATTTTTCTCTCAAATTGGTGGTCTGCAACTTTTCCCTCCAGTCGAATGCCTTGAAATGCTCACAAACTTGTTTTTTTGCCCCAATTTGAAAGAAATCTGCATGTGTGCCCTGTTTTGTGCCCTAATTTTTCCAAAATCTGTGGGCTCTGCCGTTTTTCCTTTTTGCCCGATCGTGGAAGTTTAAAATTGATCGATTTGCACTTGTATGCCATTGAAAATCCAATTCCATGATCAAAAATGCTTTGAAAACATGTTTCAGTTGGTTCAATTTCGAGAAATCCTTAGCGAAAAAAATCAAATTCTAGGGCATCCCTGGCATTTTCTGTGTTTTGAAATCGAATTTCCACGGGAAATTATCGCCATTCCATTGTGGAGCTGATAAATCTTCAGTATGACCATAATGTCGTTGGAAGTTAGCCTTGTCCAATACATGATATAGTATACATGTTAAGGATGTAATGTCCCCAATGGACATTATTTTACTCCTAAACGAATTTTAGGCAATCCCAACTTTAAATGCAACTTGTAGACAAAATACCAAACAAGTATCATGCAGATCTAAATTAAATAAGGAAATGCGACTTGGGTTAAGTGGAAAACCCACACCAATCAACCTCAAAATTTATATCTTTCCACTCAAATCTAGTACCACTAATTTATAAAACCCAAAAGTGTATAAAATTGCAGATTTCAGATGTAAACAAGGCTGCAATAAATTATTTAAAAACCTTGTCTGCAACATAACTTCAAAAATTCATATCTTTTGCTAGAGAAGTCCAAATGAGCTGAAATTTTGGGTCTTGGGCCACAAAAATATGAAGAATAATATTCCAAAATTAGTTTTTGCACAGCAAACACAAAACCCTAATTTTTCCCTAAAAATTAAGTCGCCCAGCACATTTAGGGCATCAAATCAGCTCCAAAAATTAAGAAAACAAGCTACTTTGATTCCCAAACAAATCAACCCTGAATCAACTCCAATAATGACAAACTAGGGTGGATCTTTCACCGCCGAAGAGTGCCCTACTAGCTAGGAATGGATCTCTCACTATCGAAGCTGGGGTCCCTGTGGGATCTTACTCCACAAGGTAAAGAAAATCCAAGTGTGTATGCAAAAGCTACAAGCTTAAGACACAAATCAAAAAATATCAAATGGTTATGCAATATCTTCCCCTCAAGTCGACTTCTCCTTATAAAGGAAGAAGAGACCCAAAACAACCTCTACAATATCTAATTAGTTCACAAGGATTTTCCCTATGCAAGCATTTAATATTTTCCCATATTAAATGCTTTTCCCAACAACTTTTTCCCTCCTAATGCAAGTTGCATTTTTCTAGGGGAAATACATAGTAAAATGGGCATTTATCCTTTCTATGTTCCCATTCCTCTTTCTAAGGCAAGTTGCCTTTTCACCTAGGATGGATAACAATTTATATTTGGGCCTTTTCCATCCTGGATTTAATAATTATTAAGTCATATAAATTATTATAAGTGCTTTATATATATTTTTTTCTTTGATTAATGGCACTTTATAATAATTAAATATAACTTAAGTCACCCTTATATTTTTCCTTTGGCCATCGGGTTGACAAAATAGGCCAAAGGTCTTCGAATAGGAAGGGGATATTACAACGGAGTTTCCTTCTTAACAACACACATAGGTATCCTTCTACCACTGAATTTTATCTGGTTTAGACATTCATAAATTGATAAGGATGTGTTATTTCATTCAAAATCATTTCTTGAGCAAAGATGATGATAATTCATTAATGAGATTTCAAGAAAATATTTTCAGGCTCTCAAGGTTCATTGTTTCCAGAGACGCTAGTTGGATGTCCCACTTGTTTATAACCATAAAACAGACAGCCTTGAAATATACTTACAAAGCTATCATGGAAAGATAAATTTTCAGATATCAGAAAGCAAGTTAAGAGCATGGCAAGCAAGCCCAAAATACATTCTGGATTTGTATTTTTGTTTGGTGTCTCAGTATTGATTTGGCAGAGTTACGAACAGACAAATCTTAACGTAAAAAGAATGAAATTCTTTTGTTTTATGTATTATGCTCTTTTTTTGCTTTACATATTACGCTAACAAACTTAGTTTAGGTCTGCCTTTGTTGGTTGCTAAAATAGTGGTTATGGATGAAAAATGTTGGTAAGAACATTGTTTCTGTAATTGGAGGCTCCCACCTGAGCGTTGTGGAAATTATCAAAACCTTTAGGAGAGCAGGAGATAATTTAACATTAAAAGTTATCTGACCTGAATTCTTTCATTATTTATCTAGATTGTTTTGGTAAGGGTATGGGTATGGTTGCTGAAACAGCAAATTTTTAAAAACCTTAGGTATGGTACGCTGTGAGTACGTTCGTACAATATATATTTTTAAAAGTAACAACAATCTTATAGTCTCAACAACCTGTAAAATATTAGAAGCCAACAAGAAGCTTATTATGAATCAGAAGCTGTCTAAAGCAAGATTTCTTTGACTGAATACAAGAAGACCACAAAATATTAAATCCATGAGTCCATCTACTAATGGGCTCACAAACATTCCACTAATTGTTAAGGCCCAGGGAAAGGTTTCGGGAGAAGGCAATCTTTTCATAGAGTTGTTTGGAGGTAGCCTCTTGGAGAAGGGGCCCTTTGAGCCACCTCATAGTATCCCAAAAGGCATTCTCATCCTCCATAATTAGTCCAGTAGAGGGAGCTGTGAAAGCATTTCTCAGCATTGTATACATTCTGAACTGAGATTGAGGAAGCTTATAGAAAGCTTTAAGGTCTGTCCATTCCATCCACTTCCCAAATCTGTACAAGTCATGAAATATTTTAATTCATTTCTCAAACCAAAGAAGGGCAGAGCAGCCTCTTGTCAAGGCAAGGATCTTGTCATTATATTTCAGATTCGACAAAATTGATTTGTAGGCTTGGCACCTAGTGTCAAAGGAATAGAAGATAGGCTGCCCAACCACCAAGTGTTTCACTTGTTCCCATGCCTTCCAAATTGACTGAAGAATAAAGGACCCATGTGGAGAAACAAGAAAACCCTCAAATAGTAAGTCAACCAAATGAAGGCCTTTTCATCTCTCTTGACCCTTCGGAGCCTATTGGCAATATTGAATCTCACACGAACTTTCCAAGGTTCAATTCCAGTCAAAGCTCTCAAGTTTTATTTATTTGTTTGCACTTTAAAAAAAAACCACGTGGGTACATACCCACAGGCCCTGGGTACGTCCCAAGTATGGATTTACAATATATTTTTAAAAAGTAAAAAATATAACTATATAAAAAGTTAAAGAAAACAACAAGCGTATAGTCTCAGCAACCTGTAAAATATTAGAAGCCAACAACAAGCTTATTATGAATAAGAAGCTATCTAAAGAAAGATTTCTTTGACTGAATACAAGAACACAAAACATTAAATCCATGAGACCATCTACTAATGGGCCCACAAACATTACACTTATTGTTAAGGCACAGGGAAAGGTTTGTGGAGAAGGCAATCTTTTCATAGAGTTGTTTGGAGGTAGCCTCTTGGAGAAGGGGCCCTTTGAGTCACCTCATAGTATCCAAAATGTCATTCTCATCCTCCATAATTAGTCCAGTAGAGGGAGCTGTGAAAGCATTTCTTAGCATTGTATACATTCTGAACTGAGATTGAGGAAGCTTATAGAAAGCTTTAAGGTCTATCCATTTCATCCACTTCCCAAATTTGTACAAGTCATGAAATATTGTAATTCCTTTCTCAAACCAAAGGAGGGCAGAGCAGCCTCTTGTCAAGGCAAGGATCTTGTCATTATATTTCAGATTCAACAAAATTGATTTGTAGGCTTGGCACCTAGTGTCAAAGGAAGAGAAGATAGGCTGCTCAACCACCAAGTGCTTCACTTGTTCCCATGCCTTCCAAATTGACTGAAGAATAAAGGACCCATGAGGAGCTGTGAAAGCATTTCTCAGCATTGTATACATTCTGAACTGAGATTGAGGAAGTTTTTATAGAAAGCTTTAAGGTCTATCCATTTCATCCACTTCCCAAATTTGTACAAGCCATGAAATATTGTAATTCCTTTCTCAAACCAAAGGACGGCAGAGCAACCTCTTGTCAAGGCAAGGATCTTGTCATTATATTTCAGATTCAACAAAATCGATTTGTAGGCTTGGCACCTAGTGTCAAAGGAAGAGAAGATAGGATGCTCAACCACCAAGTGCTTCACTTGTTCCCATGCCTTCCAAATTGACTGAAGAATAAAGGACCCATGAGGAGTAACAAGAAAGCCCCCAAATAGTAAGTCAACCAAATGAATTCCTTTTCATCTCTCTTGACCCTTTGGAGCCTATTGGCAATATTGAATCTCACACAAACTTTCCAAGGTTCAATTCCAGTCAAATCTCTCAAGTTTTCTTTATTTGTTTACCCTTTAAAAAAAAAAAAAAACCATGTGGGTAGGTACCCACAGCATACCCGAACCATTATTTATCCGGGAAGTCTAGTTATTTACAATCAATTATTTGGTAACATGTTCTATTCAAAAGATCGTTCAATTTCATCAGTAAAAAATATTTTCAAAAAATTTTAGCTATTCAGAAAATTTTAGCTTCTCAAAGGTTTAACAAATGCATGAAACATTTTTCTTATAGGAGGAGAATCAGGCTTTGCATCAGAGTAGTCTTTGTACATACGTTGCATAAGAGAGAATCTATTACTGACAAAAAAGAAAGCAAATATGCAAGAGCGAAGATAATGGGATCTTACGGAACGCTCGTAAGCGTGAACATGGCCTGCAAAAACAATATCCACTTTGTATTTGACAAACCATGGCTCAAATACAACACGCATAGTTTCTCCCTCCATGTAGTGATTAGCATTACTGTTGTAGATAGGGGAATGCATGAGAACCATAAGCCAAGGTGTCTTCTTCCTGTCAACACGCTTGAACTCTTTTTTTAACCAAGACCACTGTGGAGTATATTTTGCTGTTTTAAGATGCATCCACAAGTCAAAAATAAATAAATAATGGGCTTCATATCTATATTTCTAACTCCATTGCAAATGATATGCCTGACATTGATTTAGAGATGTAAAATTTGAAATCATATATACTACTACTCTCATATGTTTTAACCAAAATAAATAGTAATATGGTGTGATCATAAATCATTCATTAAGAATAAATCATGCGCAATACAACTACTCAGATTAGACAAATTGTCTCGTTAAAGATTTGAACAGAACTCAAATATGTTGATAGCCAGCTATCTTTAATAAGGGCACTCTCCTACTATTATCATGCAAGGAAAGACAACACGGCTCGTGATCAGTTCAAAACCGAAGCTGGGTATTATATTGGTCCACCATATTAGATGATCAGAATTAATGGTCCAACTTATAGATCAACAAGGTTTCTCCTAAAAGTGTGACAATTTAAAATAATAAAACAATCTAACAAGTTGATTAATACAGAGAATGTGCAGATAGGACAGTTAACAGCCTAATGGCTTGTCATACCAAGATATTTCCATCCATAGAGTGGCCGGCACTGCAGGATTCACTCAAATTGTCTTAAAGACTTGAACGGAACTCAAATCTGTTGATAGCCAGCTATCTTCAATAAGGGAACTCTCCTACTATTATATGCAAGGAAAGACAACAGGGCTGGTGATCTGTTCAACACCAAAACTGGCTACTATATTGGTCCACCATATTGAATGATCGGAATTAACGGTCCAACTAATAGACCAACAAGGTTTCTCCTAAAAGTGTGACAATATAATAATAAAACAATCTAACGAGTTGATTAACACAGAGAAAGGGCAGATAGGACAGTTACCGACCTTATGGCTTGTCATACCAAGATATTTCCATCTATAGGGTAGCCAGCACTGCAGAATTCACTCAAATTTCATTCACACCCCTTTCTTTGGCATTTTTTCATGTAATTAAAAATATTCAATGCCCTTTTGATCATATTTATTTTACACTTTCATCCAAATGCCTTTCTTCAAATACTACCTTTCCTTTTGTATTCTACACCACCAATGCTGACCACACTAAACTAATTGATGTCTTATTGGATATCCCAATAACACAAAGACATAAGTCACTCATGAAATGACTTGTTAGGGCCACCAGAAAGAATCTACTTCTTCAATGCTTCCCACAATACATTTATGTTTCCAATCATACACAAACCATCCTCTAGTTGGAAATACTACTCCATATTGGGATGTTCCTATTGGTTTATTGTATTACTGACAAAAGCCTTTTAAGCATCTCCATAAAGTTTTGACATTATTTTTAGTTAATTCCATGCTAATCAAATGTTTTCTTTTGTAATTGTAAACTGTCACATTCCATTTTGGGATCCCCAAATTTAACGTTTGTGCAGGCCATCAATAGGCTTGATTGGATTAGTAAAGGTGATATCGAGAAATTAACCAATAAAAGATTGATGTAAGCTTTGCTTAATGAAGTTGTAATGTCCCCTTAGGGCATAAAATAAAGAAATCTGGATTTCCTAGAGAACCCTAATAAAAAAATGACAACACTTCAATTTTTATTTAAAACCCTTACTAAAAAATACAGCAATATGAAATTTCACTTTATTGATCAAAATACCCACAATCCACAATACTCAGACGGCTTAAAACATCTAGAAGACCTCTAGCAACATCAACATGGAAGAAAATAATTTTTCTAACAAGGATATGAATTTATTTTAATTTATTTTAGACTTGGAAATAGCTGAAACTTCAAAATTTCATATCTCCCAGAATACTTGGAGTGACAATGCAAAGGATAGCTCAAAATGATCACAAAAATAGCAGCTATCAATTAAAACAAACCTTCGATTTTTTCACCCACGGGAAGACCCCAAAAAATGATCCCTAAATCTCCAAATGTGTAGATCAAGCTGGAAATGGATGTGAAAGCCATGAAAATAGTTCCCACATACAGCCCAAAACTGACACAAGTGAATCTCAACTGATTGTTGGCTGACCCAACACAAAAAAGACCCTAAAAATCAGCCCTGTAGATGATGCCCTGGTAGTAATAAATCTAAAAACTGCCCCAAAACATGCCTTAGATCTGAAAAACAACCTTCCAATAACTGAAATTCTGAACCGTAGCACAATAGTGAATCCCTGGTGGATCCACCTCACAAAGTTGAGAAGTTTTGGTTCCCCAACCTTCAAACCTTGGAGGTTTTCGTCCTTAGAAGATTTGATGCAAGCAAATAACTTAACATGCAATGATAGAAAATAGATTGGCAAAAGATGATCTCAAATGAATACTCAAACCTACTTTTATAACCTTTCCTTGCCTTTTTCCAAGTTAGGTGCTCCATGTGGGAATAAAAGTGATTTTTAATTTATAAGGTGACTTCCTTATTTCTATTTTATCTTTATGAATACAGTTCATCATAAAGTCCCTTTAATAATAGAAAGCCCCCCTTCTAATTAATTGTTATAACTTAAAGTTGTTTTTTCTATAAATATTACAAGGCTTAATAAAGCAACTTAAAAATATAACAATAAACTACTTCCCTTGTATTTTCCTTTAAGTCCCTGGGAAATCATCTAGGGCAGAAAGGGTCTCATGGTGAGCTCGTGTTAAAGAGGGGACATTACAATCCTCCCTTCCCAAAAATTGTGTCTTCAATCACTTGTCAACCCAATTGCTCCGACTCTAACGTTATCTTGTATCAAGTTGTAGATCCTTAAGCATTGTGCTTACTCATGTGTCATTTGTCGTACAGGGTTTCTTGTGCTCATGGAAGTATGCATGTTATTATAGTTAAGGGTGCCATACCCCCTTGTGACATGATTGATGTATTGTTCATCAACGTTTTTAGATGGTTGCCTTTTATGCTAAGTCTCTCGGGAAGGGCTAATCAATGTTGTGTACGGGATCATAAGAGCAATAAGAAAGGTAATGCTTATTCTTTGTAATGTGATCATGTCTACCTTGGCAAACCATAAAGTGGGGTGGTACCTCACTTAGTACCTCTAATAAAATCTCGACTCTTTGAATTGGGAACGATATAAAACGGACACACAAGTGAAACTTGGGAATTACCTTATACTTAGTTAGGCCTTCCTTTGGTTTTTGAAAGTTCTTATAAATTGCTCCAAGCGAGTTTGAGCATTCGAGCAACTTATTCTCTTGTCTAGAAAACAAAACTTACGGCAAAAAACTATTTAAAAATAACTCTAACCAAGTATTGAAATATAATAATTACCAAAAGGGAACTAAATGTGCTCTAGCTAGCGGAAGAAAACAAAAGAAAGAAACTGAATTTTGCCCCCTTTTTTAATTGTAAGATTTCTCCCCCTTGGCCTCATGTTAGTTTCCCCTTACATAATGAAAGCAAGGCAAGATGTCAAGTAATCTTATTTTGGAGACAAGCCTTCGCATAAGATGAGTATGGGGGGAATAGTATGCGTTTGAAGTGTAAACTATTGTAACGGAGAAAGGAACCAGATTAACCGTATTTATTATGTTTTGAATCTGAAATGAAATAAATAATATGTAGTGTGGTGAATAAGAAAGTATGCTACTTGATAAATGATTTCGAGACCTATAAGGTTAAATAAGGGACTTGAATGGCAATAAGAAGGAACCATCTTAAATTAAGAGTTAAATGAAATAAAGGAAATGCAATCTAGAGAAAGAGGAAAATGTATGTTTCATGTCAAGTGGTCTTCAAACCTGTAAGACTAAAATTGGAAGATGATTTCAATAAAGAGTTAAGCCTGAAAATGCGATGTTGTGGAATATATCTATTCGTGAAGCTCGTGGTTTGGTTGGGTGGTGGTTTCATACTTTCTCGTGTATATGAGTGTGGCATTGGTTTGTATCATGTGTTGTCTTGCTATTTGTATGTCCTTCATGTTGGTGTAAATGTTGCATGTAGTGTTGAGCAATCTCTTGTGAGTCTTTATGGTGTTGCATAGTTGTATCAATAAAGTGATACTCAAAAAAAAAATGTATCCTGGTAATTTGGTCATGTGTTTGTGTCCCACATGGGTGGGCACTACAACAAGGGTGATTTAGTTTTAGTGGACACCACTCACGGGAAATAAGGAACTAAAGGTTTAAGACCAACTAAGTTCATCATTCAGTTTTCACGTAGGAAATAATGATTTTGAGCCAAGAAATAAAAGTAACTGAAGGCAAGAGTTAGGATGCCCTCGTCAATCCCACAACAACAAGGGACACAAGTTATGTGTATATTGTAACCAACAAAATTGGTTATGTTTCATTCACAGACCGAGGATTAAAGAAGAATCGATCTAAAATTGCCCTCAAAGCATAGATTTCAATGTCACGAGAAAGAGTCATCAAAAACCACTGTAGCATTTTTGTAAATATGAAATCACAGTAATGGTTAGCAAATGAACAGATAGCTTGGAAACTGTCATAGAGTTCCAGAATAAAAGAAATTTCTTTTTTTTTCCACTGAGTTTTCTAGCTCAAGAGGTTTTCTCCACATTAAATATTTATGGCTTTCATGTGGATGTTTGTTTTCTACACACAGAAAGCTAAGAATTCTAGATTTCTGTTCACTATAATTTGTAGTTGTTTTCCTTAATAAATATAGTTAAGAGTTTTGTGTTCATAAAATGCTCCGGTTTTTTTCATTTGGAAAATATTGATTTGGTGAATTCTTAGCTAAGCTATGCCACTCGCTATGGGGGACATGAACAACCTCAACAAAACTGCTCAACAACATAATACAAGATAAAACATTTAGGCTTAGGGACTCATTTATGACAGTTAAATTCATCATAAAATTCAAGTACAACTACTACCACTCAGCATTAATTGCAATTAAAGACTTGAATAGGTCAAACAATCCACATAGCTTGCAGTCACTTGGTTAACAGCAGATTTGACCGGTAAACATTTTCAATGCAACAAAATGCATTTTCTTGGTGAACGCAAGAAAACTTAGTAAAAAAGTAGTAATCTCAGTCAATACTGTAGAAATTCAGTTAAAAACAGGTCAAGAATGTCTTGGACAATAGGCTAGTCCTTGTAGATATCATCACTGACATCAATCATATGGTCTTCCTCCAGGTTCTCTTTTTCTTTCCTCAAATTCCGTGTGAGTGAAAGGAAGAGAAACTTAATGATGATGTACTTAATAGGTACATGTTTCCCAATCATTAACTAATGTCAACTTGGTTTCCTTGTCCACTTTGACAACAATATTTATTATTTGAAAACAAAATATTAATACCAAATTGGCCTTATCGATAGGTAATTTATAAACCATAGAAAAAATATATCTAAAGGTTTTGATCAAATATATATGTGTTTTATATTATTGGAAGGCTTTGGGCGTTTCACATGGAATAGGTTTCATTCTTTACTATTAACTAGGATTGTTCAATTTTTTTCCTTTCAAATTGATGCTCCATGATGTTATATTGGAGAGTTATGTGATCAATAGAGTTCTTGAGGATGTCATGTAATGTCCCCTTTCTCCAATTAATTAAATCGGAGGACCCAAGGCTATTTTTATTCCCCATAGGCTAAGGAGGGGATTAAAAAGGGAAATAATATAATAATCATTAAGTTGTCCAGAAAGATACTTTGAGTTTTAACTTGGGAAAATGACACTTACTGTATTATTATTAAAAGGGGCCAAAAATAAAATATTGATTACATGACCAAAAGTAAATTAATAATTACGAGGATGGAAAAAAAGTTGAATATCTAATTAAAAGTAAATCTAATTACTTTTAGGGTTTTGGATGAAAAAAAACTTATTAAAAGAATTGATTAGAAAAAACTGAATCCCTCAATTATTCGAACAATTTCACAAACGCTTGTTTTGCAAGTTTGGGGCAACAACTTCTATTTTTAACAGAGAAGACGAAAACCCTCATGTGTCAAGGCTTGGGACCGAAAAATCTCACACTCATTTGGTAATTCCATCCGGGGATTACACCAGAGCTTTCAGATTCAGAGGAAATTCATCACACAAGTTGATTTATCGCTATGTATGGGGCTGCAATAGATCAAAAAATTAATAAAATATCCTCCAGAAATGACATTTCAGCTTGATGTCACTATTCATTGTTGTACCTGAAATTATAGTTTGTTGTACCACCTGCAATACATTTCCAACCTTAGTGTCATTCTTTTAGGGAAAATTCTACTGACATCACACTCATAGGGATTTATTATTGTTGTCAAGGGTCTGTCGTACCTTCCAACAAAGTGTCGTACTTCCAGAATTCCTCTTTCAACTAGGGTTTCAAAGAAAAATCAGTTTCCATGCTTTCTATGCAATTTCAGGTCAAGGTTTGATGTAATAAATTCATATTCAGCATATTTGAATAAATTTTGCAATTGAGTATTTTCAGTTTTGCATATTTCAGTGATTTCTTTAGTATTTAGGGTTTATATCATCATATATATTCAGGAAAATTACAAAAAACCACAATAGTGAATTTCTTTATAAAAAGGGATATTACAGTTGCATCAAAGCCAATTTCCTTGACAATTTGTGGGTAGTAACCAATTTCTAAGTCAACTTAATGCACGGAACTAACAAAGAATTCAGGTATTACCAAAGAGAGAAGCGAAAGGGTCCAATTCAGTCAAAGGAAAGGTTAGGGCAGCAAGTTCCTAAAGTTGACAGAAAAGAAAAAGAAGCTATGGGTAACAATAATAGGGATCTAGATGAGGTCCGTATTGATGGGATTGTACAAGGCCATGAATGGTTAGCTGACACGATGGCTCAATTGGTCCACACCAATTCAAGTATTACCATAGAGAGAAGAGAAAGGGCCCAATTCAGTCAGAGGAAAGGTTAGGGCATCAAGTTCCTAAAGTTGACAGAAAAGAAAAATAAGCTATGGGTAATAATAACATGGATCTAGATGAGGCCCGTATTGATGGGATTGTACAAGGCCATGAATGGTTAGCTGACATGATGGCTTAGTTGGTCCACACCATGCAGAACACAAATATACAATGTAATGTCCCCAAATGGACATTTTTGACCTCACTTGGATTTTAGGCAAATCCACCACCAAAGCAACTTATAAAAATATATTTTCAGTCACTATTATGCAGATCTAGAATTTATTTCAGAAATTGCAACTAGGGTAAAGTATGAAACTCCACTAAATCAGCCCTTACACTTAAAGTTTTCTTATTCAAAACAAAAGTACTAGTTTTATAAGGCCCAAATCAGGTAAAATATGCAGATTTCTGATGTAAACATGACTGAAATAAATTATTTAAAAACCCTGTCTGCAACATAACTTCAAAAATTCATATCTTTTGCTAGAGAAGTCCAAATGAGCTGAAATTTTGGATCTTGGGCCACAAAAATATGAAGAATAATATTCCAAAATTAGTTTCCGCACAGAAAAATTGAAACCCTAATTTTGCCATAAAAAGTAGGTCGCCCAACACATTTAGGGCATCAAATCAGCTCCAAAAATTATGAAATTAATTTATTTTGATTCCCAAAAATCAGTACAATAAGTAGCAATAGATGTCAGACATGGAATGTCATGTATCCAACAAGAATCAGCTACAAAATGGGTCGTTCCACTATGTATAATGAAGTAAACAACTGCAGCAATTTATTCTTCAACTTTGTGTAATATCCCTTATAGGATCTCGCTGTAAAGTATGCAAAATATAGACAAAACACAGCCGAACAGCAATCTGGTTTTTTGCAGAAAATTACAGCTAGGGCAGCGAACAGTAAAATATGAATAACTCCCACAATATCCGTTCAAATCACTTGAAATTTTAAATGGAGTTAGATAATAATATAAAGAACACAAGGGAAATATTATTGGAATTTTTTAGTCAATATAACACTGCCAGAAAATTACAGCGTGCCTCGAACAGCTGGAAAACTTTGAAAATTAATATCTTCCCGAATACAAGTGCAAAAAGTATGAAACTTGAGAAATAACATATATAAATATAGAAGATGACTTTCCAACCTTCAGATCTGAAAACGGCCAACTGGAAACCCTAGAAATTAGGGCTGCAATCTCCCAAACAAGTCGCCCTCTTTGGTAGATGGCAAAAAACCTTGTGCAACTCTCTGTAAATGATGCCAAACCCTTCCTCTATGGCTGCCATAGGTCTGATCCGAAAACCAGCTGAAAATCTCCACCAAAACTCACAAAAACCCTCAAAACCCTAATTCTGAAAACCCTAAAAATACCTCTGTAAAACAGCCCTGAAATCAGCTCCAAATGACAAGCTAGGGTAGATCTCTCACTACCGAAGAATGCCCTGCTAGCTAGGGATGGATCTCTCACCACCGAAGCTAGGGTTCCCGTGGAATCTTACTCCACAAGCTAAATAGTTGCAAACAGCAGTTGCACATGAAAAGAAATATAAGTGTATGCATGAATGAATATCCTTTCACCTCTCTTCTCCTTTTATAACCTTTTCCATGTCAAGGAAACCCTAAAACCCCCAAGTCACACTTTCTCTTAGAGAGGGCCCAATTAATTAAATAACTTAAAGTTACTTTTTTCCCCTCTTAGGCGCCTTGGCCCAAAAGGCGACCCCAACGAAGAAATATAACATTTAATGCAATACATATCCCCTCAAGTCGCCAAAAAGGGCCTTTAAGTGGCCCCAATGAAGAAACATAACATCTAGTCCTTTTAAAAGCACTTTATAACCCTGTCAATGGAAAAATAATAACTGGACTAGATATTCATACCCAATAGCTCATAGTGTCCGTAACCCCTTGGGCATGACTAGGGTTAGGACTCGCATTGGCCCTCAGGCCTTGGGCGAGGAAAAGGGGACATTACAGTCCTCCCCAAAATTTGATTGTCCCCAAGCAAATGCAAACTAGGATGCTATAGAATCTGTTCTCCTTCCCAAGTAGCATCCTCAAGAGGCAAACCCTTCCATCGTACCAAATATTCTGTGATATCTCTGTTTTTGAGCTTCCTCTGTCTGACCTCAATAATAGAGTTTGGTTCTAAAACCAGTTTCCTCTCCTCGTCCAATGGTGGCAACTCCGTATAAGGGACAATGTATCTTACTGTGCTCTGGAAGATCCAACTCATAAGCAACTGCACCCACTCACCGGACTACCCTATATGGACCATAAAACCGTGGTTTCAACTTTTCTGCCCCCTTCTACTTGAGAGACGACTGTCTGTACGGCTGCAGACATAAGAATACCAAGTCTCCTACCTTGAAGGACCTCTCTATCCTGTGCCGATCCGCATAAACCTTCTGTTGATTCTACGCCTTATGGAGGTTCTCCTTAAGAGCTCGCAGGATATCTTGGTTCTCCTGTAACCAATCCAGAGCTTTGGGAGCTCGACTGTCTGATAATACCAAATCAGCAAATGATATGGCATCGTATCCATACAAAGCTCTGAAAGGAGTCATGCCGATACTCATCTGATATGTGGTATTGTAGCAATACTCACCCATATGCAACCATCTGATCCATGCCTGCTAATGTGTGGTCACATAACTCCGCAAATAGCCCTCTATCCATTTGTTGACAATCTCCGTTTGCCCATCAGTCTGAGGGTGGTAGCTCGTGCTAGGAGTCAACTCGGTACCGGCAAGTCTGAAAATCTCCTGCCAAAAGGTGCTCATGAAGATCTTATCCCTATCACTGATAATATTTTTGGGCAACCCATGTAGCCTAAAAATCCCTGTATAAAATACCTGAGCCACGTCAGTTGCCTCATGCCTCTTAGGTAGAGAAAAGAAGTGTGCATACTTGGTCAATCGGTCAACTACCACATAAATGCAATTGTGCCCATGCACCATAGGGAGTCCTGTGATGAAGTCCATCGATATGCTCTCCCACTTCTGCTCGGGGATGGGAAGAGGCTGAAGTAACCCTGTAGGAAAAGAATGCTCCGATTTGGTTTGCTGGCAAACCATGGACTCTTTGACATGATTAAGGACATCGTCCTTCATCCCCTTCCAAGAGAACCTCTCCCTGATGTACCTGTATGTTTTGAAAAATCCGGGGTGTCCAGCTAGCGGTGTGTCATGTACTGCACGAAGGATCTTGTCCTTCATCTTAGACCCCGGTACAACAAAAATCCGATCCTTGTAGAAAATGAGATCATCTACCACCCTGTATCGATCATCTTTGATAATACCATCCATGATCTCGCATGCAAACTAATTCTTGGAGTACTCAACAAGTATGTGAGCCTTCTTAATCTGATGAAATTTCGGACATAGAACTCAACATAGTAGTAATGTAAGGCCTCCTGGATAAAGCATTGGCAACAACATTATTCTTACCTCTAGTGTATTCTATGTCAAAGTCATACGTTTGTACCTTGTTCACCCATCTCTGCTGGCAGTCGTTGAGATCCTTCTGCCCCAAAAAGAACCTCAAACTATTGTGATCTGTACGTACCACGAACCTGCTGCCCCCAAGGTACTGTCTAAATTTGGCCAAAGCATGCATGATGGCCAACATCTCCTTGTCGTAAATCGAGTACCCCCTCTCCATGGGGCTTAATTTCCGACTCTCGTAAGCAATGGGATGCCTATCCTGCATAAGCACCGCTCCAACCCCCTCACCTGATGCATCACACTCTAGACCAAATGGCCGAGAAAAATCTAGTAATGCAAGGACGGGGCATGAACTCATTACCTCCTTGAGATGATCAAAAATCTGTTGTGCCACTTCTGACCAAGCGAAAGCTCCCTTCTTGGTCAAATCTGTCAGTGGGGCAATCAACCGTGAGAAATTCTTCACGAACCTCCTGTAATAGGTGCATAGTCCCAAGAATCCCCTCAAATGTGTCAACGTCCTGGGTGGAGGCCAATCCAAAATTGCTTGTATCTTCTCTCTGTCCACCTTTACTCCCCCTCCACCAATCACATCCCAAATATAACAACTCCGTCATGCCAAACTCACATTTAGAAGCTTTTGCATATAGCAAATTAGCTTCTAGTATTCCCAATATCTTGTCAAGGTGGTGGATATGGCTCTCCCAAGTCCTGTTGTAGACCAATATATCATCAAAGAAGACCAAAACAAACTTCCGCAAATGGCAGTTGAACACGTGGTTCATGCAAGACTGGAATGTAGCTGGTGCATTAGACAGTCTGAATGGCATCACTAGAAACTCAAAATGTCCATAATGGCATCTAAAAGCGGTCTTATGCACATCCTGCTCCCTAACCTTGATCTGGTGATATCCAGATCGCAAATCTATTTTAGAAAAATAGATTGCCCCCTGTAGCTCATCTAGTAGCTCATCAATACGCGACACTGGATATTTGTTCTTGATTGTCCTCTTATTCAATGCCCGATAGTCGATGCACATCCGCATGGTCCCATCCTTCTTTTTCACCAACACCACCGAGGAAGCAAAAGGACTAGAACTCGGCCTAATGTGTCCCATGTCGATAAGCTCATGGATGGTCCTCTCAATCTCATCCTTAAACCATTTGGGGTGACGGTAAGGCATAGTAACTACTGGTCTAGTGTCCTCGAGCTCAATCACATGCTCAAATTCCCTATCTGGCAGTACACCAGATGGTATGTCGCTAAAAATTGTACTGTGCTTGTCTAATAGCCCCTGTATATCCACATGATACTCTGGCTGTCCATCCTCTGAGTTCTTGGTAGAAACCAAGCACTGTACTGCCCAATCAACCCCATTGTGTCTGTGAATCCTTTCGATCCTCTTTGCTGAAACAACCTTGGGTGCCTCTGAAGATAAACTCCTCAAGGTTACATTCTTCCCCTCGGACTTGAACTTGAGTTCCATCGTCTGAAAGTTAGTCCGAAATTCTCCAAGAGAATGGAGTCACTGTACGCCGAGCACAAGGTTGGTCTCTCCAATACCAACCACATAGAAGTCATCGGTGACTGTATGATTACCCATGGTGATACTCAACTGCGAAACTCGCTACATGCATCTCATGGACTCACCATTGGCTACCACTACATTGAAACCCTCAAAGTCTTATGCCTGTAATCCCCGCTTCTCTACCAAAGATGCATCAATGAAATTGTGGGTTGCCCCACTATCAATGAGTACTACCACTCTTTGACCCTATAATATTCCCCTAGCTCTGAATGCCTTGTACCTCGGGGTACTCGAAAAAGTAGCAATAGTCTCATGGGGAAAAATCTTCTCCTCCTGTTCAACCCCTACACTATTCAATGCCTCCTCATCTTCATCTTCTAACTCTTGAGGGTACCGCTCCTCCTCGTTCTCGCTCTCCTCGAAGACCTCTATGAATTGGGCCTTCCCCTTTCCTCTACAATCATGTCCTGGAACCCATGGTGTGCGGCTGTCGAAACATAGTTTCTTTCGCCTCAACTCCTCCCTGTCCTCTCTCGATACAAATGGTCTCCTTGCGGTATCCTGCCTAGGTGGGGGCCCCTTCGGCTGTGAACCATCAGCTCTCGAAGGAAAAACCTTAGGCTGAATTCGAGGGGGAAACCTCGATTTTGGAGTGGACAACTCCAAATCACGTGCTCGCCTAATCGCCTCATGTAGGGAGGAAGGCTCAAATGCCTTCACAAATCTTGCTAGAGCGTCAGTCAATCCTGCCATGAAGAGTGAAGTCAACCTCACCTCTGAAACATTAGATACCATCACTGATAACCTCTGAAAATCTGCAATGTACTGATCTAGAGAACCTGTCTGCCTCAAGTGCATCAATTCTCTGAAGTGCCTATCTGGGTCCCTCCTGTCGAACCTGCTCATCAATCTCTATGTAAAATCTGTATACGTAGTGATATGCATGTGGCCCTGTGTGATCAATCCATGATGCCACCAGTTATGGGCATCTCCCTCGAGGTATAGGATAGCTAACTTAATTGCATCTTCTTCGCGCATGGGATTCAAGTCGAAGTAAATCTTCAACTTCTGAATCCAAGACTAGGCAGTACACTTCTTAGAGCCATCGAAGTGCGGAATAGAGATTTGTCCCAATCTCCTCTAAAACTCAGGTACCTGTGGCTGGTAATCTCTCCTGGGCCTGCTACCAATCTTCATTTTGCAATACTCCTGAAATGGCATGTTGTCCCGAAAACCCTCACTCAATGTCCGGTACTTCTCCCAGCAAGATTCCTCATCCACAACGTCTGCGAGCTATCGTGTCTGCGAAACTTCTAGATCCTTCAAGAAGGAAGGCTCGTGGAGTCCCAAGGGCCTAGTAGATGCATGGGGGGACCCTTGTTCCGAATGTCCACTCTCACCTCTATTACCATGTTGTCCCATATTGTTGGCTTCTCCTTTCTCCGCATGAGCCTCAATCCTACCCTGTGCTAACCTCTCAGTAAGCTGGCTCAAATAGAGGTTGGTAGTCTCCTGCTGCTTCACCATGTTGGTTAACAGTTGTCTCATCAGATCTACTCCCATCTCTTCACTGTCTCTGTCTCTGTCTCTGTCTCCCATCCTTCAACCCTAACAGGCTGGAGGAACAACAGCTCTGATACCACTGTACTATCCCTTATAGGATCTCGCTGTAAAATATGCAAAAGATAGACAAAACACAGCCGAACAGAAATCTGGTTTTTTGCAGAAAATTACAGCTAGGGCAGCGAACAGTAAAATATGAATAACTCCCACAATATCTGTTCAAATCACTTGAAATTTTAAATGGAGTTAGATAATAATATAAAGAACACAAGGGAAATATTTTTGGAATTTTTTAGTCAATATAACGCTGCCAGAAAATTACAGCGTGCCTCAAACAGCTGGAAAACTTCGAAAATTAATATCTTCCCGAATACAAGTGCAAAAAGTATGAAACTTGGGAAATAACATATATAAATATAAAAGATGACTTTCCAACCTTCAGATCTGAAAACGGCCAACTGGAAACCCTAGAAATTAGGGTTGCAATCTCCAAAACAAGTCACCCTCTTTGGTAGATGGCAAAAAACCTTGTGAAACTCTCTGTAGATGATGCCAAACCCTTCCTCTATGGCTGCCGTAGGTCTGATCCGAAAACCAGCTGAAAATCTCCACCAAAACTCACAAAAACCCTCAAAACGCTAATTCTGAAAACCCTGAAAATACCTTTATAAAACAGCCCTAAAATCAGCTCCAAATGACAAGCTAGGGTAGATCTCTCACTACCGAAGAATGCCCTGCTAGCTAGGGATGGATCTCTCACCACCGAAGCTAGGGTTCCCGTGGGATCTTACTCCACAAGCTAAATAGTTGCAAACAGTTGCACATGAAAAGAAATATAAGTGTATGCATGAATGAATATCCTTTCACCCCTCCTCCTTTTATAACCTTTTCCATGTCAAGGAAACCCTAAAACCCCCAAGTCGCACTTTCTCTTAGAGAGGGCCCAATTAATTAAATAACTTAAAGTTACTTTTTTCCCCTCTTAGGCGCCTTGGCCCAAAAGGTGACCCCAACGAATAAATATAACATTTAATGCAATACATATCCCCTCAAGTCGCCAAAAAGGGCCTTTAAGTGGCCCCAACAAAGAAACATAACATCTAGTCCTTTTAAAAGCACTTTATAACCCTGTTAATGGAAAAATAATAACTGGACTAGATATTCATACCCAAGTGTTCGTAACCCCTTGGGCATGACTAGGGTTAGGACTCGCATTGGCCCTCGAGCCTTGGGCGAGGGAAAGGGGACATTACACTCTACTTGCAAAATACTCTTCATACACTGCTGGAAATGAATCAAAAATCTATGTAAGCTCAATAGAATTTCCTGAATAGAAATTCCTCTCAAACTCTTGGGGTTTTTGTCCACAAGAGGGAAAATATTAAGGGTTTTAATCCTTAGAATTTTTGGCAAAAGCTCAAAGGCTTGAGACACAATTTAGAAAATAAAAGATGATCATAGAATATCTCTCAAGCAATTCTGCTTCTCCTTTTAAGGAAAGAAGAGACCCAAAGTGACCTTCCTTATAACCAATCAGCTTCTTTCCCTCCATTTGTCTTCTCTAGGCCTAATTGCATTTTTCTAGAGGGAACACCCATGACTCATGAGCTTTTTACATTTTATTCTATTTTTTTAATCCCCCTTGGGCAAGTCGCACTTTTCCTTTAGAAAATACAATTTGTTAAGTGCTTTATCATGTATTTACTTTTTCTATACTTTATTTTATTATTAAGTTTATTAAATTATTATAAGTGTTTTTTATAATGTTTATTTTATTTTTTTAGCACTTTATAATAAAATAATATAACTTAAGTCACCATTATGTTTTTCCTTTGGCCGTCGGGTAGACAAAATAGGCCAAAGGTCTTCGATTGGGAAGGGGATATTACATACAAAGAGCTCACAGTAGAGAAAGGATTTGTAATGTCGCCAAATAGACAATTTATGCCCCCAAACGGAACAGAAAATCTGATTTCTATCAACAAATTTTAGAATATATATTGGATAAAATTACTGCAAATCTGAATTATTCATGGAAAATGTGACTTGCCCTAGGAGTTTTTTTTTTTTTTTTGAGAAAAAGTCATATCTTATATTGAAATAAAAATAAGATTACATACTCTACCATGCCCACTCTTAGCCATATCACAAGAACTATAAACAAAAATATTAACATGTAAAATCATGGAACAAAGTCAAGGTTTATGATTTTCCTAATTTCTTCTTGAATCTTATTTGACCACCATATAGGAGGTAACCCGTAGCATCTTATATCATTGTTGTTTAGTACCCAATTTGCCAGTCCATCAGCAACCTTATTACTTTGTCTGGGAACATGGGTGAACAATATCTCCTGAAACTTTTGATGAAGCTTTCTGATCTCCCATACTTCTTTAGAAATTCTCCATTGGGGAGGATGACCAGCACAAGAATCACTCAAAAGGTTCATCATAATTCTGGGATCCGACTGGATTTTGATGTTACGCCATCCAATTTTAATAGCCTCCTGAATTCCTCTACGAATAGCTTTAATTTCAGCTATATTATTGGTAGAGATTCCCAAGTTTTCCGCAAATAGGAACTGAACTTCTCCATCTCTGGATCTTCCAATTCCTCCCATGGCTGCCTTGCCAGGATTACCTCTGGAAGCACCATTAGTATTTATCACTCCATCATAGGATATTCCAACCTGTACATGATTCACCTGAACAGTTATCTTTTCTTTTTTCTTGTGGAAGCATGGCCTAGTAGCCACTTGGGGATCCAAAGAAAGTTGTTGGAAGATATGCTCCCATTCTTGAGAGGGTTGAACAGGTAAAGAAAGCTTATGTTTGAGGCTCTCACTCAAATTACTTTTTATTTTTTCCCACACAAATATAACTTATCTGCTAGTTTGGCGAAATATTCTATAATTCCTCTCTTTCCACGTGTTCCAAAGGATTAAAGAAATACCGCTCCATACAACAGGGAATAAATTTTGTCCTGTGGGGATTGCTTTCCTCCAATTTTCATTAATCTGTACTAGGGAACCCATACTATTCCAAGTCAAATTAAACAAATCAGTCAGATGTGTCTATAAAACAGAAACCCAGGGGCATTGGAATAGAAGATGATCCAATGTTTCCTCATCTTGAGTGCAAAGAGCACATTTGAAAGGCCCTCTAAATCCTCTTTTTTGGAGTCTATCTCCAGTTAGCAACCTTTTGTACAGGATAAGCCAGAGGAAGAAACTAACCTTAGGCCATATATGAGGCTGCCATATACATTGAAATAAGGCTTTTTGGGGATGGTGACAACTTGTAAGGAGGGATTCATAACCAGAACCAACATCGTATTTTCCTGAAGAGCCTCCTCCCCATCCAAATTCATCATGTTCATCTAAATAATAGAAGAGGTCTCTTTGGAAAAAATTTAGTTGTGAAGTCTTTCTTCTCCTGCTCTATCCTTATTGGCCATTCCATAAGAGGTCTCCAAAAAGTTTCCTGACCCCAAGGTTGAGAAATAGTCTGTATATACTGATTTATCTTGACCCATCCCTTCTCATGCGTTTGATCCTTAATAGGTTGAAGGTGAGGAAAGCTAGTAAGAATAGGTCAATGGCCTTCCCAAGAATCAGTCCAAAAATTTGCTGACTTACCATTATGAACTATCCAGAACAGGTAGTTCTTAATTAGTTTTTCTCCATTCTTGATAAACTTTAAAGCAGGAGAACCATTATTGGGGAGAGCTGACCTAATAATTCTCTGGTCTACTACTTTCCGCATACTTGCCTCTGAAATGAACCACCCATAAATCATTAGGATGACTTATAAGCCTCCAATATAATTTGGCTCCCAACGCTATACTCTGTTGTATTGATGATCGGAAACCCAACCCACCTTGTTGTTTTGGTTTGCATAAAGATGACCACGTCACCAAAGCCCACTTTTTCTTTTCCTGAGATCCACTGCAAAGAAATTTTTGACATATAGAATCTATCTTTTTCAATATAGCAAATGGAATGTTCAACATAGATGCCACATAAATCGACATTGCTTGAAGAACCGCTTTAATAAGAATCATCCTCCCACCAGTAGATAGCCGTTTGTTTGTCCATTTTTGAATTTTCTGTTCAAACCTATCAATTAACCATTTCCAATCTTTGAGTTTATTAGGAGCTAAAGGAATGCCCAAGTATTTCACAGGATGAATTCCTTTCTAGAATTGGAGAATATGTAAAATCAACTCTTCCTGTCTTTGGGAGCAATGAAAGAAGTAAACATTAGATTTTCCTTTATTTATACTCTGACCAGTAACAAAAGAAAAGGATTGAAGAGACTTTTGAATATGCTTGGCTTCAGCAGAAGTGGCACTACTCATCATGGAGGAATCATCAACAAACTGAAGAATAGCCAAAGACTGGAGGTTTTTTGCCAATTTTACCCCATTGATGTTCTTTATCTAACACTCCTTTCGACACATTCTTCCCAAACATTCAGCAAGTATGATAAATAGAAATGGTGATAAAGGATCACCCTGTCTTATACCCCTTGATGCCCCAAAGAATTTTGATGGCAAACCATTAATAATAACAGCAAAGGAAACATTGGAAACACAAGCATTAACTCAATCTATCCAATCAGGGGAAAACCCAAACTATTCCAAAACTTTCCAAAGGAAATTCCAATCCACCCGATCATATGCTTTAGATAAATCCAACCTAATGAACATCGCCGGTTTTTTCTGAATTTCCATTGAATTCGTTGAATTCTTAATCAAAATAAATTAGCAATATTTATTTAAGCAAAAACATTAGAATAATACCAAATTTGGATCAAATAAAAGGCTGGAATTTTATTTATAAATCAACAAATTGTATATTTATTAGATATAACAATGATGTAAAAGAATACAAGCTTTAGAAACCCAAAATAAAGAAAATTATTTGAATTGTAATGTAATCGCTAGGAAGGTTCAACGGTCTTCAAAGCAAGAAGGAAAACCAAAGGAAGAGCCAAGAAAAAAAAGGTGTCTTTAATTAGAAGAGGGAGAATTATCTCTATATAAGAAGCACTATAATAAGATGAACCGTAACTAGGTTTTCTTGAGAAAGATTCAGATAATAGAAGAATCTCATCCTCTATTTGAGAAACTGAAAACAAAATAAATGGAAAGTATATAGATAGTTCCCCCTAATTCCTCTTTTGCATTTGATTTATCAAATTTCTTTACTACTGATTAAGACCATAAGTATGTGATGTAGCCAATTGTATCAAAGAAAATTTCTAGAAGTCTGCCATGGATTAAGATATTTAAGTCCTTGGATTAAAAACATGCCATGGGACTCGGTAAGATAGCCTTCTAACAAAAAAAACATTTTATAAATGGGTGTTCAAGAAGTTCAATGCATAGAAAAATAGATAGATAAGATCCACTTCATTTCCCATATGTACATGTTTCTATCAATTTTCTTTATTATTGATGAAGACCTTAAGATTTTGAGGGAGGCACTTGAGTCGAAGGAAATTTCTAAAAGAATGCCATGACTAGAGAAATTGAGTCAGATATAAATATGACATGGATCCCGATAAAATAGTCTACTGATAGAAAAACTCATCGTTTAAAAAAGGGTGTTCCAAAATAAGTTCTTACATAAGGAAAAATGAAGAAATATAAAAAAAATTCGGTAGCAAAGAAATTTTCCCAAGTAAAGGGAACTGATCTTGGTGAGATTGTCTCTTATTAAATTTATTTCCTTTATATTTGTTTTTGTTGTTACTGCTTCCCATCTTGCAATAGAACATATGGAAGTAAAGAAAATATTTCTGCATGGGGGAGACGAAGATATGTACATGGTGCAGCAAAAAAAAATTGAAGTTTATAGAAATGACACAATTTGCAAGTTGACGAAGACTTTTTACATCTTGAAGTGTAGAATCAAAAGCTTGATAGTTATGTGTTGGGATTTGGGATTAACATAAAGAAAAGATTATCACTTTGTCATCTTTGTTCTAAAAGTGAATGACATGTTAAGTAGTAACAAGCAAATGTTCAAGCGAGTTAAGTTTCATTCATCATCTCAATTTGATATGAACAATCTAGGTAGCACACAATTCACTTTGAGCGTAGTAGTTTAAAGGAAATGACCAAACATTTAAGGGTGATTAAATTAAAAGAATGTGTTGAGATGATATTGTAAAGGTTTTCAGTACGAGAATGTAAACATGGGAGTTTTTTTCTATTGATGTAATATCATTATTAGAACAGTTTCCCAAGACACAAGAAGATATAGAGAACATGTCTTATGTTCATTATGAGAGTGAGGTTTGAGGCCTAATGCATGTTATGGTTTTTACTAGACCGAAGTTGTTAATAGATGTATGTCTAACCAAGGGGAGGAATCTTGCACTGTTGCGAAAAGGATCTTCAGTTATCTGCATGGCACTTTAAAGGAAGACCTAGGCGGAACAAACCAATAAATGTACAAGGTTTTGTTGTTCGTGCTTGGGCTGGAGACCTTAATTAGCAAAGCTCTAAAAGTCATTGTGTTTAACCTTTTCGGTGGAGCTATCAATTGATGAGGGCACTCTCAACTACAAATTTTGAGTACATGGCAGTCCCGCATGCAAGTAACAAAGTTGTACATTTATATAGGCTATGTTTAAATGTACAATATCAAGCTCAGTCGAAGCATATTGATATATAATATCATTTTGTTAAAACCAAGATATTGATGGAGAAGGTCAATACATTGAAGAATGTTGTTGACTCGTTGAAGAAGGTTGCGATCGTTGAAGAAGGTTGCGAGTACTAAGAAGTTTTCTTGGTACAAAACATCAAAATGGACATGGTTTCCCTTACCAAATGATTTTATATGTGGGTGGCCCCCTATACAAAGTATTCAACAAATAGGAGAATGTTGGAAACGTGTTGTACATATGCATACTTTACCACCCTTTATAAATTTTACACTCAAACAGAACATACATTTTAGTACAATTAGAAGGATATCTGGGGTACCACCTACCCCTAATGTGAGAGTTTCGGAGGCCCCAAGAAAAAAATTGGGATAACGGAAAAAAATTGTTAGTTTGTGGTTTTATACTCATAATATTGTACTAAACTTGGATTGTTCTTAATGATGTGCCTACATATACTCACACATGTATTAAATCAAAAACTTTTAAGTGCAATATTATATTATAAAATAATTTAAATAACACTATAAGAAAGAAAGTTACTTTGTTGAATCTTTTCCCAAAGAGATTTTCCGATGTAAAAGTATTGCATATAATGTGCATGTGTGCTATTTTTCATTTCTAATATAATTTAAGATTTTGTTAGCATTGCATCTCCTACATACATTTTATCAATTATTCTTCATCTTGGACAAAGAGGACTCTATTTCAAATTTCAACACGAAGACTTCATGAACATGGTTGGGTATGCATTCTCTACCTATGGTCACACTACGAATCATTATATCACAAATGCATTTAGATTAAGCATTAGAGCTAGGTGGACTATCCCCTTAAATTCAATTCAAAATTTACAATCATACCAAAATTTCTAGTCCCCTCCCATATGAAAGTTGACAAAATTGTTTGGAAAGGTGACCCATTAGGGTACGTTAGTGCAAAGGCAATGCATAGAAATTCCCTCAAAACCACCTCCCACAAAATCCAAAATCCAATATGACAAAAATTGGAGTTATCAAGGGCTTCCCTAAAGCAAATATATTTTATGGATGGCAACAAACGACAGAATCTTCCCAAATGATGGCTGACAAGCATGAGATATCATATGGGCCATCTACATGTTTTCTATCTCGTAAGAATGAGGAAACAAATAACCACTTGATGTTTCACTTTCTTTTTGTGTGGGAAATGGTAACCACTTCTTTAAAAAGTTGGGATACATTGTATCAATCACCAATAATTAATGTGAATTCCTTTCGACAGTAATATGGTGACTTTGATGTGGAATCCTTGGCCCTTCTCTAATTATGTAGAATGTATCACTAAAGAGATGGTAGGACATTCAATAATGTCGACTCCCCGTTGATGAGAATTTGAAGCAAAACTGAAGTTGCCTTATTGAAGATGGCAAATAAGAGAACGGGTCCAAGGGGAAAAGCTGACATAAATTAACTCCCTGATTGCTCAAACCAGAAAAATATTAAATGGCCTAAACTTATGCAACCCCTAATATTGTATGTCGAAAAAATATGAGAAAGCAATGGTTTAGTCTAAATATTATATTCCTTTCCTTGTTTGCATTTGTATGATCGAGAGAAAAATATGAAGAGTAAGAGACACTCGTCAAGATGGATTTGCTGGATATTTCATGCTTTCACATGGGCCTTATTTTCTCATTCTTGGGTGTGTTTGCAAAGAAAAGGGAAGGCAGCTTTGAATGCCAAAAATTTCCCACATTCCTAGCAATAATTATATGATTGACGGGCTTGAGGTTATGGTTACAAGTGGGAGGAGAGATGGTGTATGGATGATTTCTTAGTTTCCAATAAAAAAAAAAGTATATTCCCCTCGCTGTATATTGTGACTGATTGTTTCATTGTTAATTGGGGGAAGAGGTGAGTGATGAGTCTCTTAATTTCTTTCACCTCAATATTGGTGTTTGTTGGACTTAATGAAGATACAGTGGGTATGTTTCCATTTTTGCAAGTATAGATGCAAAAATTGAAATCCGGTGACATTAAATCCCTCCTATGGAATTTTCAATCTGCACAAGAATTGTTGAAAACACTTCCAAGAATTAGTGAGATGAAATTCACACAAGAATTGCATGTATCTTCGTAGATAAATGTCCACTAAAGAATTGTTGCAAGTTGCATTAAATAACATTATGGCCTAATAACATAATAACTTAGTTGAATTTTTATGGAAGTGCATCACCATTCTTATTTCACTTCATAGTTTTTAAAATCATTCTGAATAATCACTTCTGGCAATCTCGAGAATCTTTTAAGAGGAAAGAAGGCCTCCAGTAGCTTGCAACTTGCATAGTGCTTACTTGGCAATAATAAGACCTTAACTTTCAAACCAACATATAATGTTTCAATCAATGTCATTAATATAAACTACCTCATGTTGCTCTTTCAATTACAGTTCTAGGCATTCAAGTGAGTTATTTCCCTTGGGAATTTCTTTTTGATGTATATAGTTTTGTTTAGTAAGGTCAAAAAAGCTTTGTTTTCGGTTTATATGTATTATTGAATAGAAAAAGGTATCCAAGCTGCAAAAGTGCAAGTGGGAAAATAATATAAAATAGAATAAATGAACTGGCACAATCTTTTCGCTAATAAGTTACAATACTGACAGTTTCCAGTTGTGTGCAAGTTAAGTGACACATATCTTATCAAAAAATGAGGTTTCCAGTTGTACATGTCGAGAGAGAGACTTTACAGGAAAATGGGTGCAAAAGTGTGACTCAAAAAGATCACACAGATAGATAACCAATATTGCCTTCATCGTTTACTTCCATATTTTCTTGCTAATAATTTATGTCCCCACACAACAAATGTCCCCTTACAAATTGTAATGTGAATCTAATGTCAAACCATAGTTTCTAGGTTCGGCCGGATTTGTATGAAATCCGGTTCGAACCGTATTTTTTGAAGTAACCGAATAAATCCAGTTCGGTTCGGCCAATTGTTTTGCACAAAAAAAAAAAAAAATCCTTTTTTGGCATTTTTTGGTGAAGGAATCACAAAAAGAAAAAAAATTGCCATTTTTGGAAAGGGTCCGGGAAGATGTAGCAGCAAAAACTTGCATGTGCCATAATTTTTCATTCTGTGGCTCCGTTTCTAGGGGTCGTCTTCTCTAGAAGTGTATATTTTCTCGAGGTCTACGCATTGATGTCAATATTTTTCTTATTTTCATAAAATCCATTTTTGCACCTTTTTGGACCAAGCAACTTCTTGCAATCTTTTGAAAGAATCATTATGATGACGATGATTATGGTAGATGGATGCTTTTTTGTATGATTTGTCTATATATAATGATATAAGTATACAATAATATAAATTTATAATAATATAAGTATATATATTCCGAACCGGATTTTTCTGTATTTTTTCAAATTTTTTTGAGAACTCCGAATTTTCGGATTTTTTTGCCCTTTCGAATTTAATTGGATTTCTGAACCTGATAACTATGCCTTCTACACAACCAATCAGCTCCTTTCAACATTAAATGCTTTTTTCCCTCTATTTTTCTATCCAAGAGCAAGTCACATTTTCTAGAGGGGATAAACTTTAACCCATGAGCCTTTTACCTTTTTTCTCATTTTTTTTATTGCTCCCTGGGCTAGTCGCATTTTCCTTAAGAAATACAATTTTTGCTAAGTGCTTTATCTTTTATTTGCTTCTTTCTATGTTTATTTTATTATTAAGTCTATTAATTTATTATAAGTGCTTTTTATAATGTTTTATTTTATTTTCTTGCACTTTATAATAAAATAATAGAACTTAAGTCTCCCCTTTAAAATTCTCCTAAGCCGTCGAGAAGACAGGATAGGCTAAGGGTCTTCGTCATGTCTATCCTAGGAAGTGGGACATTTCAGTCCTCCCTTCCCAAGATTGTTTTCCCTCAAGCAATTGTGAAATCTTTTGTCTAAGTGACATGCACAATAGACAAAACATGCTAAAGTGCCTGAAGATTCTAACAACTGTACCTGTTAGATGAGATAATTCTCGCCACCACTTGTCCTTCACAAGGTGCTCATATTCACATGGTTGAACCAAAGGCATTACATAATGCAAATTGCAGATTTAATCATCTAAATAATCACTCTTATCAAAAAAAATTTGAATATGTTGCAAATAAGATATTAATTTGTTTGTATAATACCATATGGAGTCACCATGGTTCACAAAGGGCTGAAATTATTCACAACTCAGCTGCTGCAATATTATGTTCCCTCCTTCATCAATCACATCTTGTAAAAATTTGCCCCTCATTGACAATTCCGATCATATTATTGGCTACCATTCTTGGAGGAACTCCTTTCCTCATGCCTTGTAAAACAATTTCTTTGTCTTGCACTTTGAATTTCAGCTCCATGGTTTGATAATTTTGAGTAAAATCACCCAAAGATTGGAGCCACTAAACACTAAGAACTAAGTCCAATCCACCAATGCCAACAACATAAAATTCATCACTTAGCTTATGTCCTCCCATGGTGAATTAAAATTGGGGAATCCTCTTGGTACATGTGATTGAATGTCCATCCACCACAATCACATCAAATCCTTGGAATTCTTCCTTTTGTAAGTCCAATCTAGCAACCAACCCTTCATCAATGAAATTGTGTGTTGCTCCTCCATCAATCAATATGGTGACCTTTTGTCCAAGAAGATCACCCTTCACATGAAATGCATAGAAACTAGGCAATACTGTTAATGTAGCTAAGGTGGCATTAGTGACACTCAACTTATCATCCTTTGCTTGATCTTTTGGATCAGTATTATCTTCATCATCAACAACTTCAATATAATGAATAGATCCCTTACCTTTGCAACGATGATTGGGTGTCTATGGTTCTTTACAATCAAAGCACAATTTCTTCCTCCTTAACTCATTCTTTACTTCAATTTCTCTCCCATTCTTGAGCTCTATTTTGTTGCCCACTAAATGTTGCTCCTTGCTTATCATTTTGAGGTGTTATGGGCTGCTCACATGTGCTCTTTTGCTGCCCCAAAGGCGTTGTTCTCTGCTGTCCAAATATTCGACATAACAATTCGAATATTGGGTACCTCAGCAGTTGTAGCTATGATAACATCCAGGGTGGATGTATCCATTGAAACCTCCGTTGTTTCTTCTTCTTTACCTGGAGATACCAGGTCAACTACTTGCTTCTCAGAAGTAAAAGAAAGGCCTTCAGGAGCTTCTTGTCTACTTGATTTTCCCTCCTTGTCCTTTCCTTTTCCTTTCGACACTTGGGCTGGTCTTGGAGGTGCTCTACCTTAAGGAGAAATAGTGAAATCAACTCTGAGGTAGGTGAGACCATTCTGTTTGCACCAATGTTTGGTGCACTGCAACGTGAGCTTAACCCTCTCCTAAATGGTTTTCGGTGCTTTGGCTCTATCAATCTCCACGAATGGCCAATCATCCCCATTTGTGTCAAGGTAGACCTGATCAACTTCGTGATCAGTCTCTTGGAATTATTTTGGGATGATGGCTACGCCATAGTGGATGATTTCCTCTAGAGCCAGTCGGGAGTGATCATTTCGCTTGATGTCTATCTCATGTGTCAAGTCGATCCAGACGTCCTCGATCTCGAGAACATGGATGGGATCAATTTTTTCCTTTGGGAGGCAACTCTGGCAGTCGAAGGTCAGCCTTGTGGGGAAGTTGTTCTTTAGATTCAGCAACTCTATCTTAACATACATCTCCCATGCTTTGGCAAGTGTGGGGCAGGTGTATCGGTCAACTGTAAGGGGGAATGGAGTTCCTCCTTTCTTTCTCTTCATGCACTTCTCATGGTAAGTGATCAGCTGCCTTGACAACTCCAAGAGGATCAGCTTCGGTCTTACAAATATTGGTAGCTTAGTTGGCTCTCCCTCAAAATTCACAGCTCTGAGGTATGTGAATGTGAAGAATTGTGTGAACAATGCTCCCCATTTCTTCATAGCAACAATCACACTCGGGCTGGTCCAACCGTGCCTCATGTTTGGTCTCAGCAAGCAGATTACCTCATAGAAGAAGGCATCATTGATTTTAGATAACTGGGAGATGCTGGCCTTGAGCTTTAGCTCTGGGTAGAATTCATATATTTTGACTTGGGGCCATACCCCATTTCGAACCAATCCCGCAAAATCCCTTGCTTCCGCAGCAGCGTATACAACGTAGGAATTCATGTAGAACTTCCCAGTTGTTAGAACTTGTTATAGATGCTGGGTACTCATGTGTCAAGTCGATCCAGACGTCCTCGATCTCGAGAACATGGATGGGATCAATTTTTTCCTTTGGGAGGCAACTCTGGCAGTCGAAGGTCAGCCTTGTGGGGAAGTTGTTCTTTAGATTCAGCAACTCTATCTTAACATACATCTCCCATGCTTTGGCAAGTGTGGGGCAGGTGTATCGGTCAACTGTAAGGAGGAATGGAGTTCCTCCTTTCTTTCTCTTCATGCACTTCTCATGGTAAGTGATCAGCTGCCTTGACAACTCCAAGAGGATCAGCTTTGGTCTTACAAATATTGGTAGCTTAGTTGGCTCTCCCTCAAAATTCACAGCTCTGAGGTATGTGAATGTGAAGAATTGTCGGGGTTGTATATGAGTGACAACATCCCCATAGATAGTGAAAATTATACTATGTTTCCGACTCTCTTGGCTATCTATCTACATATCCTGGCATAATATAAGTAATGTACCTTTGAGTTGACTTCAATTTGTTCCTCTTCAAAACTAGCTTCCTTTGAAGATACCTGCCACTGGGCAGATCCTCTAATCTACAATTGGGGGATCAAGGTTTCAATTCTAATATTGTAAATTACTTTTAAATTTTCTGGTGCTCGTCTTCTGCTTCTCAGTATAGCATTTCCTTGACACATTTCAGAAAAAATTGTTTGCAACTGTCTGTTTTACAGTAAACATACGCATATAAACATGTTTATTTACATGCGGTAAGATAAAAAGAGAATACACGCACACACGCACACGTGCACGCACACACACACAATAAATGGCAACCAATTTTTGTTTGGCTATGACAATTGGAATACACGTCATTGTAAGAAATTTAAAACCAGCAATAGTTGGTCCCATATAAGTATGCATTAGTTCCAATTGAGCCAAGTAATCAGTAATGGCCACCTTATCCTACAAGTAAATGTAATCTGCCTGAAGTGCCAAAACTACATACCTTTTGGACATCAAGGATCAAATGTTCAATACATTACTTTAGTCTGCAACAAATTCTCATAAAAACGCATTTGCATTCTGCCTTCTATAATGACACTCTTCTGCTTTAAATGTGTCATCCTACTTAAAGCAGAAATATACTTATCTAAAGTTCCATCCTACTTGAGTTGGGCTAGTTCCCTAAAATGCAAGTCTGGATCCATTCTGTCAAACACTTGTTGAATTCTTTAAGGGAGGTGATAGAGCCATGCCCTTGTGTGACGATGCCATGGTACCACCACTCATGTGCAACTTCATCCATATGCAATGTTGCAAACTTAAGTGCCTCTTCTTCATACATAGGGTTCAAAGAGAGATATGTATCTAATTTTTGTAACCAAGCCCTAGCATAACACTTATCTAAACCATCAAATGAAGGAAGATTGATCTTACCCAATCTATGTTGAATGTCCTTCCTTGGTTCATTCTACTGATTTACTCTTTTACTTGGCCCTTCGTTCCTTCTCAGTCCGTAAAAATCCCTGAATGAAAGCAAGTTCCTTGTGTTGGGATTCGAGGATACATACTCATCTCATAAAAGATTGACTTCTTCTGTGAACCCGTGTGCAGGTGGTGGCTCCTCCTCCTCCTATGGCTCATTCCTTTGAAGGAAACTAGCACAAAAGAACTTGGAAGGAGTATTTTTGAAACCCTTCGCGCATGATGGCTAGAAGAGATTCCCTCACCATGATGACCTTGATTCCCTTGATTGTTAGACAATATCCCTTGCAAGGATTTGCCTAAATCAGCAATGGCTCTTACAACGAAGTCTCTAAGATATCTTTGTGATTCTAGCAATCTATCCTACAGCTCTTTGTTGCCCCTGGTAAATACCTCATTTATGTAGCTCAACTCATCATTGGGAGGAGGTGTTTCTTCATCATACATCCCTCATCTTCTTGGAGTTATTCTTTGGTAATGATATTTGAAATGCTCTTTGTCTATATCCATACAATTCAGAAATCGGAATCTCTCTCTCACAAGCTGGGAGGAAAATCTGGCTCTGATACCACTGTAATGTCCTCAAATGGGACACTTTTTGCCCTGGAAGGATTTTAGGCAATTCCCTTGCTAAAGAAACAATTTATAAAAGATATCTCAAGAATTATTATTGCAGATCTGATTTTTAGAAGGAAATGCGACTAGAGTTATTAGAAAAACCCACAAAAAACAATAAAATTAATGTCTTTCCACTCCAACATAACATGCAAATTTTATGAAGTCAAAACAGACCCTGAACTGAAGTATGAGACCTTGTAATAATCATTTAAACTGCTGAAAGTAATTACCTAGAAATGGTGACTTGTACCATGGAAGGAAAATACCATATAAGTTGCTAAACAAGGCTGATTTCTGGTTTTTATGGAAGCAATGATTTTTGGAAGATTAATGCAAAAGAGAATACCACTTCTAAGCTCCAAAGTCTGATTTTTATTTAGTAATAATCTGCAGACCTGAACTGGTAAGTACAGCTGAGTAATGAGGATTTGGACCCTTGAAATTGCTCCAAAAATAGCAGCTTAGATAACTGAAATCCAGCTTAAACACTTAGCAGCATATCTGAATTTTATCTTCTCCTGTAATGCCAAAATCATAGTTTGCATACTTGTACTTGGCAAATACTCGGTAAACCAAAAAAAAATTGACTCGGTAAAAACTCGGCAACTTAAAAAATACGCCAACTTCTTTAAAAACATAAATTTTAAGCAACACATGGTTACTTGGCCAATACTCGGGAATACTCGGCGAGTTAACTGTGGCGAGTTTTAATGGCGAGTACTCGCCGAGTTTTCTTACTATGGCCAGAATAATCCCTCACTGGGTCGCTCCAGCAGGAAAAATATGTAATGGTTAAAAACCATATTTCTCTTGAATCTTTAGTACAAAAAGATGAGTTCAAGGAAGAGTTTTTGTTCTTCCTATCACTTTCCCTGAGGGTTTTCATCCTCAAAAATTTGCAGCAGTCTTGCTCATCTTACAAGCCAAATTCATAAAATATAATGATCATAGAATGCCTCTACTACAAGTTGACTTGTCCCTTTAAAGGAAGAAGTGACCCAAGGTGACCTTCTACACAACCAATCAGCTCCTTTCAACATTAAATGTTTTTTCCCTCTATTTTTCTATCCAAGAGCAAGTCGCATTTTCTAGAGGGAATAAACTTTAACCCATGAGCCTTTTACCTTTTTTCTCATTTTTTTATTGCTCTCTGGGCTAGTCGCACTTTTCCTTAAGAAATACAATTTTTGCTAAGTGTTTTATCTTTTATTTGCTTCTTTCTATGTTTATTTTATTATTAAGTCTATTAATTTGTTATAAGTGTTTTATAATGTTTTATTTTATTTTCTTATACTTTATAATAAAATAATAGAACTTAAGTCTCCCCTTTAAAATTCTCCTCAGCCGTCGGGAAGACAGAATAGGCTAAGGGTCTTCGTCATATCTATCCTAGGAAGTGGGACATTTCAAGTTTGCTATACTACCAAAGAAGAGGAAAAAGGAATAAACCAAGGGGAGAAGACAATATAGTTAATCAAGATCCACAAAAATCCAAATTTGATAAATTGATTGCAGATCAAGAGATGTTGGCAGACACGATGGACTTCCTTTCCCTATCTCTTCATAGGATAATTGGACTTAGGGTTCAAAATGGTGATGGTAGCTCATTCGGAGCTAACAATGCACGGTGACCTATGGGATTAGCCCATGGATCAACGACTGGGCCCACTTTTCTTCCAAGGGAAGAAGCAATTCCGGACACTGGAGCAAGGCCCTCTACAGGGAAAAACATTGCCTCAAGCTATGAAGAGTATATGGCTCTTACAAAAGAGATTTGTGAAGCTATTTCACTCACCGAATTCATTGGAGTGAATAGAGGAAGACCTAGGCCCGAGCCTAGACATCATATGCCACAAAAGCAGGTACAAAATGTGTTGGGGAAGATGACTTTCTCCACATTTAATGGATCAACCAAAGGGACAGCTAGGGCTTGGATTCAGAAGTTGGATACCTATTTTTCTTTGAAGCCCGTGATGGAGGAAGATGCGATCAAGTTTGCTACCTTGTATCTTGAAGGAATTGCTCATGAATGTTGGTTTCATGGGTTAGTGACACAAGGGCATAATGAGATTCATTCCTATGATGATTTGTGTCAAAGACTCATTGATCGATTTGATAGAATTGATCTAGAAGTTCACTTTCGTGAGTTTTCTCATTTGAGACAAGGCACTGTGGAGGAATATGTGACTGAGTTTCATAGGCTTTCCATTATGATCGCGGATGTTTCAGAAAGAAGGCTTGTAGTACTTTTCATTGAGGGTTTGATTGATCCCCTCAAGGGTTTGGTTCAAGCCTTTGATCCCTTGTCTCTTCAAGAGGCAATCAAGAAGGCTTTAGATCTTGAAGGTTATGCTCAAAAAACAGCAGAGAACAGCAGTATTCCCAAGGGTAATTCGAGTGGAGGACAGCCCATTAGGCAACCTAGAAGCCCTCCTTTGGACCAACCAAGGAGGCCACCCCAAAAGTTGCCAAGGACTCACATGGAGCTGCCCAAAACCAAAAATGAGAAAGAATCTCGAAACGAGCTTTGGAAGAAGAATTTGTGCTTCTCATGCAAGGATCCATGGACACCAGGGCATCATTGTTTGGGCAAAGGTAAAGTGCAGTATATTGAACTATTTTCTAATTGTGATGTTGATGAAAACAATGTTGATGAAGCTAAGCATGATAGTATGCCGGAAGAGGATCCGAAAAGGGTTAATAGCACTCTTTGCTACCTTGAAGGGGGCACCTAGTTACAATTTATTACATATGAAGGGTAATCTACAATGGCACAAAGTCACCATTTTGATTGATGGGGGGAGCCACTCATAACTTCATAGATGCTTGCTTGGTGGCCAACTTGAAATTGAAGGTTGAAGACTTCAAAGGGTTCACTGTGAAGATAGCAGATGGCCACTCTATGCCATGTACCAAGAGGTGTTCTCAACTCAAGTTTCATTAGAGCAATATGAGGTATATGCTAATTTCTATTTAATTAACATGGCTGATATGTGCATCGTGCTTGGAGTCCAATGGTTGCATTCATTGAGAGAGCTCACTTTCAATTATCAAAGCATGGAGATAAGTTTCATGGACAAAGGTAAAAAGATTACTTTGCAAGGTATGCTTCTGGAAACACCCCAAGTTAATTATTTGGTAGAAGGTACTTTGTTGTGGGAGTCACATTTTAGCTCTTTATCCAAAATTACAGCAGATTGGAAGTTATTAATTACAGTTGAGTATGCCAAAAACAAGTTCGCTAATGTTGTTTTTGAAAGGGAAATAAGTGATGAAAGGTACAAGGTAAGGGATGAGTTTATTCTCTACAAAAACCAAGTCTATTTGGTGCCCGAATCGAAGGTGAAGAGTAAAATATTGAGAGTTGTTCATGATGACCCAACAACTAGTCACTCAGGGTATTTTAAGACATATAAACAAGTGAGGGAAAGATTCTATTGAAAAGGTCTTAAGGGGGAAGTGCTCCAATACATTCGGGAATGCCTTACATACCAAGAAAACAAGGCAGAACACACATTTCTAGAAGGTCTCCTACAACCTCTTCCCATTCCCACTCAAAAATGGGAGAGCATCTCTATGGACTTCATCACGGGGTTGCCTATGGTTCAAGGTAAGATTTGCTTATATGTAGTGGTTGATAGACTCACTAAGTATCCTCATTTTTGTCCACTTCCGGCTAAGTATAATGCTCCTATAGTGGCTGGTATGTTTTTCAAAGAGATATTTAGATTTCATTGGCTGCCCAGGGATATTGTGAGTGATAGGGACAACAAGTTCATGAGCATGTTTTGGCAAGAGTTGTTTTGATTGATAGGCACCCAACTCACTCCTAGCACTAGCTACCATCCCCAAACGGATGGGCAAACTGAAATAGTCAATAAGTGGATGGAAGGTTATCTACGGAACTACATTGATGGGCACCAGTTAGAATGGATTAAGTGGCTATACATGGCTGAGTTTTGCTACTACACCACCTTCAACACATCCATTGGTATGTCTCCTTTTAAAGCTTTGTATGGTTATGATGCTCCCTCTTTCATTGATTCGGTTATGACAGATAGTAGAGTTCTTAAGGCTCAAGATTTAATTCAATGAAGTCAAGATATCTTAAAAGAGCTCAAGGAAAACTTTCTGCGTGCCCAAAATCAGCAGAAATATGCAGATCAACATAGGAAAGAGAGGGAATTTCAAGTGGGAGACATGGTATTTTTAAGGTTACGGCCCTATAGGAAATCATCCATCAAACAAAAGGGTGCAGAAAAGTTGAAACCTCGCTTTTATGGTCCTTATAAGGTAAGAAAAAGGTGGGAAAGGTTACATATGAACTTGAGCTTCTGGAAAATAGCAAAATACACAATGTTTTTTCATGTCTCATGCCTCAAAAAGGCACTAGGACAGCACCTTACTCCTTCACATGAGTTGCCCCATTCGATGAGGAGGGCAAGTTGGTTTTAATTCCGAAAGATATCCTAGAAATTTGTGAGAAGAAATTGAGGAATCGAAGTATCAAGGAATACTTGGTTCGTTAGAAGGGATTACCCCTTGAGGATGCAACGTGGGAAAAAGTGCAAAAATATTGGAACATCCACAATTGCAATTGCTTGTGAACAAGCAATTTTGGGGAGGACTGTAATGTCTCTTTTTCCCACTTAAGGACCTGAATTTGGACTTCTTGCCATCCCCTTTTCCATGGCAACGAAGTAGAAGAATTGGGAAAAGGAATTGAGCTTCCTTTGGATTTGTCGGCTAGGTTTGGAGCTTTAATAAAGCCAATTAAAGATTAAAAAAGAACATTGTATGGGTCAGCCTTGTCCTTTTGGTGCTTTGGCGCCAAAGAGAGGATACAAACAAGGATTAGGGAGCTCATTTGCATCATCATACATTGGCGTGTTTTCTCTATTTGGACCTATGGGCTGGTAGCTCATTGCTCTTCCACTCTTGGGCGGCAATCCAAGTGTGTGGCATCTTCCTAGAAGGACAAAAGCCCTTCTAGTGGTTGGTTGGGGGACGGAAACCCTCCTTCCATTGGCTTGACATATTTCAGAGGAAAGAAGACAATCAGATTTTTATAGGCATTGTTGAGTCTCTCCCTTGTGGAGCGACTTGCATTAGTGAAGGGTTTGGTGCCATCTAGGGCACGAAAATCTAATTTGAGTTCATATTTTTCTTCCCCATAATTTCTAAACTAGAATCTAGTATTTGTTGTTAAGTTTGGGGTTTCTAAACCCTTTTTTCGTAATTATTTTGGAACTGTACTTCTACTGGTTATATTTAATTTTTCAACTAAGCAATAACATGTTTTTGGGGTTGCAAATAGTCCTAAAATATTTATAAAAGATTTATAAAAATTGTGGATGCATTGTTGAATGATATTTTGGTGAAATTGTGAGTTTTTCATACTGTTGTTCCAAAAATTAGTTTGCTGTCCAAAATCTGTGTTTATCTTCAGTCTGTTGATTTAGAAATCTGATTTGATATCTTTGGGATTTGTGCTAATTTCCTAAATTTCAATTTCAGCCCTTAAAAGGGACATTTCAGAGAGGTGGTACCATGGGCTAATCACACAAGGACACAATCACATCCACTCATATGGTGAGTTTAGTACCAAGTTAATTGAGAGATTTGATAGAATTGATCTGGAAATTCATTTTCGGGAGTTAGCTCAACTCAAACAAATGAATTTAGTAGATGACTGTGTTTGATTTTCAGAAATTATTAGCAATGGTACTAGATGTGGTAGAAAGGAGGCTTGTGCAGTGTTTTAAAAACCGGTCGGTTCTGGTCCCGGTTCGACCGATTTTTAAAACACTGGTACACCCATAGGTACATCTTGAGTACAGGTATGGTTACGTGTACGGAAACATATCTAAAGCAACTCCAAACTATTCAGGTATCGGTCCTAAACCGGTCTGGTTTCGTCCTAAACCAGCTGGTTTAGCCCCTACGCAGTTGTTTACAACGGTTTTATTAAAAAACATTTTTTTTTAATATTATTTTTATTTTTTATTTGCTCTAAACCCTAATTTGGTTTTATAAATACATCCCCCTCTATTCACGTCACACCTCTCTCATTGAGCATTTGTGAGCATAAGATTGAAGAGTTTAGTTTTTGTAGTAAGCTTGGAAGTTGGAGGCTTGGAGCTTATTTGGCATTGCTTGTGGGCTCTTTGTGGTGATATTGGCATCCATTTGTGGGCACCTCACCTCTATTTGTGAGCACCTTTCTTATTTGGAAGTATTTGGAGGATTGGGGCAGCAATGAAGAGTGTTCATTTGGAGTGAGTTTGGGGGTTGTTTGGCATCAAGTGTGGGCTCTTTGTGGTGGTCTTCACATCTACATTTGGAAGGTGCAGCCCATATACAAGCTTGGAATGTTTCTTCACCTCATTTGTGTGCACATTGAAAGGTATGTTACATTTTAAACTTGCCCCTTATTTGTAAATTTTATTAAATAAGAAATCTGAAATTTATTTTGTTTTTATTTGCATTTTCAGATTTCTTTGCATTTGCAATGACCCCCAAAACAAAAGACCCTACATGGAGCCATGCAGATGTAATTGATAATCAAGTTGTAAATATTGTAAGAAATACATCAAGGGGGGGATTCATAGGTTGAAACAACACTTGGCTGGTCAAAGAGGCCAAGTTACCCCATGTGATGCATCTGATATTGATGCCATTAGGTTGGAAATGAAAATTTTTCTTGAAAAACATAGAGAAGAGAAGGCTAGGCAAAAAGAGATGGAAGCTGAAATAGGGAGGAGGGAACATGCCTTGAGTGTTGAAGGATCTTGCTCTGACCCTTTTGTGACAGTTAGAGACCCCTTTCAATATATGCATCCCCCATCCACTCACAGTCAAGAAAACCGGCCTAAAAAAAGAAAGACTATTCAAAGCTTTTTTCCATCTTCCACATTTGCTAGTGCCTCCATGCCAACAGAAAATCAGCCCACCTTGGATAACCATTGGAAGAAGCAATACAAAGAAGCAACTTTTGAGTACATTGCTAGATGGTGGTATGATGCAGATATCCCTTTCAATGCTGCCCACTTACCTTATTACCAACCTATGTTTGATTCCATTGTTGTTGCTGATAAGGGCTTCAAAGGCCCTAGTATGCATGACTTGAGATGATCACTAATGAAGAAAGAAGTTGCATCTATAGATGAATATTTGAAGAGTTGTAAAGCATCATGGGCCAAAACTGGATGCACTATTATATCAGATGGGTGGAGTGATGGCAAGAACCGCACCATAATAAATTTTCTTGCCTCTTGTCCACAAGGTACTATGTTTTTGAAATCAGTAGATGCATCTGATAGGGTGAAAGATGCAAATTTGTTGTTTGAGCTTTTGGATGAGATTGTTGTAGAGGTGGGTGTGGAAAATGTTGTACAAATCATAACAGATAATGCCTCTATGTTATTGCTGGTAAGATGTTAGAGGCTAAACAAAAAACAATATTTTGGACTCCATGTGCTGCACATTGCATAGACCTCATGCTTGACTATATAGAATAAAAAGATTGGATCAAGAACACTGTAGAGCATGGCAAAAGCATCACCAAATACATCTACAATCACTCATGGGTATTGAACCTAATGAGGAAGAACATGAGGGCAGAGAACTTGTTAGGCCAACCATCACGAGATTTGCAACAAACTTCCTCACGTTGCAATCTCTTCTTTCCCAACAACAGAACTTGAAAAAGATGTTTTCAAGTGATGAATGGAATGCATCAAAGTGGAGCCGCAAACAAGATGGGTAAAACACAAAAAAAAAACTTTTTGACAATTTATTTTGGAAAAAACAACAGAGATTGTGAAAGCTACCGAGCCTCTTGTTAAGGTGTTGCAGTTGGTGGATGGGGAAAAATTAGCCATGGGCTATATTTATGAGGCTATGGATCAGGCAAAGGAGCAGATAAGGGAAGCATACAAAGACAGGGTAACTAGGTATGGGCCTATATGGGAGATTATAGATAATAGATGGAACAATCAACTCCATCGCCCTATACATGGAACTAGGTATTTCTGGAACCCAAAATATCATTACAAAGCTCGGCTCGAAGAAGATCAAACAGGAGAAGTAAAATATGGTTTGTATGAGTGCCTAGAATGCATGGTCCCTGATGAGATGCAACAACGTGAGGTTCATCGATAGACCAGTTTCTTCAGCAGAGCCACTAGTACCTTTGGGAAAAACCTTGCAAAGATTGCAAGGGATGTGGACCAACCAAGTAAGCCTATGTAGTCAGGAAACGCCTAAGGGGCCCACGTTTCTGCCTGGAAACGTTTCGGAAACGCGAAACGGGTACGAAACGTGTCCGAAACGTTTCCAAAAAAAAAAAATTTTTTTTTTTTTTTTTTTTTCAAATTTTTTTTAAATTTTTTTTAAAATGTCTAACTTATCTAGATTATTATCATGTATATGTGAATCATTGAAATTGTAACTATGTTGAATGATGAGTTATGACTCTTTAGAAGTTCAAATTTCAATGAATACAAAATATTTTGAGTGCTTTATCAATTATCTCTTATGGTCTACAAATTTACAATTATAAAATGAGTATTATGCATATATATATATTTTTTATTTTTTTAATAATATATTGTACGGACGTTTCCGTCGACGTTTCGTATCCAAGGTTTTTTGAAAATTGCCGTTTCCGCGTTTCGTACCCGTTTCCGTTTCCGTTTCCTGGCAACATAGAAGTAAGCAATTCTAAGTTTTTAAAAGTTCATTTGATTAAACTTTTTAATGAATAATCATGAATTTTTAGCATAAGACAATCTAATTTGTTGAATTACGCTTTAGCATTTAAGTTATAAGTTTTACTTTTAATTTTTAACTTTGTGTTTTAATCGTCATTGTTTACTAATTAAACATTTACATTTTTTATCGCAACACATTGATGGGATTCATTTGGTAGTCAGTGTCCTCAATTGCAAAAGTTTGCAAATAGGATCTGAGCCAAACTTGCAATGCTTCTGGGTGCGAGCGCAACTGGTCCGCCTTTGAGCGGGTTCACACGAATAAGATAAACCATTTGGAACAACAACAGTTGAATGATCTTGTCTTTGTGTAGTACAACCTTCGGCTAAGGTGCAATCAGTTGCTGAACAAAAGACCTGATACTGATCCCATTGTCTTGGATGATATAGATCCAACCTTAGATTGGGTAGAGGAGAGTCAGCCAACAAAGTTTGACCCTGATGACTTGGGGTGGATGGGTTTGGGTCAGGATGATGAGCCATTAACATCACTACTGCCACTGTCACGGGACATAGCAGGCACTAGTCGCACTCGTGCTACTCCCTGTGCCAATATAGTTGTTGCAAATGTACCTGAGGATTTGGATGGGTCCGAGTCAGAGCAAGAGGTCGATGATGATATTGATGAGGATGACCTTGAGGATCCAATTTCTAACAGCAGTGGAGAATTTGATGATTGATCATTGATGTCATATAGTTTATTCTCGAGTTTTGTAACTTGTAGTATTTGTAATGTATCAATGATCATAACTTGTTGTTTTTTTGGAGTCTCAGACTATGGAGGCCATTTAGAGCCTCATTGTTTATGTATTTTGTTTTAGAATCTCATATATGATATATGTATTGTGTATTGGACTTGGACTTCGTGCCATTTTGCTATAACACCTTTCTTACGTATATATAAAAGCAAACTTTGCATATTTTGTGTGTAATTGTTGGAATCGTGGTTTTTTAACCTTTAAAATATATTGTTTTCATTAAAAATATAAAATTTTATGTATTTTTTAGTAAACCGGTTCATAAAGTTTGAACCAGTCCAATTCCGGTTCGGTTCTAGTCCGACCCTCGGTCAATTCCGAGTCCGGTTCCGATTTTTAAAACATTGGGCTTGGGATATTGTTTATTGAGGGTTTAGCTAAACCACTTAGAGGATTAGTGAAAGCTTTCAGCCCTACTTCTCTTAAAGAAGCCATTAAAAATGCTTTGGATTTGGAAACATCAGCCCCAAAAGGGAAGTTTCTACCAATAGGACAGCAAAAGGCAGCAATTGTTGGGCAGCCAAAATCAGTACCTAATGAACAACAAGAGATATCAGTTGTAGAACAACAAAGAACACCTCCAAATGGGCAGCACAAAAAGCCATTTCAGCAAGTAGGGAATTCACCATAGTTACCTAAGACTCCGAGACGGCAAAAAATTTCCCAAATTTCGGGACAGCGGGGGGATGGCAAGAGGATGGCTATTAAAATAATATATAAAATGATAAATATTACAAATATACAGATGAATTTTATAAATTTTATGAATAACAGTTCATTTTTTATATATCAGTCCACCATGTGCATACAGTCCACATCGAGATATCCATATAAATATGTGTTACAAAGATGTGTTCATATAATTTTTAATATTAATGTGTAATATGTATGTTGTTGGTATTCACAGTGTGTTGTGACAATTCACCATGTGCATTTGTGCTCGAAAATTTCTGTATTCATAAATCACAATCCACCGGTAATGTTTTTAAATAGAAAACAACAAAGAAATTAATTAAAAATGAAAATAGTTATTATTTTAAAGATAAGTGTTGTTGACGTTAGGGACGTCTGGATGTCTCTGGGACGTTTCTCAGCTGTCCCAAGGACGTCCACACGTCCCCCTCCCGTCCCAAACATCCCCAAGACGTTTCCTGCATCTATCAGACGTCCCCGGGACGTTTCCCTTGCAAGTTGGAAGTTCGGAAACGTGGAGGAAACGTTTCCTTCAAGTTTCCGAGTCCCCGGAACGTCTAAGATGCCTAGGATTTGGGGGGGACGCGTAACTATGGAATTCACAGAAAGAGCTGCCCCTAGGTTTAGGGAAGGATATAAATACCAGAAATGAGCTTAGAAGGAAGAAACTTTGTTTTACTTGCAAGGATCCATGGGAACCGGGTCATAGATGTCTTGGGCAAGGTCAAGTACATTACATAGAGGTGATATCAAATGATGAAACAAAAGTAGAGGAACCTAAACCAGAAAATGAAAAAAGGAGGTAACTTAGGATGCACCCTGGCCACTCTTATTTCTAGAAGCACTTTTGCTTCACTTTCAGGTACACCACAGTATCATCCTTTCAAAGTTCACGGAGAGTGTTGCATGGGCACAAGATCACAATGTTGATTGATAGTGGGCCAACCCACAATTTCATAGAGGGATTAGTAGCCAAAAGAGATTTGAAAACAGAGATTTTTGATGGGTTCAATGTTATGGTAGCTGATGGCTCTACTATTCCTTGCACCAGGAGATTTCAGCAGCTAGAGGTGACACTTGGCAGTCACAAAATGCATGATGATTTCTATGTGGTGGGCATAAAAAACCCGTAATGGTCTTAGGTGTGCAGTGGTTACATTCCCTTGGGGAATTCACACAGAACTACCGGACTATGAAGCTGAAATTCCAATCAGATGGGGAGGAGGTAGTACTTCAAGGTATTGCTAATGGAGCTCCTACAGTTGTCACAACAAACAAAGTGGAGAGTTGCGTTTGGTAGTACTTTCATTAGATAACAGTTGATTCATGATTCAGCTATCATGGGTTCACTCATGGAGGTTGTTGGGGAAGCATCATTGGGTACAGGGCTTCCATTTCATCATTATACCAAAGTAGCATAGCAAAAGCTAACTACCTCACATTGAGGACTGGAAAAGACATAAAGGTTGCTTTGGAATCCTGGTCTTTGCACAATGGTTCAAGCATTACTTGAGGGCAAACAATTATGGAAAGGGCGGACTGTAATGTCCACTTTCTCGACTTAATTAAATCGGAGCACCCGAAGCCTTAATCCCCATAGGCTAAGGGGGGGATTAAAAAGGGAAATAATATAATAATAATTCATTAAGTTGTCCAAAAAGGTACTTTAAGTTATATCTTGGAAAAAGGACACTTAATGTATTATTATTAAAAGGGGCCAAAAAGAAAATATTAATTACATGGCCTAAGTAATTAATAATTACGAGGATGAAAAAAGGTAAATATCTAATTAAAAGTACTTTTAATTACTTTTAGGGTTTTGGATGAAAAAGAATTTATTAAAAGAATTGATTGGAAAATTTTGAATCATTCGAATAATTTTACAAATGCTTGTTTTGCAAGTTTGGGGCAGCAGATTCCATTTTTAACACAGAGGACAAAAACCCTAATGTGTTGGGCCTTGGGAATGAAAAACTTCACACCTTTTTGGTAATTCCAATCAAGGATTACACTAGAGCTTTCAGATTAAGAGGAAATCCATCACACAAGTATAGACAGGCTGATTTATGGTGTATGGGGTTGCAACAGTTCAGAAAATTTATAAAAAAAATTTCAGAAGTGACATTTCAACTTGATGTCACTATTCACGAAATCGTTATTCACAATGTCACTATTCACTAATGTACCTACTGTTATAGTTTGTTGTACCACCTATTACAGTACACTTCCAGCCTTGGCGTCATTCTTTTCGGGGAAAATTCTGCTGACATCACACTCACAGGGATATATTACTATTGTCAAGGGTTTGTCGTACCTTCTAGCAGGGTGCTAGGGGTCTTCCGTATCTTCCAACAGGGTCCCATACTTCCAGAATACCTCTTTCAGCTAGGATTTCAAAGAAAATTCAATTTGCATGCTTTCTAAGTTGTTTCAGGTTAGGGTTTGATGTAATAAATTCATATTCAGCATATTTGAATAAATATTGCAGTTGGGCATTTTTAGTTTTGCATATTTCAATGATTTATAATTATTTAGGGTTTATATCAGCATTGATACTCAAAAAAATAAGAAAAATCAGAATATTGAATTTTTTTATAAAAAGGGATATTACATGTCATCATAGATTCCCCAGGGGTTCTTGTTCCTAATTGTGTAAAACTTCCTTTCATGGAGGATTTAAACATAGTTGATGAGGCATAGGCTTGATCAATGATGTGACACTATTGTCATGGAGAATGGACTGAGATTTAAGGATTGGTAAAATGATTCAATAACACTAAATAATATCGTACTTATTAAATCGGAATACACATTAAAAACATGTTTTGTTTTAGACGTGAATTAGAATTCATATATTCTATGACTTACCAATACCTAATTTTCTTTGTTATAAACATTACTATCATATAAAGCCTAGATATAGAATAAAAACATCACAAGCATAAAAGCGAGAATAGAATATAGCACTAGCAGACATCTACTTACCATATGGAGAATAGCTAGACAAGACAATAATATGAGCAGAAGCCCGCTTGATGGCATACCATAGAGGAGAAGTACTGCTAGAAGATTTGTACGGCACATGGTATCGATGTGAAAAAGGTTTGAAAGTAACAGTTTCTCCCTGCACGATAGTGATAAATCAATGCAATGATATACATCATGTAGAAATTAAAATTTGTTTTGCAGACATTTAGCAATCATTGTATAATGAAAATGAGAAAGTAGTGATAAAGTCAAGGAGACAAGATAGAAATAGTGGCATATCCAATGGTTACCAGAAACTGTAATTAAATCCATTCAAGCAATCACATCAAGCCAGACGAACTAGTTAGAAAGTGCATTATATGTCTTTTTGGACGACCAATTCAATACCTCCACCGTAATTGTCGGCATTCAAGCTCATGGGGCAGACCTTTGAATGAAATGGACAAAGCTACAAAGTAGATAGTAGTTTGGCATATTTTGTATGGCAATTTAACTTCAATAAACAACCAATAAATTTTAGTAGAGATGAGGATCATCCTCAGAAAAAATAAGGGGAGCTTAGTTTCACTAAGAGCATCCAAGCAGTATTAAGAGGCACAAATTTTTGGATCAACATATATTTATATAGAAAAAGAGATGGGAGGGATTACTAGGATGCACTAGAATCCACAAATTGACTCTAGACTCTAGATAACCAACTCATTTTATATGGAACAGTTGAAGATTACACTTACCAATCGATATATTCATTTTACATCAAGTTAGTGTGCTTCCTATGGAGAGCCTGTGTTTATAACCACTTGTATGAATTTGTCGATCACAATCTACCAAAGACCACTAAAATATTTTGCTAGTCCATTTTCTCTTTATTGAATAGTCTCCATGTTGAACTTGTTGACCCGTAAACAATTACTCTCCATCTCCAATTGTTTTTTTAGACTATCCTATGACTGCATACTGACAATGACCATACCAGATGGCAATAAAGGACATGCGTACGAGGCAACAATGCGCCAAAAATGTAGGTGGATAACATGAAACATGCAACTACCCTACAGATAAAGCAATGGGAATTACTTATATTACATACATTTATCACATAATACACCAAAGTAACAGTCATAAATAAAACTTTTTGTTTCGACAAAAGGGTTAAATATATTAATATCAAAAAAGCCAATACAACAAAAAGAACTCTTTGAGGATAGAGCTCAAAAAAACAACAAAATATCAAAGAGGACCAGATAAGAAAAAACAAAGGAAACAAGGAACTAGGGATGTAGAGACTGTGAGCAATATGAACATCACCAAACAGTTGCACAATTGGAGCTTTCACAAGCCAAAGGGAAAATAAAGTTGTACTCTTGGATAGGTCTTTTGGTCCATGCTTGGATTTAGGAGGAGACTTGAGGGTGAAATACAGTTTTTCTGGATAAGACAACGTTTATTTGGTTCACCAAATTCCATGTACACAAACCACGAATATTCCAAGATACAATCCACATCAAGAGGCTGTTATTGGGGTAGGTCTTTCCCCTTGGTTTTCCTAAATGATTGTTGTAGAAAGTGCCCAGATTTATAACATATTTTCAGCGAGAAGTCTCCTCGGGATCAGTTTGTCCCTTGAAGTTTTCCTCTTTTTGTGAGCATCCTGGAGAGTATTTTCTGGTTCCCATAGTTGATGGTTGGTGGGGATGTGATCCTCTGGTGATTGTAGTTGTTTTTCCCCCTATTAAGAATAACCATGTGAGGGGTGGCAAAGGAAAATTTCATCGTGGGGACTGAATTCGAATGTGGATTGTGGTGGAGGTTGGATGGAGGAGGTAGTTTCAGCTATGGGGAGAGCGTGCAGCTCTTGAGATGCATAGTCTTTCAAAGCCTTGAAAGGGTTATGCAAGGGAAGGGAGGTCCCATTGTTGGACGGTGGTTTTCTTTTCTGGGGGTATTCAATCTGAAATTTGGTGAGTGGGAGAGTGGGTGTAATATCAGAGATCGTACCTCGAGGAAAAATTGTTTTGCAAGATGATTTTTCATAGGTGGTGGATGCTTTTGATTCTGAGTTGTTGGGGTGCAGAGGGGGGCAGAAGCGTCTTGTTTGGGACATAAACATGCAAGATGCCTGTGTCATGACAAATCCTACTGTGGAAGGGAATATTTCATAATTCAAAGGTTGCTTCCATGCAAGTCATTTCATATCCAGAATGATTTGATCAGAGAAGAGGTTGTTCAAGATCAAGGTTGATGCAGATCCAAGCATAGTTAAGGACTCCTAGATTCTTAGTGAAATTTGATGTTGTGATGTATTCACCTTGGAAAGATCCAAGCTTGTGTAGACTAGATTCGTGCCATTATTCACTCAATAACAATAGCATCCTAACCCATACAGGGACCACACTTGGCAGATCTTATGAGACTATAGGCAGGGGACCAATGTTTTATAAACAGTAATGATTTATAGTAAAACTAGGGTCCTCCTTGAAAGGCCCGATCTCGCTTCTGTGAGGTGCTAACTATGGTCATGATGTAATCCTTGGGCATAGAACACAATATTAAAATGAGAATATTTTTTATCATTTTCATTGACAGTGTACAATATTTCCAATAGTCGTAGGTCTAACAATGTTGTCGAGGGAGTTCTCTCTCCATCATCACCAAGACTACTCATATAGACTATGTGACAATAAATGTGTAGGTTGGTAAAATCGTTCCTATGTAACCATCATTACCAATCATAGATGAAAATTAAATCAAGGCATGTATGCATTACTCAAATACTTGAACACTCCCTTTTATCCATGACACCTAAATGAAAAGTGTAACAAAAAAGTCAAATCGTTGTCTATGATAATGATGTCATTGGATCTCTCAAGCTCATTTTATATTTAGTTTCTTTGTGCCCTTCTTTCAATGTAAATCAAAACATAATTGATGAGCTATAAGCCTAATCAAGGCCCTAACAGCTATGGGATTGTCGCTCTTATAAGAGCAAGGTTCGTAAAGAATAGCCAAAACAGACCTATGTAATCAGTTTGTTATAGATTCCCCCATTTATCATCTCACCCAAATAAAAAAACATTGCAGTGTGTGGCCGGCATGGAAAAAATAATTAACACCTCAAAAAATTCTTTGCTCAGCACTAGTGGCTGTACTTCCTAGCTTTCAATACCCTTTTGGAGGTAGAAACGACTACCTCTCAAATTAGATTACGTTTTTGAACCTTTATCCTATAATGTCCCCAAATGAACATATTTGACCCAAGTTGGTTTTGGGCAAATCCAAACCCCAGAAGCAATATACTAAATTACTTATCAAATCAAACACTGCAGATCTGAATTTTATATGAGAAGTACGACTACGGTGGACTGATATACCACCACAAATCAGCCCCTACATCTATATCATTCCACGCAAATCTGATAACACTAATTTATAAAGCCCAAATATGTATAAAAATGCAGATTTCTGATATAAACAATGTTGCAATAAATTATTTAAAAACCATGTCTGCAACATAACTTTAAAAATTCATATCTTTTGCTAGAGAAGTCCAAAATGAGCTGAAACTTTGGATCTTGGGCCACAAAAATATGAAGAATAATATTCTAAAATTAGTTTTCCGCACAACAAACACAAAACCCTAATTTTTCCCTAAAAATTAGGTCGCCCAACACATTTAGGGCATCAAATCAGCTCCAAAAATTATGAAATTAATTTATTTTTGATTCCCGAAATTCAGTACAATAAGCAGCAATAAATTTTAGACCTGGAATGTCTCAAATACACTGCAAACCAGCCAAAAGATGGATCGCTTCAGCTAGTACAATGAAACATATAACTGCTACAATCTTTTATTCTCTCAACAACACTGCTGAAAATAGTAGAAATCTGTGAAAGCCCAATTCAGGAAATTCCTTCTCAAACTCTTGGGGGCTTTCGTCCACAAGAGGAAAATACTAAAGGTTTTCGTCCTTAGATATTTCTATGCAAAAGCTACAAGCTTAAGACACAAATCAGAAATTATCAAGTGAATATCGAATGCCTCTCAAGCAAGTCTACTTCTCCTTTTAAAGGAAGAGGAAGAAGAGACCCAAAAGAACCTCCAAAATATCCAATCAGCTTGCATGATTCTTTCAATGCATTTTCCACCCTCCATTTCTCTTAGGGAGAATACAAAAGGCATTCAATAATTATTTTATTCTCCCAAGTCTGGTCGTTTTTTCCCTAGAGGGAATACAAAATAAAAATGTTTTATCCTTTCTAAGTTCCCCATTATTCCCCCCAAGGCAAGTCGCCATTTTCTCCTAGAAAATACAAATTAAATAAGTGTTTTTTCTTTTTATGCACTTTTCTAGGTTTTATTTTAATGTTAAGTTTATTAATTTATTATATGTGCTATTATATTTTAATTTTTTTGCACAATATAATAAAATTAATAAAACTTAAGTCACCCTTATATTTTTCCTTTGGCCGTCGGGTTGACAAAATAGGCCAAAGGTCTTCGATTGGGAAGGGGATATTACATATCCCATATCAAAATTACATAGCCTATGACAGAGACTTGACACGGAGAGCACTAAACTCGTAGTCAAAGATTTGGGAGCACCACTACATGAAGTGGCCATCCTACTCCAGCAATTTAATCTTGTATTCAAGTACAAGTAAAGGAGTGATAATATTCCTTAGCTGCCCTCCTACTCACACTCTTTCCAATATCATGGATGTCAGTTGCCCCAACTGCAAAGATTAGAATTTCTTGTTCCCTCTGAACCACACTTTGGATCCATCACATCAATACAGCACCAACCAACAATTGTTTTTTTAATCAGCTAATGACGGTTCAATTACAGGCCCACTCCCAATCTAAAGATAGAGCACTACAGAGAAAACACCCTGCCAATAGCTAAAAGCATTAGTTGTGGAAACAAAATCATGGCCAAGAAATACGGCCTGATATTTTACATCACTCTTAAACAGAGAGAGCACGGAACAACTAACAATTAATATCAAATTTCCAAGACTCGGTATCCCATTGACTTGCGCTATAGGAAACACAGCCCAGCCTGAGGAAACAACAAAAGGGCCAAGAGACAAAATTATAATTTCCATATCCAGGCCTGTAGAAGACGAATCAAAAACGGCAAGCACCGCACATACTCCAGTCCACCCAGAGTTTCAACAGGGCTAGGGAGTTCCTCATAAATTAGGAGAAATATGTGATTGTTGATGTACATTTCACCTTCCTTAAATATCTGTTGATTTTGCAAGTGTCTTCATTTTTCTTCCAAAAAGTATCTTTGAAGTCAGCGGAAAGAAACTAAAGCTCCAATATTTCAAAGATTTATTTCAACTTGCCATCAATATTTGCTGTCCATTAATGTTTTTTTTAACAATCATGTGGATTTTTTGTAAATTTAAAACTCAATTTGGCTTTCTGCTCTGATTATTGCACCTCTGTCACTCTGTCTGCTGTCGGATTCAATCGTGAATACCTGCATTTGTATCGTCACAGCTCTCATCAAGTGCATCTGCTTGGAGTTTGCAGGTTTTGCACGCAAAGCCTCTGGGCTGCGACTTTACACAAGAACAGTGAGAATGAGCTTCAACCAAAGAAAGAACATCATTTGTCTCAATGTCAACTTTAGAGTAATCTAAAAGTACGGTACCCTAAACATCTTCTCCCTTGCCCTTGCCATGCAACTATTGGTCTTCTCATGCTACCAGCAATAGGGACATGAATAATATTCACCTCAGCTTATTTGTCTCTGTTTCGTGTGGACTACATTCATAACTTTCATCTGAAACGAGGACTGTCATTGGCACTTCACTACTGCCTAGATCTGGTTCATATCATTGTCCTGATACTGAAGTTATAACGTCCACATTGCATGCAATAGTCTCAATAACTAGATTCTCTGAATGATCTTCAAGAGCTATAACTCAGGAAGACTGAACATGCCATCTTGGCACAAAACATCTTGACCCGTACTGAATTTACATTCATGCTTTCTCTACATAATCATAATTTCGACCCAACCAAGAGGCTGCCCATCAAGGACTTGGACAGAAGATCTAGTGGCAGTGCTCAAAGCAAAAACCCATGCTTTTGTCTCTATCCTTACCTTGTACAAGGGTTAGAAAAATCTGATTAGTGTCCATATAGTTTGACAGGCACCAAGTGGACTATATGCCTACTGAAGGTAGTTTTAAGAAATTATAAGATCGCTGTTAACAAATAGGATATCCAAGCTAGGAATTTGAGGAAGTTCATTACATAGAGCTTGTTGGCTAGATTTTCTGCATAGCACAAAACCTAGGCAGTCATGAGATAAATCTCCCTCATTTACCGGTGAGACTCCCGTGTCAGATTTGTCAATTAAAGTATGTTAATATCTAAATGGGGTTTTACTTTAACTACTCAGTTCATGAACCATAACTGAACAGTCTCTGCAACAAGTAAGCAGTTGTTTAAGGAAAAGAAATATTTATAGAAGAAGGGAAAGGGAATTATATAAACACAGAGAAGAAATGGGGAAGATGTGCATCTCAATCAATAGATAACAGAGTTGATTGCATGCACATAGACGAATTCAATAGATATAAACACAGAATTCTAAAACAAAGGCAGCTCTAGATCCAGATCTAAAATAACACAAAGTTTATTAAGAGATCTAAGATTAAAAGCAAGAAACACAGTACACCATGACAAAAAGTTCTCCGAAAACCTGCTCCTTTGTATTCCTTTGCTCCAAGTGGCTCTCAAGGGTTCAGCACAAAGTCTAGAACACAGGATTGCTACTTACAAATTCTGATCATTAACCCAAAGGTTTCTTCTCCTACTTATAGAATGTCGGCAGGGAAAGTACAAATGGGAAGTCTAACTAAACTAAAACATAAACAACAAGTAAAGATAACATTTGGCAATCATCCTCCATTAACTTCTCCTTAAGTGACACATGTATCACTTAACTAATAGAATTGTTCCACATGACTTTAAGTAATGGTTTCAAAACCAATAACTCTAAAGTTTTACAATTTCATCCGGGAAAGTAGAAAATAGAAGAAGAAATAATAGAAGAAAAAGTCAAGCAAGCTATAACATTTATGTCTTTTTTTTTTCTGATATTGGATATACTTGTCGAACATGTGATTCAGCATCTTCCCATCTGTTTTAGCCACCGCTTCCTTTTTTGTCCTAAACTGCAAGAATCCTTCATTCAACACCTTGATGCACGCTTCCACATCCTCCAAGCTCGGCCCGAACCTCGTAATATCTGTTTGCAATGCCACCAGTCTGCTAATGGAATTCATCGCGAAAGGTTTAGTAGCTCCATCAATTCTCTTTTGTACAATCAGAAGAGATCCTTCCAGGGAATTAGGCACTTTGGTAGGAACGATCCGTACGTATGAAGTAACATCTCCGACCACTTCCTCCTCAGTGAAAGAAATAATACTGTCTGGTAAGGATGATGTCTTACTCTCAAGAGCATGCATCCTCTTCAGCCAAAACTCTGTAGATCTCCAAACGGAAAGATACTGCAAACTCCAGCTGCTTCCCCTTCTCAACTGATCCGTCCGGTACAATTTGTTCTGCAACCAATACACTCCTCCCGGCAGCTTGTTGATTTCGGCCAAAGTACTCAGGTTACTCTCAGCAACTGTGTTCATATCTACTATGCTCGTCACCCAGTTGCTTCAGCTGATTTGTTGCATCATTCATAACCTTCAGGAGGGCTGACACCTCTCCAAGTTGTAAAGAAGCTTGATGAATAATCAGGTTCTTCCATTCGTCAATAGCTTTCACCTGATTGCTTGCATCCTCCATCTCCTGCATAAGATGATCACTCACCTGCTCTGAAATAGGCTGAGTGGAAGTTTTAACAACTTTGGTTATGATCTCGCACAACTGAGATACCTACTTTTGAAGCTTGTCTTTCTCCGCCTTTTCTCTGTCAAGCCTAAGGAATAGAGCATCAATATATGTCTATGTATCCTGCTTCAATCCTTCTATGGTGGCTTGACCGAGGGGTACTCTGGTTACTATTACATCTTCTGCCATGAGCTCATCCTCCTTTCCTTCCGCCGGAACTGACATCTCAGCAAACTTCTACCCCGACTCTTCGATGATCAACCTTGAAGTTACCTTAGCAACCTTAGGCCTTCTGTCTTTCCTGCCTAGACTCTGGAGTAGCTACAAGTCGTGCTCCTCCAAGTTCATTTCCACTTTAGCTTTTGGAACCAACTGCGAAGCCAACCATTCTGAGAAGTTACTTCTCGAAGAATGAGAAGTCGCTGAGTGCACTACTATCTCCCGCTTTGTTTCCTCTCCATCAGAAAGTGCTATAGTGTTATCGCTGCCATCTTCTAAATCATCCAAGGACAAAGCTCTTTCAAACTCCGCCATCTGCAGTTTCAACATCTCTTCTGGAACAGGTGTTGAACGGAGTGGCTGAGAAGAGAAGATGAATGTTTCCGGATTCAGTGGAGGCATGGAAGTGTCCTACTGAGGTGCAATAGTTGGTGAAGTAGTAGATGCTGGAGAAGCCGGAACTAAAGTCATAGCCGTGGAAGTGATCTTCTCCTTTCATTGAGATCTTCTGTGTACTTTCAACTTCTCGGACCTCCTGCTACTTTCTCCTCCGTGTTTCCGCTTGATGGAATCTCCTGTGCCAAAGTTGCCCGTGACTTGATTCATCAATGCTTCATCAAGGCAATATCCCTTCGTCAGCAACTAGTTTGAAATATTCACCAAAACAGCGCCAGACCTTTCTTCAATTGTGTTGCAGCCTCCTACATTATCCTGAAGTACAGCTCTATCTCCTCCCATTTGATGGTAAGTGTCAAGTACCACATTCCCATCATCTTTAAGATCCGCAGGTATCCGCGCTAGTCCAAAGTCGAACACTTGCTTTGCTGATAGCCTGTTGAAATCTCTCTTTCTAACCTCGTACTCACTTTTGCACTTCATCCAGAAATCTTCTAATGAAGGCACATGTGCGTACTCCTGGGAGATCGTCTTCCTGGCTACTCCAAATGGATCGAAATTCAGCCGTGCAGGGAAGAACTCTTGCTCATACTCGGATAACATCTGCGTTTCCATCCCTCGAGCTCTATGAATGCTATGGTAGCTGTAATGTCCCATAGTGATTGGGAAGAAGCCCGTAGACTTGTGCCGCTTCAACTGAAGGTCGTGTAATTCCACAAGTTGCCTGCTCAGCTCCATGGTGATCAATCTATCATTCGGATATCTGGGCAGCTTAACCGGTTCACCAGAAAAGCCAGTAACCCTGAGGTATGTGAAATCTGCAAACTAAATGAATAGACTGCCAATTTTGGATACAGCTTCCCACGCTTCCTTGCTCACCCTGTTGGCCTTTAGGTCCTTGTCTAGCCTACAAATGAATTTGTAGAAGAATTCATCATTGACCAATTTGAAATCTTTCTCGCACGCAAGTACAGTAAGCTATGGGTAGCACTCGAAAATGGGGTCCTTAGAAAGAACGCCACATCTATCCAACTTGGAAAAGATACCTTGTGAAGCTGCAGCATACACCAAGTAGGAAGTCATTTTGAAGTTGAAAGTACGCTTCACGTTCCGGAGTTGCTCACCAATGTTGTCGGTAATAATTTCCGACCAATTGATTATGGAATCAACCTTGTTGACTTCAATGGTCCTGATGAAAGCATACATCCATGTTCGGAAAGTGTAAGCATTCGCCTCACCATTAATCTTACATAGCAATTTGACAACATCATCTACCTCCTGCACCAAATGGGATCGTGGAAGAGTTATTGAGAATTTAGAAAGAGATCTAGGCTTCTTCATGTATCTGCTATTCATTATGCTCATGCAATCATCTCTATGCTTCTCCCACCTATTGCCAGCATCTTGAATGCTAATGGAAGTCACCACCTTTCGCACTGGAATCTTCAAACAATAATTGATGAACTCTGCGTCCAAACGAATTATTGTCTTTCCCGTAACATCATGCACTGACCTAGATGAAGGATGGTAAGATCTAGCGCACTCCATAACAAACTCTAGCAACTAGGCTGTGTATGGAAAGGTTGCAGCTCGGATGATTCCACTGCTTTTAACCACACGCATGAGTGAAGTCTTTCCAGCTCTGGATCTATTAATCAATTCGGGAAAGAGGTTCCCAGACCTAGATCTGTGTCTCCTATGTCTGCAAGTTTTGGAAGTGATCGCATGACTCTGTTTGTGCTTTCTTTTTCATCTCTCTTCGCCATGGCTTTTGTCCTATCTTTGTCTGAATAATTCTTTTTCTTTTTACTTGGCCGAATTTCTTCAAAACTGGTGCAGATATGGATAATTTCTCAAATTTGGAGGATATATTCAATGTATTGGACATTGATTAGAGTTTCTTTTCTTTTATAAAGCACCTGTAATGAATTCCTGCAATTAATTCAAACACAGATGGCCATCGGAGCATGAATAGTGAATTTTAATTGTAAAAATCTACACTTTTCAAGTCTGCTGCCCCAAAAATTGATGTCTAATTTGTATGCAAAGAGAGCATAAATTTTTTCAACTTCACCTGAGCATCTGTAACACTTATGCAAACAATTATGCAAACACAAAATCAACCTCCTTCAATGCATGTGCCAAAATTGGAAGCTTTTAGCCTTGATTTTCACCTTTGTCTGAGCAAAAATCCTCTTCAAATGGGGCGCACTTTCCTCCGGACTACACTTCTTTACCTGTGAATTAAATAATTCATCCTTATGGCAGCTCATGCTTATATAACCCTCATAATTCTATAATTAATAATTTCCCTTCCTATTCCTGGCAATTAATTAATTAAAAATCATGTTCTTCTCTTTAACTGGTGTGCTAAAATTGCATGATTAAGGACAGCCATCCATTAAATTTAATTTAATCAATTTAATCATCCACTCTTCACTTCACTTAAGCTTCACAGTGTGCTTTGACCATAGCCACTGAAAATAGGAATTTATTTAATGATTTAATGCTTCAAAAAACATTAAATCTATCATAAATGGGGCGCACTTTTTTGACATGAAGGGGGGCAGCCTTTAAATAGAATTTAATTTAATCCATTTAATTCTATTTCTTTTTATTCCATTTGGCTTTGTTGACTTTCTTCCATCCTTGGGCGCCAAAATTAGAAGAAGAAACAATTAAAATAATCACTTTAAAGGCTGCCTTCTTCTCTCCAAAGGGGGTGCACTTTTTTGCATAATAGAATTCTATTTTTAAGAATTTTTCACAATAGAATTCTTTACCCTGCAAGGCAGCCCCGGAAATCCCATGATCCACTTAAGTGATTTGACTTTGACAATGGGATTATTTACCCTGCAAGGCAGGCAATAAAATCCCATGATTTCACTTAAGTCACTTTTCTTTTATTTCATCATGGGAATTTTTTACCCTGCAAGGCAGCCAATAAATTTCCGTCTGCCTGCCTGCCTCTAACTTTCCCGCTGCAAGCTTAAGTGAATTTTATATCATGGGAAAAAGTACCCTGCTGCCTAGGCAGGTACAAAATTATCACCTTGCCCTGCTGCTTCTATTTTTTCCATTGCAGCTTAAATCCTTTGTTTTCCAAAAATGCACCCAACCCCACAGGGGCTTTTCGGTGCACAACTTTGCTTTTTCCCAGTGATCCAGACCTCCGATGGTGACTTCCCTCTGGGCCATAACGTGCGTATATGTTCTCCAGCTGTGCCAGGCCAAAAATCGGGCTTACCCGACAAAGGAATTGTTCTAGAGAAATTTCATAGAAAACGAAACGGGAAAACACAAAAAACACAAAAAATTGCCAAAAGTTACAAATAAAGCCCAAAACTTATTTTTTGTTAAAACGCCCTTCTGGTACATAGGAATAATGATATGTTCAATCACAACAGGGTTAAATCGGAGCGCAAATTGCCTCAAATCGGAAGCCTCAAAATAATTAAATACAAAGGGTTAAATCGGAGCGCAAATTGCCTCAAACAGAGCTCAAAATAATTAAATACAAATTTCTCGCAGACAAATCCCGATTACAGAATATAACAATTTTGGGCATCTGGGTATCTGGCGAAAATGGCTAATATGGCTCTTTGGGAATATCTTGACGCAATACACGAACTTTCAGGCAATAAAAACACAAAACAACCCATTATTTTAAAAGTACGAAAAAATTTCAGATATGGTAGTCACAGATTTCAGGATGAAATCTAAGGACACCAAAGTTGATCAGGGTCTTCCATAAAAGATATCCTCCCATGCATTCATCTGAGTAGTTGCTTTATCATTCAATACCAAGAAAAACATACCCGGATCAAAATCATCAATATGAGCATCAATATGTCAATCCTCAATGGTAAATAGGTGATCCTCAAAGATCTGATCATGATGATGAACCTCAGAGTCAGATTAAGAACAACCTGCATTATGATGGACAAAAAATATCTATGCAGAAAATCCAGAAGAATTTTGGCAAACCTGCACTTCCTTGTATCAGAGTAACCAGCCCTTTGAAGTAGAATGAGGTATTGTCATACTCTTATCTCCAGGACCTGCAAACCTGTTCAATATCATATCAAAGTAACCTGAACAAATTGAAGGCACTGAAGCAGAGAAAGTTGATTTGCAAGAACTATGCAACATACCGACCATATGAAAACCACGTGGAGCACATTATTTACATGGCTGTTCTTGTCCATCTGCTATTATTTTTTACTCTCCAGGGAAGTTCTATCTCCATATTATAAATGCAAATCAGACCAGAGAGGCGGCATATCCTCAACTTGATATTGTAGCATAGATCCATTGTGGGACACGTATTCAATTATCTCCAAGCATGTATAAAGACCGGTTAGCAACCATTCTTACCATAAATCTCAATGCTTATAAAATATAGCACCTTCTATGAGGCACTCCACTAATTATCATCATTTATAAATGCTTATCTCAACCTTTGAATCCTTTTCATATATACTCCACATTCCTTCTTTCTCTGTTGAAATATGTTGCTTGTCATTTCTATGTCTTGTTCCATCCCCATCTGCAACTTCCTTTTTATATCATGTGTATGATCATCATCTATATCACTCACAGCCTGTTTTTTGTAACGTTTTGTGACTGAGATTGTCCCCAAATTTGTAACCAGTTGGATTACTGCCATCAGTATACCATGTGCTTGATCATAAATTTAAACTATGGTTGGTCCTTTATCACTTGGACCTTTAGACCATCCCACTTCTCCATGTTAACTAACTTCCATGCCCATGTGACTCGGACTTATCCAGCAAATTGGGCCAGAAGATTAGCTTGCTTATTGGCCTCCTAATAGCAGTTGCAGAAAGAAATTGAGTCAAACTTAGAAAGAAGAGGAAAATCCTCTTTTCAAGAATATTACTTAACCTCCAGCTAGAGATCAAATTTCTTTTTATTATAAGTTTTTTCTAACCTCATATTTGAACCCGTACTCTAAACCAATAGCTTCTTCAATCATTATTGATTCTATGGGGAATTCAAACAGCATTGACTAGAAAGGATTTTCCTTCACAATCCCTGATGAATCATCCAACTCGTACCCAACCTGGATTACCCTCACATGCCCATTCAAAATTTAACTTCCATTTGTCTACTATGGACGCACACACCCTTGGATTCCCCATTAAAATTTAGCTTTCATCAAAGTTTTGATGAAAGGATTAGTTCCTGGTTATTAAATGTCAATCGTGCATGGATAACAAGAAGGCGCTTCATGCTGCCACTGGATTTCACATAGAACTTAAAAACGGAGAAGATAAATCAAAAGGACCTAAGAATAACCAAAAACTGCAAGAGAAAGGGACAAGATGATTTCACAACGACCAGCAAAATAGTTATCTTATAAATCATTTTGGTCTAGTGGACACTAAAAGTGATTAAATTTATTTCTTTGATGTTAACAACAGATATATTTTCCATTGAAGAAATTGAAAATAATTATATTAATGTCCATGAATGACAAAACAGGTAAATGGGACTAAAGCACGTCAGGAAGCACAAACAACAATAGAGTGCCATAAGAGATGCTTCCACCTACAGAAAGATATTACAAAAAATTCAGAAGGGGTAGAAGGTATTCCCCGGAAAACTATATATTAGCAACCAAAATAAATTCCCAAGTCCAAGTTGTTAATAAGAAATATCTCTGGCATAATGGTTTGTTGCTATTCATGGGTACAAATATTAAGACATCCTAAAAGCTATAGACAAACGAAACAGTTACAGAGTGATCGTGAAACATGTTGTATTCACAACTTTCATTCATAACTTCTAAAGAAAAAGATTACACAGAAGATATTAAAACAAACAACAACAATCAGAAATATTAGAGAGAGACATTCAAATTAAAACACTAGAATCTTTTGGGGGCGAAAAAGGAGAAAGACAATCAGAATAATGTTGAAACAAGGGATGTGCTATAGTTCACTTTTGAATCTTCACAAATTTCTGAAGACTGGGAGAGTGTGTTTTACTAATTTTACACACATGATGATTAATACCCAAAGGAAGTAAATGTATTTTTTATTTGCTTTGGCATCAATGACATTCTGGAAAAGACAATGTGACTATCAGAATTATTCAAGTATAATGTCAGCATTAGGCAAGTAGTTTTAACTCTTTACCGTCAAATTCGGTTGCGTATAGGAGTGGCTAGAAGACATTGGAGGAAGAGAAACAATAGCATAGAATCCATTTAGAAGCCATGCCAGCAAATCATTCCTTTATAAATTATGGCACAAACTTCAAAATAGAGATGGCCATCTGATACAGATTACACCAGAGCACCAGACATTTAGTCAACATCGCAGCATCAGGAAAAATTATATTTAATTTAAAACAAAGAGAGAGAAAGAATACCTCCTAGAATAATTCAGGGTAACTGTATAAAAGATATTTTTCCACATTGTCAAAAAATAATCAAATTTCGAATACATTGGCTTTCTTCTCAAAAAATGATTTAGAGTTTTGACATTAGGGGAGAGCAATAAAACAACACCAGAATTAAAAGTTAGGAGATCTGAGTTACAGAAACAAAGTAAGGACTTTCCTATGACTGTGAACATTGTTTTTTATTTCATAAATTCAATGTTAAAAGATCAAAATAATTTAAGATCTATGCAAAGAAAAACATGGTGCATCAATGACGTTTTTGGACTTAATTAAGATCCGTACCAAGTTTTGTTTGAATTCTATTTCATGATTTTTATTTGCTTTGGCATCAATGACATTCTGGAAAAGACAATGTAACTATCAGAATTATTCAAGTATAATGTCAGCATTAGGCAAGTAGTTTGAACTCTTTACTGTCTAATTCGGTTGCGTATAGGAGTGGCTAGAAGACATTGGAGGAAATGAAACAATAGCATATAATCCATTTAGAAGCCATGCCAATAAATCATTCCTTTATGGCACAAACTTCAAAACGGAGATGACCATCTGATACATATTACACCAGAGCACCAGACATTTATTCAACATCGCAGCATCGGGAAAAACTAGGTTTAATTTAAAACAGAGAGAGAGAAAGAATACCTCCTAGAATAATTCAGGGTAACTGTATAAAAGATATTTTTCCACATTTTCAAAAAATAATCAAATTTAGAATACGTTGGCTTTCTTCTCAAAAAACGATTTAGAGTTTTGACATTAGTGAAGAGCAATAAAACAGCACCAGAATTAAAAGTTAGGAGATCTGAGTTACAGAAACAAAGTAAGGACTTTCCTATGACTGTGAACATTGTTTTTTATTTCATAACTACAATGTTAAAAGATCAAAATAAGTTAAGATCTATACAAAGAAAAACATGGTGCGTCAATGACTTTTTTGGACTTAATTAAGATCCATACCGAGTTTTGTTTAAATTCAATTTCATGATTTAATTAACATCCATACCAAGTTTTGTTTGAACTCTATTTCATGATTTCCTGATGTCCAGATCCATGGCTGATAAGCAGTGCTTGGCTCCAAAAAGCGTCCCCATGTATCCCAACGAATACCGTTGTCAAACTTATGATCATCTGCATATGAGAGATCCCCAACATATAGAACTGTTTGTCCACTAGTTTGTAAATAATGCTCAAAAGTTGAAAGAGAATGGAATGTTTGCCCCAGGTCACCTGCAAAATAACTATCAGTATTAGTTTTCATAAGCTAACAATTTTTAAAGCCTAGAAGTCATTAACCTCAAGCTTAACAATTCCCACCCTTGATGAAGAAAATCTGTAAAGACTAAGGTTACACCAAGTCCCTTCAGTCCAAGGAATAAGTTTCCAGAACACCTGCCACCTTACCAAAATACTAAGAGCTGGGAACAAAAATGTCACACACACACACACACACACACACACACAACATTACAAAAATGATAAGTACATATAAATGCACATATAGAATACAATCAGATGAATAGAAATCATAAATGATAACTACATATTTTTTAGTCAAATCTTGTAATCGATAAATTTTTCTTCGTGACTTCGCATTTGTCCAATCAAATTACAATTGGAAAACTAGTGATAATGATGTCGCAATGCAAGCTGCTGTAATACCACTAGTGCTGAAAGTGGTATGGTTCATATGGCAACTTCTACCATCTGCATCTCTGCTCAAGTCAACTGTAATATTACATCTGGATCAAAATTGGAACTACTGAGCCTGTCTCAAATCCAGAACAGTTGAACTCAAATATCGAAATATCAAACTGTTAGCTCTGGAATCTCTGTTTGTATATGAACCGTCAATCAAACTGGAACTTGTATCACTTGTAATTGAATCTGACTGCTAGTGAACAATGTTATAAGTTACCACATTGCAGTATATAAATTATAATATACTATAGTTTGGTTTGAAAGTTAAATATAGATTGTTGAGAGGATGTAACAAAAGCCAGTCGAGAATAGGAAGTGATTGAAGAAAGTGCGGGATGTGATAAAGAATATGTCCTAAGAAGTAGGGCATAATTTTTGTATATATATATCCTTCCAACACTGAATAAAATTAAGTATGTGTTTATTGCATTTGGTATCAAAGCAGACTTAATTATGTAGTCTAGGAACCTATAGGTTTTTAATCATTTCCAGGGGGCAGCTCCAGTGTTCTTTGGTTGCCCCTATTGATTGATAGTTTTCTGTCTCAAATTTTTATTTAGTACTAGGGGAGAGGACCCTATAACCGTGCACCTAACTTTAGGGGCACGTAGATATATGTAGGTATGTCGCTAGCGTAAAAAATATATATCATCTTGTAGCATATGATCGTGCCATATCAACATTTTTGTTTTGCGTGTTTATTTGGAGGGAAAAGTAGTTTTTGAATTGATTTAATATGAAGAAAATTAATATAAAGCATTTGAAAGAGGGACCAATGACCGAGCGCCCTATGTGTCACATTCTCCATGACTCTTAAAAAGTGTCATTAACCAAAAAGTGAAAAACTATAGGTACTTTTGTCAACAACCTATGGTGAAAAGAGATGTACATGTTTTGGTGCATGCACGGTTATAGGGTCCTCTCCCCTAGTGGGTAGCCATTAATTTATTTTTATTTTTGACATTAGTTTCCCTTCATGTGAATGAAGGGTTTGAATGTTGGTAGGAAGTCCTTATTTGCTACTCAGGCCAAAGGCGTTTAAATACAAAACAAAGAGAGAGCAAAAGGTGTGAGCTATTGAGGATCTTCTGCAGCCATACGAAAAGGAGAGAAGCATGTGCAGAGGCCATACACAGCCAATAGTAATAATATATAAAAATATGCAGCAGTGAAGGCGCCTAAGAACGGAAGTGTGCTTGTATCCCAGCAGCAAAAGGAAGCGTCCACGTGAACAGCTACATTCAGTGTAAAGTGTTTCAAAGATTTTACAGCATTTTGCAATGAACACAACTTTTGGGTCACTGGAGCAATCAAAAGGCGAGTTGCAGTTTTGGGCCCTTGCATTTCTTCAAGTCACACCAATGGAAGAACCCTACTAATATCAGTGTTTGAACAGGTCACAGTTTATTATTTGTGAAAACCCTGGTTTCCTAATATTTAAATGAGCCCTTTTAAGCATTAAATAATCCTTGGTCACTTTAAATAAGAAGTTAAAAGGGGTCACTTTATTAAATAAGCATGAGTTAAAACTAAAAGGGCTCACTTTATTTCAAAGAGAACAGGGGGTCACATATCATATAAGTGTGGACACAAAAAACCTACATACCGAGTGTTTAGATCACAGCAATACGAGGTTCAAGTGTCCCTTATTTAAATATAGTCACTTAATCCTAACACTCTATAAGTGTTCATGCAGGCTCATAACACTTTAAAACAAGCAAGTCCCTTTAAATGCTAAGTTAATGCAAGACACAGTTACACAGCTCACGGATCTTAATCCTCCCAAGTTTGTCCAAAGCCAACATTTGGCACGATCCGACCTCTACCACATGTTTGTCTGCATGGAGTCTTCATGGGATCCCTTCTCTACACAAAGTCTAAATGATTCTAAGCCGGAGCGAGGGCACAAAGGGCAGACGCATGCCCCTATTGTGGGAAGCTTGAGCTCCAGGTCACAGCGGAGGCAAAGACTTTATAATTATTCTAAACTGCAAACAGCAGGATTCAAGGGAAGATAACGGACGCATGAATATTATAAGCCCTGAATCTATAAATCCCACAGGTTCGGTTGAACACAACAAGCCTGTGGTTAACCGACATGGCTCAAGCACGTGAGACCCTGTTGCTACAGTTATTAGAGCTCGAAACAGTAATTATTCAGTCCCCTAGATTTTCAATTGCTCATATCGTCTATGAATGGGTACATGAGGGCACATTTAAATCTTAAAAGGACCATTTTTGAGCTTTCATAGAGAATTCGGGCGCCACTTTTGAGAATAGTATTAGAATATGGGCAGAGAAAAAAAAATAAAGAAAGATACAAAGTACAAATGAAGAGAAACCGGAATGCATACATTATCATCGTGTCCATCATTTTATTATGTGAAAAATGGTTACAAAGTGGTTGAAGTAGTTCAACCGTTTATTAGTTAAAATTTAACTAATATTAAACTAACACTAATAAATAAGCTTTATATTCTAATACCCCCTTTTAAGGCTTACACTATAGAACATAATGACTGAAGATTAAAATACCAGAACCAAACAATATCAAGCATTCTTCAGAAGTTTTTCCCTTTGAAAACAATGCTTTGACCAGGTAGAACTCCATCACGCTACCTCCATGTCCCTTGTAAAGGCATAGTTCCTGAATCGAATTCCCAAGTTCCCAAATCCCACCTCCCTGAACTCCCGAATTACAGAATCTCTCAAATTGTTGGACAACCATCCAAAGTCTGAATGTGAAGAAAATTGAGTGTGTGTGTGTTTGAAATTGAATGTCAAGAAAGTAGAGTCTTGCAAGAGTTGAAAAAGTATTAAAAACAGCAGAGTCAAGAGTTTGTGTGTTGGTACGACACTTTGAGTTATGTGAATGAGTTAAATTGTTGTATGTAAAGAACATAGTTGTGTTGTGTGTGTGACAGAGTTACAGAACCCTGAGTTTGGTTCTTAGTAAGTCAAGAGAGATTGGAAAGTGTATGAAAGAAGTGTGAGACTATATTGTGAGTGTGTTGTGTTGTTGAGGTCTGAGTGAGTGTCAAGGTGGTCTGTCACAGGAGTGGAATGCATTGAGTCTTGAAAGTAAAAAGAGTAAAGAGAGGAAAGTTTAAGAGGAGAGACAAGAGGGTCTGAGAGAAAGAGAGAGTTGAGAATGAGTAGAAATAGTGAGCTGAGACAAAGCTGTGAGGGTCAGTTTTCCACATCAGTAAGAGAAGTGAGGTGTGGGTAGAAAAACAGTGTGCATGACATCTCCAATTGTGAGGTAGGTTGTGTAGAAGGTGTCTAGGAGTTGTCATTGTCGTCCAGTCTGAGAACACGCAGTAGAGGGCAGGAGAGTGATTAAAAAGAACAATTGTCTTCCATTAGGTTGGAGTGGTGGGTAGAAGACACTAGAGAGTCCCCCAGTCTTAAAATACTAAGTAGAGGGTAGACAGAGAGATTGGAAAGGAGAGAAGAGACAGTTGCAACAGTATTTGAGTGAGTGTTGAGTGTTGAAAGTGTGAAGTGGTTTTGAGTTGATAGCAAGTGGTGTTGAGAAGCTTGTTGAAGCTTGCTGTAGTAAGGAGAGATGAAATATTTGGAGAAGTTGTAGGCTGTAGTGGCAGCCCTGCAAGCAAAAAGAGGCACACCAAGGTGGCCCAAGGAAGAGTTTAAGTGGATGAAGAATGATTGAGAAAAGTACAAACTCTTGTTGAGATCCTGAAATTTGAAGATGTGGAAAGTGAAAGTAAAGGAGATAGTGAGAGTAAAGAGAGTGAAGAATGGGGTGACGGAAAGAGTGAAGAAGAGCAGGATGATGAAGAGGTAGACATTTTCTACCCTGAGGAAGGAGACGTGTTGGATGATGGGGTAAGCAAGGAGATGAGAGAAAAGCCCACACAAGTGTCAATACAGTAATGGCTGAGCCAGAAGAGATTGAAGATGCCTTCCTAGCATCTTTAGCAGTTAAGTGTGGAAGAGAGAAGGTTTAAACTTTAAAGTGAAGAAGGTAAAGCTGAAGGAGAATCAGTAAGCAATGGTGAGGCAGAATTTGTTAAGGTTGAAACTGAGAGGAAGGATGAGAAGGCAGCAATGAAGTCGGTTGAGGAAGAGACCTTGAAAGACAATCAGAATGGAGTAACGAGTGATATATGATTGTGGAATGTTAAAAAGATCGGGGAAGTAGTGACAGAGCCTTTGATTTTCTTAATATGTTGTTTTAATGTGCAGGTCCAACAAAAGAAGAGATCAAATAGGGCTTATTTTAGAATGTTTATGAAGAGCAAAGAGGAGAATGTCACTTGATTGACAGGGAAGAAAAGACCAAGTTGGGCCCATTGCATGATGTGAAAGGTGAGCACCAAGAGAACACAGGTCACTTGAGGAAAGAGAGAGAAAGTGCAGCATAGAGAAAAGAAAGAGGACTGCCTTTGAAATCAATTAATGAGGAAAAGGTGAGATTGGAGCAAGAAGTCCGACTTTTTACACTTGGTGAAGCCCTTGAAGTGAATGAGTGTTGCGAGAGATGAGGAATGAAGGAGAGTTGTTACATGGGTCTTAGTCACTGTTTTAGAAATTAGACAGCAGAGAAGAGACTCTAAGGGGCAAATAATCAGTGAGAAGAGAAAACGGGCACTTGAGGGAGTTGTGGAGACCTTTGTTTTCAATAACTGTTGTCAATATGCAGAGATTAAGGAGGGTGAGCTCTTAGTGTTGAATGAAAGAAATGAGCCCTTTGAGGTCACGGGTTATGGAGCAGTAGAGGTGAAGAAAGAGTCACAAGAGGTCACAAATATGAAGGTAAAGACAAAGAGGAGCACAAGGAGAGTTAAATATTGGACGAGTGAAAAACAGAGTATGCAGAGCTTTTGGTGCAGGTGGAAGAGCCTAGGTGAGTCAAAGCAAAACAAGAAAGAAAAGTGAAGAAATCAGCAAGAGATTGGAGAAGCATGATGAAGAAGAAGAAGAGACATTTGGAGGAGGAGGTTGGGTTATGGTCAGTCCAATCACACTAAAATAGAGAAAAGGAGCAGAATTGAACAGGGGAAGAATTATAGATCAGCAAGGAGCTGGAAGCGGAGGAAAGAGAGCACAATTCAACTTAAGAATTTGGTGTGTTGGAAGGGACAGTGTGGCCATCAATCTCAATGGCCCAAAGAGTGGTTCTACACTCACCCGGTCCATTTGAGCAGGAGCTCAATTTTTGCAACGTTGGGTATCTATTGCAGGAGCATCCAAGGGACTTAATAAATCTTACATCAAAAACTAAGTCATTTGGAGTATTCACAAAGAGTTTCAAAGCTTTTACAACATTTGGCAGTGAACAAATTTTTTTTAGGTCGCTAGAGCAATCAAAAGGCGAGTTGCAGTGTTTGGGCCCTTGCATTTCTTCTTCAAGTCACCCAAATGGCAGAACCATGCTAATATCAGCGTTTGATCAGGTCCCAGATTATTAATTGTGAAAACCCTGATTCATTGCTATTTAAATGAGTTATTTTAAGGATTAAATAATCCTTGGTCACTTTTAAATAAGCTCAAGTTAAAAGGGGTCACTTTATTTCAAAGAGAATGTGGAGTTACATATTACAAAAGTGGGGACACAAAATACCTAACACTTCAAGTGTTTAGGTCACGATGATCACTTCTTCCGCAATATATTGTGCATAGTTGTATTTAACTTTTTCCATTCCAACCTACTACACTACATACACATTTTTTTATGACAATCCTCAATGTCTTGTCAGAATAATCTTAAACTAATCAAGCACACAACAACCCTTGTAGTCGTGGTCTTAATATCGTCAAGCATTGTAATGTTCCTTTTTGGGACAAAAACCAAAGATACGGGTCTGGCCACAAACCCAAGGATCAGATCTGAAAATGCACCACACCACAAATGAAATATAATCTGATTTTTATGACAGCAGTTCCCACGATAATATAAACCCTAGCAGCGAGCTGAGAGGGGGCTTAAATGCACCATAAAACCATGCAAAATAGCTGAAAACACTTGTAAAGAATTGTTTCATGCACGGCAATATTTATGCATTCAATTTGCAACACATAAATGGAGAAAAACCAAATATAACACATTGTTGTAATTAAATTTGGAACAGCAGCAGGGCAGCCTCATGCAAGGGCTGAAAACCCTAGATGAACTCCTCCAAAACTCACAAAACTATGGACTCCAACCTTATAAATTATGTCAATTCTGATTATGAAAGAAGAGCTGAATTTTGTGCCCTAGAAGACACTAAATCACACCCTAATACAAGTCGCTCCAACTAGGAGAGGCTTATCAATGCATGAAAATGAATGTAGATGACTTCTTTTATCCTTCAATGCCCAAATCTGCAAAATGGTCTTCAATATGTCTTCACTTCAACCAAGGATGGAGGGTTTCCGTCCTCCAACCAGCCACAATAAGGGTTTTCGTCCTCCTTGGAAAGAACCACACAATTGGATTTTCACCCAAAAGTGGAATGAACTAAGAGCAATCAGCCCAAAGAACAAGTGTAGATAAAATTTTCCAAAATAGATGCCTCCAAATGAAGTCCTTTATCTCCTTTTATATCCCCATCTTGGCGCCAAAGGCCAAACATGCATGACCAACCTCCTTTAGGCTTAATTTAATATTTAATTTGGCTTTTAAACATCACCAAGCCAGCCGACCTGCTAAAAACAAGAAAACACGAAAACGAAACATTAAAATTTAGAAAAGAAAGATGCAATGAGTTCAATTCATTTCCCCAGCTTATTCCACTTTGTTGCAATGGAAAGGGAATGGCAAGAAGTCCAAAATCGGGTTCTCATGGTGGAAAAGGGGACATTACAAACACCATGGTACACCCTCATCTTCTTAAGTTAAGTAATGCCACCACTTTGTTTATTTCCTAGGTGTTTTTCAACGTCGCATGCAAATTATATCCCTCATTCTTCAACCTCATGATTTTGTTGATGGGCACAACATAAATCTTCATTCTTCTTTTTGTGAAGTACAGTCTTCCCTAATGCATGAGCAAGTAAGATTTTAACAAGCTCCTATGCTTTGCAAAATAAGGTATCTCGTATTAGCTGCAGATAGAGAAACCCAGCAAAAAAAACAAGTAAAAGCACACACAGAGGATTCAACAGACAAAGCCTCTAGCAACTATCCAGTTTGCTTGCTTGCATTAACTAAAAGCAAGAAACTAAAGAAACATGGAAATGCAACTAGTAATCTACTTGAAAAGTAAATCTCGCCTAGTTACAATTTTCAAATCACCTAATCAGAATTGAGCTATGATTTGAAAGGAAAATGTTTCAAAAGCAAGCGAGAGAGAGTTTTCAAAATATATCCTAGAGCAATAATAATTTCAAAAATGAAATCTTGTAGATTCATAAACTAACCTAATTAATACATAAACAGATAATTCAAAGATTACATAGTAATTTATATACAAGAAATAATAGGAAACTAAACTCAAAAGCATACATGCTAAAGAAATTTAGCTAATACACCTTGCGACCAAGGTGCCCTTAGATCAAGCTGAAATGGCATGTTAAGAGTACCAACCTATTTTCAAGCAGTTCAGATTGAGAGGGAGAAAGGGTAACGATTTGAGCTCGTGTAGAGAACACAAGAGGATTAGGATTTGTGCTCGAGTAGAGAATGCAAGAGGATCCTTGAGACAACTTATTCCTTCAATGCGTGGAGCAACTGAGAAAATGTAAGGTTGCGGTAACATGGCAAGGGATCGAGAGACTAAATGAGTGGAGTGTGCAACACCACAGATTGATATCAAAGCTCGTACATCGTCAATCACAGTATGTGCAAGAGAGTTGCAAAAACAACCAATTTAGGAAAGCGCAAAACAATCATACAAGAATTGGCCAATTGTGAGGAGTAATTGTGAGAAGCTATCAAGAAGAGTCAAGGAGCATTAAGATGAAAGAGAAGATTATAAATCATCCAAGAAGTTAGTAATGTGAAAGTATACGCCAGAAGCTAAGGGTCTACAAGTATCTACAAGATCTTATGGAATCTCAGAGTGTACAAGAATCTACAAGAAGATCCGAGAAGAATACAGGGAAATGGGTCACATATAATGAGTGAAACAGAGAAAAACATTGGCAAAGGAGCCATTTCCAACCATTGGAAACCATAACGGATACTTCAACAACTATAAACGGGCAAGTACGGGTAGGCTGCAAGTTTTTGTCACAATGGTTTGAGATAGTGGCTCATGTGGCTCAGTCAATAGAGGCGGGGTGTTGGTTTTAACTATTGATTTCCAAGTCTTAGGGGTTGTTAGACCCGCACAACTATGGATTTCACGAGAAAGTGGCCCCCGTATGAAACAAAAAATGGGGAGGCATAATTTAGTTTAATTAACTACGTTGCCAAGATACGGATACGATACGTGGATACGTCAATTTTAAAAAACCCTTGGATACGATACGTCTTGGATACGTTCGTACATATATATTAAAATATATATATATATACACATCTACTCATTTTACTCATTTTTTACTCCATAAAAAACTGAAATAGTAATACAAAACTTGAATCGATGTTCAAAACATTCAATATACTTAAGACTTTGCATTTTTATTGATCATGTGGCTGCCATACATATGATATACGAATATCATGTTAACATGAATACGAACAAAACTTGAAAATTGAAAAATATACTAGATCCATGTTCAAATTTTCAAAACAAACAATATACTTAAGATTTTACATTTCATTGTTCATGTGGCTGTCATACATATGATATAGGAATACAAACAAATCTAGAATATATCATCTAGATTTTCCTCAAAATCAAGTTCATGTGTGCCACTTGCGCTAGCTCCACTCTCATTAACTCCACTCTCCGCTCTTTGCAAACTCCCTTGAGCGTCATTTTCGCCATCAAATAATGAAAGTTGGGCAAGCGTGGCTACGGAGGCATCCAAGTCTGTGGTCTCTAGAATAAGATCCCAAAGTTTGTGAGGCCCTCTAGCATACTCCTCAGACTTGTGTGACAAGAGGCGCAAATTGGAGTGCACATATACCAAATCCTCAGCTTTTTCAGATGCCAACTTGTTTCTTTTAGCTGAGTGGATAAAACTATAAGTACTCCAATTCTGCTCTGCGGAAGAATTACTACAAAGTTAGAAAATTGAAATACAAAGACATGTTAGTATCCTAAGTTCTAACGTAATAAAATTTAAAATATTCGAAATGATTATAAATTTTAAAATTTATAAATGTTATACCTATGAAAGAACTTTTATAGCAATAGGACGTAAGTACTTGGCATCATGGCCATGTACACGCCACCATGTGGTTGGAGTCGAGCTACTCTTGTCGAAAAGAGCCTCAATCGATCCCATGTTACCTTCTAAACCAGTAAACATGCCCATTTCACTTCTGACCACACTGGCTATAGATGGATCAGGAAAAATTCTTCTGAATGCTGCCCTAGTTCCATTTCCAACTTCAGAGTCAGAGAATGGTTGTTGCATGTTTGGTAGCCCACGTACATCAGAGCTATAGTACTTTGGGGTCAGTGCATAAGCAAGGAGATGCAATGAGGTGGTCATTTTATTGCACCTCTTCATGACCACAGCTTAGTACAAATCCTCATATAGTCGAGTGAAAATCCATTTGACTGGTGTTGGAGGTGTGGGGATAAAGAGGTGCCCAAAAATATCAAATGAAAAAATGGCAAAGTACCTAAGAGAGCAAGAGGAGGCTGATAAACAAGCTGAAAGAAATAGAACTAGAACAATTCCTTCGCAAAGAAGGCCTTCATCACTACCACCCACACCTAGACCTACTTCTCATCCTTTCATTCAAACTCAAAGTCAACCATTTGATGAAGAGAGTCCAGAGAGCTCACGAAAAAGGCCAAAAGGAGCATTGGAGAAAGCATTTAATATTGAAAAGAGGGAGGTTGCTGATGAGGTTGTTGCTTGATGCATTTATGCATGTGGGCTGCCCTTTAATGTATTGAGATCTCCATATTGGCATCAAATGGTGAAGGGTATCAATGAAGCTCCACAAGGGTACAAATCCTCAGGTTACGAAAAAGTTCGAACCACACTCTTGGGAAAGGAAGTGGAACACATTCACAAGACTTTGCAGCCAATCAGAAACTCATGGAAGGAAATAGGGGTTTCCATCATTTCAGATGGATGGAAAGATGCTAGAAATAGACCCCTCATAAATGTTGTTGCAGTATGCCCTAAAGGGGCAATGTTCCTTAAAGCCATTGACTGTGAAGGGCAAGTCAAGGATGCACAATTTATTGCTAACATTTTAATAGAGGCAATTGAGTCGGTAGGCCCCCATAATGTTGTCCAAGTCATCACGGACAACACTAAAAATTGTAAAGCAGTAGGAATGATCATAGAGGGTAGATCTGAGCACATTTTTTGGACCCCTTGTGTTGTCCACTCCCTTAACTTGATGCTCCAAAAGATTGGGAAAATCCTATGGATTGAGAAAATTTATTCTGAGGCAAATGACATTCAAATGTTTTGGATTTTTGGTGGAAAAACCACAAGCATAGAAAAAAAATTGCCATTTTTGGAAAGGGTCCAGGAAGATGTAGCAGCAAAAACTTGCAAATGAGAGGGGTGGGTGCTTTTTATAACTTTTTGTGGGGGAGAGGGTGTATTATTTTATTCATTTAGTGTTTAGGGTTCGGTTTTAGGGAGTAGAAAAGTAAAAAATAAATTAAAAAATGAAATAGAACTTTAAAAAACGTATATACTACTGGATACGTACTTAATACGTATGGGGTACGTCACGGATACATCTATACGTATCCGTGACGTATCCTGACATACCCCGTACATATCAGGTACGTATCCAGCATGTATCCCCCATGTATCCGTATCCGATACGTTTCCAAGGGGATTCGGGGGGGGGGTTTTGGAGTATCCGTGCAATGTAGTTAATTACCAAATGCTTCCTCGGCCCGACCCATTCTTCTAATAATGGATTGGATTGGATTAGACTGTTAGAATATTTAACAACTTTGTGGGCCCGCCATTCATAGTTCCATAGTAAGCCCACGCTGCAATAATTGTGAAAAATTCATAGCCTTGGCCACAAGAGGGCCAAAATCAGGGCAAGTGCTAGGGGAAACTCTCTTAGTGGGTCATTTTGAGGAGCTTGTAGTCCAAGGTTATGTAGGTATGCTATGTGAACCAAAGTATAGTCGTCGTGAGATGTATATATAGAAAATGACCATCACATTAGACCTCTAGGTACAAGCAATCAAGGTATGTGAGGATGCAGGACTGTGAAGTACCTAGAAGCCAAATAGAATGCGAAGAGGATAAGAGATACCACCTACACTTACCCATTACTATTGTTAGCAACTGCAGAAAAGAAAGTGCAACTCCAATCTCCAAATCCAACACTTATAAAGTGGACAAGCAAAACTCGTGATCCAAGAGGCATCCTAAGCCGGGCTACCCAGAGCACCGATACACATAATGGTGCACGTGCTCAAGAAAGAACGTGGCTGTGAGGAAGAGGCAAAGAAACCTGAGAGAACCTCAAAAGAGAAGGTACCAAAATGTGCGGGCCTTTCTCAGTGAGGGCAAAAAGGCAAGGGAAAGGATGCCATGTTGGGAAGAGACCAAGAAATTACAGATCTCAACCCGATGGGTGATTGCAAGGACCACACAAACAATCATTGTTCCCTTAGGATAATGCACCTCACATCACGAGGGCCACACAAACAATCGCGGTTCCCTTAGGGTAAAGCACCTCACATCTCAAATATGAAGGCTATGACACCCAGAGGGCATTATGGTGGAGTTTTAGGAGCAATACACCTCACATCACCACAAATGTAAGGGGTATGATGCTATGAGAAATGTGCGGTGAAGCTCTAGGAGCAACATGCCTGACATCACCACAAATGTGAGGACTAATGATGCCCAAAGAAAAGAAAAGCATATATTATATTAATGTCCACAAATGACCAAAAGTAAGCCAATGGGACTCAATGATACATCAATTTACAACGGAAATTTCTAGGAAGAAACAATCCTAGAAGCCAAATAAAGGAATAAAAGTACAAAAAACAAAGTAATGCAGCGTTGCCACTAACAAAGGTTGTAATGAAACTAACCTGAATAACAATGAAGCGTGAATAGGAGCCCCCAGAACCATGTACCCATGAAGACTAGAAGTCCTCGTCAAGTATCTTGGTGGAGCTATCTAAGCCATCCTCAATCTTTCCTAAAGGAGGATCCATCTGAGCCATCACCGATGACTGTGAGAAGATATGATAGTGCTCATAGGAGAGCACCCAATGTAAAAGGGGCCAAAGTGGGAGATCTTAGGAGGAAGCAAAGCACTACATGGTGGAGCTTTAGGGGCAACTTGCCCACGCATCGCCACGAATGTGATAGCTTTGCCACTAAAGGTGCTACATGGTTGAGTTATAGAGAAAAAGCGCCTGACATCACCATGAATGTGAGGAATTCAATGCCTAAATAACTACATTGTGGAGATCTAAGAGCAACATGCCTCACATTACCAAAAATGTGAGGGCTTTGACACTCAAAGAACTACATGGTGTAGATCTAGGAGCTACGTGCCTGACATCACCAAGAATATGAGGGTTTGACACCCAAAGAACTACATGGTGGAGCTCTAGGGCCAACACGCCTTACATCGCCACAAATGTGAGGGCTATAGCACTCCAAGAGTTGCATGGTGGATCTCTAAGGACAATGCACCTCACACCACCATAAATGTGAGGGATTTGAAACCCAATGAACTACGTGGTTCATATTGCCATGAAGTGAGGGCTTTGACTCCCAAAGAGCTACATGGTGGAGCTCTAGGGGAAACGCACCTCACATCACCACCAATGTGATGGATTTGACACACAAAGAGCTAAGTGGTGGAACCTTAGGGGAGAAGAACCGCACACCACCACAAGTGTGAGGGCCTTGTAGCCCAAAAGGCTAGATGGGATCAAGGTTTCTCTAGATTGAGCTCTGCCTATATGGGAGCGCAATCATGAAAAAATGATCACCAAGAAAGATCAGCAAAACGACAAGGTTGAGTCAGTGACGAGGAGGGAGTCCTCAAGTGGTCCATAAGAGTGGGAGTGAATTCTCGAGACAACACAAGGGGTTCACCCCGGAGTAAACAAGAATAGTGCCAAAGAGGCAGCTGCGACATACTCACAAATGAACAAAACACGCAAGAAAGATGTCGCATGGAGGGTCTATAAAGAAACCTTCAAACAAAGGCAAAGAAATCTGGAAAACAAAGCAGCCCAAAACAAATCTTGCAAGGACCACATAGCAAAGTTGGCAGCTAGGATGCAAATTTTTAGGGAAAGTTACAGCCAAAACAAAGGCAAGGCACAACTTCTCAAAAAATGGTGTTGCCTAAAGCAAAATAGGGAAGTAGTGACCTGAAACTAAGAAACAATAGGTCACGGAGAGGTAAGGATTTGTGGTGTCCCATTGGGCGTGCCAAAATGTAGATGGAGAAAACTAAATGGGTGCAAATGCTTGGAAAAGAGGGAAAAAGCAAGCGGAAGTGCACAAAAAGATTATTAAACCTACCAGGCCTCTAGCAACTATCCGATTTTTTTACTTGCATTAACTAAAGGCAATTAACTACGCAAAGTAACAAGGAAATACAGCAACAAGTATCTACTTCAAAAGTAAATCTCACCTAGTCACAATTTCCAGATCACCTAAGCATAGTTGAGCTATGAATTGAAAGAAAAATGTTTCAGACACAAGCAAGATAGAGGGATTCAGACCGGGGTGAGAGAGAGAGAGAGAGAGAGCATCATTAATCAGTAGCCATAGAAAGATATGGCGGGAACGGTCGTCAAGCTAGCAGGTTCAACGAATGGAGGAAAAATAATCGATTGTTATAAGTTGTATGTTGAAGTTCGCTACCTACGGATGAGAACCATATGTGGAACTCCGATCAGGATCTTCAGGCACTCCACTCTAGTCTAGATATAAGCAAGCTTTCTATCAACTCTACGGTGAATGGAACAAAGGACCCAGGCTTCACAAATCCACCCAAGTAGACCAGATATAAAATGTAGAGAGCCCCCATCCACCGAATAGGGTTGGGGCTCACCCCTCAAATCTATCATAGAGCAGTAACAATTTCATAAATGAAAACTTGCAGAATCAGAGATTAACCTAAACAGTGCATAGATAGAAGATTCAGAAACTACCTAATAATTTATATGCGAGAAATATTTAGAACTAACAAGCATACATGCTAAAGAAATGAAGCTAATTCACCTTGCAACCAAGGTGCCCTTAGATCAAGCACAAATGACATGCAAAGGGAATACCAACCTATTTCCAAGAAGTTCGGTATGAGAGGAAGAATGGGTGATGATTCGCACTTGTGTAGATAACGCAAGAGGATACTCAAGACAACCTCTTTCCTTCAATGCATGGAATGACAAAGAGAGTAAGGTGACGGGAGTGGGTGACAAGAGCAACAATGGAGTGTACGACACAGCGGATTGATATCAAAGCTAGTTGATATTCAATCAGAGTATGTGCAACAGAGAGTAAAAACAATCAAATAAGGAAAGCTCAAATCAATCATGCAAGAATATGCCAATTGCAAGGAGTAATCGAGAGAAACTATCAAGAAGAGTTGAGCAAAATCAAGAAAGAGAAGATTATCCAATAAGTTAGCAACATGCAAGTATCTTCCATAAGCTAAGGGTATGCAAGATCTTGGAGAATCTAGGAGTATGTAAAAATCTATAAGAGAATCCAAGAAGAATGAATACATGCCAATAGGTCGCACATAATAAGTGATACGGAGCAAAAGATTCGCAAAGGATCCGTTTATAGCCATTGGAAACCCTAATGAATACCTCAACAGCTATAAACAGGAAAACACGACAAAGGAAAAAGTTCTGGCCTAGTACCAAGAGGGCTAAAAATAGGTCTAGTGTTAGGGTATACTCTCTCAAGGGGTTGTTCCAAGGTGCTTGTAGTCCATATCCATCTAGGTCTGCTACATGAGCCAAAATATAATCATCGAGAAATGTTCATATAGAAATTGAGCATTACATGAGCCTTTCTCTCTTGTCTCCTCCAAATAGTAATGCACGGTCCCCTTTCCTTTCTTCACCTCATGCTCTTTTACTAACACATCCCAACACTCCTTCCTATGATTGAAATCTTTAATAACACAAGTGCTTGAGCATATCACCAAATGCTTTCCACTCTTCACACTTGTGGGATATAGCATTAGGGTGGTCTCAAATGGAGCATTTTTCTTCTTTGGTGTCATTGATGGAGTTTCCACTTCAATTGTCACTTCTTCACTCCCTTCACTTGCACTAGCCCTTGTACTACTCAGCTCTTCTTACGCAATGAAGATCTTTTCCTCCTTTTCACGATTTCTCTTCACCATCGTGGGTCCACATGCCTCTCTCCTTTGGCTTCCCACAGAGACCTCCTAATAGGTAAATCCTTCTCTTCATTGACTACCTCACTGAATCTCTACCACCAATCTCTTCTACAACTTCCCCATACTATACAACTCGCAAACCCATGGTACACTTGGTTACCACCATCGTGCCTTATCTTTCTACAACTTTGGATTCCCTAACCCAGTTGCTATAACTCAGATTTTTCACTCTCATCCCTCTCATGCTCCAACTTTCTCCTGTTTCAATCGTTTATTTTGCAAATGAATGTTTCTTCCCTCCTTTTATAAGGTTGTGTGCATTAAACACACTTACCTATCCTCATCCACTTGCAAACGTTATTGTGTGCCCCATCCAAAAATTATGTGACATCATCATCATGCGTTGAACTCATCCCAGCATGACTTCTACCTTTCTCATTCCAATGTGTTCATGATTTATACACGCACTCCTTGCACAACCTTACCCCGCGGACTTCAAGTGTCTAGACACGTACTTGGGCTATGCACACCAACTCCTATGTACAACCAATGCTCCATATCCTGCGTGTCTCATTACTTGTTCAACTTCTCCAACGCGCATCACCTGACACACTTCAAAATTTCTTGAGCCTATTTCTTTCTGAGCCTCTTCTCACATAACTTATGCACACTTCTACCTTTACCAAAACCACATTCTTCTACCATTTCTTGCCTATTTGTTTTGTAGACATTCAACATTGTTATTCTAAACATTCTTTTTGCGTTCCCCGACATAAACATGTACTAATTCCTCTAGCGCATTCCTTAACTATGCAACTTGTATTCTTCAAATCCATGACCCACACACTTTATTGGTTTCTGTTTGCCAAAACCCTACATATTTATATGGTGTTTATACAATTGGAGCCAAGCTCTCTTATTAACATAAATCAAACGGCATGTTAAGCAAAGAACATAATGAAAGAAACATGTAGAAAGTAAGAAAGCTTTTTGCACATCATTTTTCCCATGGTCATAGGCCATATTAATGGATCTCCCCTTGTGCGTCTCCTTGTAGTAGAGCTTCAAGCTACCCCCTTCCACACTTGTCCAGAGTAGTTCTCCAAGGTTCCATATTTGCTTCTTCTCTAACCCCTTTGAGTCCATATTTTCCTTTTTGGACTCGCGGTTGTCAATATTCTTTGCATGTGTAATGCGCATGGCTGGTCTTGGCAACCCAAACAATGATGATGTCTTACACTCACTCATCCTTATACAATGGTCCTTGACTTTTGACCTCTCTAGGAGATGAGTCCCAAGTACAACCTGCATCTATGCATTATTCCTGCCCTCTATAGGAACACCTGAACTGCACTCCACCCTTTTAGGTATAGCAACCCTTGGCTTTTGAACCTTAGTCCTTGTACAAGCTAAACCTTTGTCTTTCTAAGGCTTATACAATTTGTCCTTGCTTGATTGAGATAACTCCTTTGATGCATTGGTAATGCACAGAACCCGTTTCTTTGTCAATTTTGGTGCTGACCTTACATATTTCTTTTGCACATTACGTCATATCTTTCCACTTCTAACTAAGGTTAGAAGCTTTGTTTCCATTTTTTTGTAATAGTAGTCATCCGCAATCCATGTTCTCTTGCTTCACACATTTCATCGGTGACTCGGGAATCTACCGTGTTATTTGCAAATCTTGCACCAAGTGACTTTTGTCTACTGCATGCAATACAACAATGGACAATTGTGTGTCTAGTGCTCTCCTTGGAAAACCTCACAACACAGTGTCACAGCTTGCACTCTCTTCCTGGTGCAATTGTTCTTAGTAATACCCTCAATCTTATTTTCAGTGCACCACAATACTTTATGACTCATGCACATTGCTCAAAGTCAATTTTTGTAATTACATGGCCACGTTAGAAATCTAAGTCTCCAAAAAGGGCCTTGTACCCATGTCAAATTTTCCAACCAATTCCATATGAAGTGTAGGCTCCAATGCCTTGTGCCCATCCACAAAGGTCTTCATTTCCAATTGCCTTCGAAATGGAGGTAACAATCCTCCAAAAAACCATTGGTCATGTTGCGAAGGGTGAATTTCATAGGATACCTTTGACAACCATGTTTTAAAGCATGCACCATATGTGCACACGCTCTCTAACACATCATATTCGGTCTCCTTGAGCACGACGATGCTCCAATGCTCAAACTTTGGGATATCGAGCTCCTTTAAAAAGGCAGCCTTCAATTGATCTAAATCTACCACCGCCAAGTTAGGATTAAACTCCTTAACAAGGTTCCATCTTTTATCCGCCACATATGCCGCTAACCATGCATGGATGTGCAAAAGCAACTCCACAAAGAAAACTTCGTAAAATTCACTATACAACCATTCCTTTGGTCGCCTACCACCTCATCCCTTTGCTTTGCAAGCAAAACGTAGGGTTTCATCTTTGATCCATGCCTTCATGCGTTCAAGCATGATACGGCCCCCCATACGCTTCACCGATATTGGTGATCAACTCAAACAAGGTCTTGACTAGGGAACCAAAATGTTGGGCTTATATAATACTGACATGTCAGCATATCACTTGAGAAAAGAACTCAAGTGCTCACTAGAGGCGCTGCGAGAGATTGTCAAGTTCCCCATTACAAGAATAAACCATGAAGATAGACCACACGCATAACTTACACAGTTAGACCCTAGTAATGACTATGAAGCATGCATAATGAACTAATTTAAGAGACTATCCATTTACTAATAATATCCCATTCACATTCAATGACCTCGTATATTCAAACACACACAGATGCCTTCATTAGAAATATGCACCATTAATCATCATGTAAAGTTTTACAACCTACAAACTACAATCTTTCTCTCCCCTCTTCTTCTCCTCCTCTAAATGTGTGCCTTCCACAACTACTTTGAATCCACCCCCTTTATTTTTTTGTTTCCTCACTCTTTCTGAATTCTCCTTACCCCAAGGTCAAAGGGGGTATTTCTAATATTCTTGGACCTCCCGTACCTGCCAGTTGTTGCCTAGTTGGGTCCATCTGTTATCCTTCTAAAATGGCCTCAAAGATCCTTTGTATTCTCCTATGTGCATCCTTACTATATCAATACCTAATCATCTACAAGCTCCCTTTTCTACATACCTTTTTCCTGTCACCTTACATGTGGTTTCTCTTATCCTTTGTCCTATGTGCAAATCTATGTTTGAACCTTTCTTGCTTCTATACAGGGCTTCCTTTCCTCCTTTCTGTGTGCATGCCACAGCCAAATTCCAAAGCTTCATCATTGGCTTACGCAACCCTAGGATCAACATATAATAAGACAGCTTGGGATTCCCTTCAGTATTAATATCCATACTAAAGACATTGAAGTGGATGCTTGCTAGAGTTCAAAACAAAATCCAAATCATGTCACAGCAAGTCCTCACTTGCAATCAAAATGAGATGGTCTCATTAATCTTGGTAGCTAGACATGTGTATTCTTCACATTGCTTCTCTAGTGTTCCCAAGTATTGCAAGTTTGGGGGAATCCATAGAAATTTTTAACCCTAGTCTCTTGAGATATAGCACTTTAGAAAAAAACAGCAAGGAGTCCTAGGCTAGTTAGTGTCAAGAAAAAAGGCTCAGTGTCAGGAGCAGAATGGATTGTTAGAGTAATCATTGGAGAGGCACTTTGGCAGACATTGATTGAGAATTTGGAAATCGTGTCAACAGTCCTTCCCACATCTGTTGGAAAGTATAGATCGTCAAACATGAAGGGATTTAGGTTACAATAGCATCTCATTCTTTAAAATGGATCATTGTTTTTTTAGTTCCCTTACAAGAGGGAAGTTACTTATCAAAGAAGGGAATTTGGAGTTAGGATGAGTTGTAGGATTCAAAGTGTACTAGTTTTTTCTCTTGGAAAGACTTTCCAAGAGATTTACCATCAATAAACAGTATGAGCTCACTTATCTAAAACTAAATAGCATAATTGATATCAGGCCATAAATTTAAGGCAACTCTCCAAAAGGTTGAACCAAGGAGGAGTGATCATGTTTGTCCTGTAAAGCTAATCTTGCTGTGAATGCTCTTTTCAGTACAAGAATGAGTAAAAGAGCACTAGGCTGTCATGCATATTCATATTTCAATAAGAATAATTGTTGAAACCCCTTGGCGAGATTTCAAAACCAATATCCGAGTCATTAAATTTAAACTGATAGCTAATTCTAATTCTACTTTCAAACTTTTCACAATTATCCCCCAAGAAAAAAATGGTCGGACTTAATGCTGGCATTTGACTATTCAGTAGCATCACAAGAGATTGTTGCCGCAATGTAGAGGGGCATGGGATGTGGTTCAACTGCCTCTGTTGCAAAAAAATCCATGTGTGTCGGTGTTTGGTACAGACTGAGGAGATGTGACAGATGAATTGGACTACGGAATTTGTGTCATTGTGTTTCATTTCCTCCAAATTTAGTACACCTAAAAAATCCACTATAGTACCCCCTATATCCACTAGAAGCGGTACATCAACTATAAAGGAGCTGTGGTTTCAGATTTCCAACACTCCTTCGATTCATTTAATTGCTCATAAACTATGAAGGAGCAAATAATGGTCAACAAATACAAAATACTTTTGCATTCATGGAGAAAAATACAATGGTTTCCTTTTCTTTGTCCCCTTTCTACATATTTTTACTATCCTTGCTATTTCCCTTTTTTAATCAACGTATTTCGAATTCATAGTTTTTTGGTTTGTTGGATACTTTTCAGAGTTTCTATTGCACTCTTTTTCCTATTGTAACATGACTATGTACACTAAGTATCATTTACTTATATTTATCATTTGTGGATATGAATATAAGTTCATTTTTTCCCCATTGATTTGAAGTTGAGATGATTGCATTACTTTCTTAGGCTACCAACAAATTTCTTGAATTTTGCATTTTAAACCATAGCTATATTGATAGGCCTTACTAGTTAAAATTCATTATTTCTTTCCATTTGACAATATTCAACATATCTAAGGAATCAATCACAATCAAAGATAGAAGTTAAAATTTCATGAATCTACCTATTACTCCAAATCTGTAAGCAGAATCTGGATCGATTTTTGGAGGCGTAAAAAACCAAAACTCACGTGCAGAACTTCCATTCCCAATTTTGTAGTAGTACTTGTTATCATACTGAATCCAAAAATGCCAAAAGTCACCAGTCAACCATGTGGATTCATGAAGCATTGTACAGAAAAATAGCCAAAAACTTACATGTTTCCAAAGAGAAATTGTCAAGGATGAGCACCGCATTACTCATCAAGAAAATGTTAGTTATTATGTACTTAAAGATGAAAGAAAGAAACTCAACAGTTACTGACTGTTAAGGGATGAAGGCTTCTACACTTTTATGAACACATTAATAGCAAGAGAGGGAGAATGATGGAAAATGTTAATGATGGGAAATTTAGCACATAGGGAACACCAGAGCTGTACTTTGGGAGCCCATCACAAGTTGTGAGGAAAGGAATGAGAAGCTATGGTTGATGGAGAAACTTGAGGAGATCCTACGTGATTCTTCAACCATGCAACAAGGTTTCAGTTCCATCTATAATTCTAATTTGAACACAGGATTGTATCAAATTTAAGATAGCATTCAAAATTGCAGTAAAACAGATCTTGTCCAATTACTGACAGCAAAGGGAAGATGAATGGCTAAACTCCCTTATACCTCTCTTGTATATGAGTATCTAGAATCTCCATCCAACACGTATATTTTCATCTTTTTCTTTCTTTAGTAGCAATTTGCATTCTCTCATCTTGTATTACAGCCTTAGTCTACAAAAAAGCAATATCCTTGTTTATAAGTCTGATCTTGTGCGAGTAACTTGCCTGATCAAACAATCCCATAAAATATTTATATTGTTTCTGTGTATTTTTATCTGCCAAATAACATTGTTTCTTTTCATATTAGTTTGTTTCCCCACTGGGAATATATTACTAGAAAGTTTACCTATTTTTGGGTGCTCTTGATTGCTGTTATTCCTAATTTTAGGTACTTTGGTCATTTAGGAACAGAAATATAATTTTAATTTCAGTTTCTTTTTCTATGTCAGTCTTGTCTCCTTTATCTGATCGGTGATTTACTAACGTAGTCTGTTTCTATCTTAAATTGATTCGCATCTCTTCATATTGTTACCATTACTACCCACTGCACTATGGGGGATAATTTATACTTTTCTTAGTTCCAGTTCTTGCAGATTGATCAAAAAGTAGAAATCATCCAATCATATCAAGAAAAATGCAATACCTCAAGATCATCGATAAGACAATGATGAATGAAACCGGATGTATAATTGTAAAACGTGTAGTTTGTTACTAATCCTTCTGCACGATGATCATATGTCTGTTCTGTTGTGCTATAAAACACCTCACTGGATCCAGGCTCTGATGGAGTCACCCAAGATACAATAACTGCCTTCCCTTCATAATCACCTTGAGTGATATGAACCTGTCAACACACAATGCCATGGTCTTCCAACACTATCAGACTTGTCAACCATGAAATTAGTATTGAAATACAAACTGTACACTTATCCTCTCACACCACAAAGTAGCTTACAGTTTTTTTGTACAAAGGTTAAATTTATAACATAAAGATAGCACAAGCCTGGTGCAGTATAACACAAAAAAATTATAGGTAAATGCCTCAATCGTCAGTAGAAACAATGACAAAGAAAATATGCAACTCACTATAGCAAGGAAAGAGCGTGGCACTATAAATGGATATGGAGCTTAAAATTTTAAATATTTTATGAAATTTTAAGCTTGTGTTTGATTTATTTCATGTCTATTGTTTGCTTTGATCTGTCTTGGAATTTCGTAGCTCTTAAACTACATGTAAGAAAACTAGTGAAGTATATTACTAGCTATGCACATAAACTAAGATAAACAAATGATGATGTGTACATTAGAAGAAAAAAGATATGTCAGTGGAGTTTTTAAATGATGAGATAATTATGGAGATGTTTGTAATATAAGTTGTGGTAATAAATACAATCTATAAGGTGCTGATGAAGGGGCAGGCATCTATTACATACCCTGCAAACATGATTATGAATCATAATCAGTACTGACTAGGGATAGTTCAATTTTCTAAGCATATATATTTCATTGTGCTTTCCCACCAAGTGTTTAATATGTCAACAAGTTTCTTTATACAGCTTTCAGATAATAAAGGGGGTCCAACAGCCAAATCTACTACATTATGCACACCAAAGAAAGCAATACTAATCAAGTTCTTATTGAGTGGAAACCTAAGAAAAAACTGAAACCTAAAAGATCCACTCGCCGGACTCATCATTCGTACCTTCACATTGAACATCTCATTTCAATCAGCTAAAGGCAATTCACAAATAATATTTCCATGTTTTTCTATGTAGATATATGTTTTGATTAACTTAAAAAGTAGATAAAATTAATTACTTATCGGTAACAGACCCAAAATATACTTTCTTTTCATATCAGAAACAAGACCTCTTTTTGGTATTAACCCTCCTTTCATTAAATGGAGACCAAAGAGAGAGGAAAACGTTCTGTCATTATGTTTGAAACCATCTCTCAATACAATACACACATTGTATGAACTTCAAACATATAGTTCTAAATATGAACTGGTTTCATACACAGGTATATTATATGGATTGGTTATGAAATTCCTGTTTTAGTTTTAATATATTACTAGTATGCGGTCACTTAAACAGTTATTAATTCTGCATTGCATGCAATGTAGTGTTCTGTAGATATTGGGCGACCATATTCTATATGGAAAGGTTTTTAGTTGCCAACTACGTTGAAAACTGCAGCAATTTCTTTGTTCAAGAACTAAGAAACCAGATATGCATTTGGTGCATATCAGATTCGTCTAGATCTGCAGAGTTGGATCTCGATGCGTATCTGGTCTGCCAGATCTATTTGCAAGTACAGCCAGCACAGAAAGTTACTTATTCCTCAAAAAAATTAAAAAGACACATACCCTAACCTCACTTCTAGCTAAACTCCTGTACTCTGCAAGATATTCCTCCAAAATTAAGCATGCTGGCTAAACCAGTTCTAGTATAAATAATCACAAGAAATTTTCGCACAAATATGCCCTACATTATCCTTATATATAATCAGCTAGTAAGTAGCTGGGGAACATATTACTCACCTGTTGTGGAGCATTGTAGCCCTCTGGTGTTGCAAATGCTGGAAAATCTAGGGGCATATCAGTAGATGCCCATTGTGGCCGAACATAATTGCTAGTGACTCCAGCAATTACATTCCTCGAATATAAAATCAGCCCCAAAAACACGGTCAAAAATAATTGAAGTTGCCTTGTAATGTGTCCAGAGTGTAACATTATTCAATCTGTAATATCCAGAAAAGTATCATGTAAGACTTAGGATGAAGAGAAAGAAGCTTACTGACAATGTTGATTAAAAGGATCAAGCAAAAGTGATAAAAAAGACAACTAATCAATGAAATGACATTCAATTCTCAAAGCATTAAAAAGGAATTATAAATGACAGAAAAGAAAATGGGGGAAAACTTGTAAAGTATTATATGCCTCTTAGTTCATAATGTTATACACTAGCAATCACATGTGTACAATGCAATGTGAACGCCGAACGGTATATGTTATTTGATTTAGAGGGATAATCATTACTTTTGTAGTTGATGTTGATAAGGGGTTTGATTGATTTTGTAAGTGTAGATATCACTTCATTTAAAGGTTCCATCTCTACATTTTAAACTTGTTACAAATTCGTACATATACATTTGCAAATCTTATATCATGAGTGGTTGCATTATGTGGGGTAGTTTATTTGAACTAAACATGAATACATGAAGTCTTCCATACACTCAATAAGGCGTGGTTTTGACAGTGGTAGTGTAGGAATATAGATGAAACATTACATTGAAATGTTGTATGTGTACATTTAAATTTGCTACAGATTCATACATACTCAGTTGTAAATCTTATATCACGACATCTGAACTAAACATGTATACATAAAGACCGTACATTTGCAAAATTTATATCATGAATGGTAGCCTTTTGTGGGCATTTTTATTTCTAGTAAACATGAATACATTTGATACCCCTTGAACGACAATGCCGCTTTGGATACAAGAAATGTTAAGTAAAGTAGTAGTGGAGGTGCTATTAAAGTAGACGGTAGTATTTACGAATGGTTGAGGGATAGTAGTCTTGACTCCTTCTTTCTTCTTTGCTCCAAGTGTTGGTGCGTGCACCATTTTTCGAATGAAAAAGGAGGTGAAATGCACAGATTTGCAAACAATATTTCGGCAACAAGGAACAATACACTAATTATTTGAGCAACACATCAAACCAATTAAAAGCTACAATTGAAAGGAAAAAAAATATTCAATTAATTATGAAACTCATAAAAAAATTATAAGGCTATCTCCAACATTCTTATTCTCCTTACTGCCTTCAAGAGGACTTATAACCCTCGATTACCCATTCCCTCTCTATCTTCAACTGCAGGGAATGAACCAATATGGTTCAGAGCAGCATGCTATGTCACATCTCTCTCCTCATGTGACCACACAATTGAACAATTAAGGTCTTGGTGTGCTTGCAAGACTGAAAATCCTAACAATGCAAAGGGGAAGAACCTTGGCGGGAATTTATAATTCTTGGGGTACTGATTTGAACAGTCTTTCAACCAAGGTATGATGCTAATATGATATGATTTTCACATATTTCAGCCTTGTTAATTTTTGAAAGAAACTCTACAAAATCAAAATGCACACCTACAAGTCTGCGGTTTGCATAGTCCCCTAAATTTAGCATGCAACCAACTACAAAAATGACACAGATGAATAACAAAATTAGAAAGCAACATCGTATAAAAATTACTTAATTGACACATCTATTTCTTACATTTAGGTTCTCCAAGGTTGGTCATATTGCACATGGACATGGCTCTTGACATGTACGATGACACAATGAGAATCACATAAAATCTAAATGAGAAATATATATTACAAAATTGCAGAATTAAATTCTAGTATTCTGAAAAATCACAGGACTTAACATGGAATTTTATCCCCTATACACTAATGAAATCATATTTTTTTCCATCTTAGGAATTGATCCATAATTGATACCATTGCAATCAATGTGAGTGCCTATATTTCTTTTTTCATGTAAGCTCATGTAATCCAATGTCATAATTGGCTTCTAGTCTAGGTTTTGTGTGAGATTAAGACGATCATGATAGCCTTAGTCAAGGAAGAATCGCAGCAATAGGGATCTTGTGTGTCAATGTTTATTATTGCCACCTTTCATGGTTGTCTGGTTATGTCCTTGACTCAACTCTTTATAGTGGAACAAGTCCTAAGTAGCATACATCTTGAAGCAACCTAAGGCCATAGTGACTATCAACATCCACTTTTGTCAAACAGGTTATCTAGGAAATTTTGCAAAACCTACCACCTAATCGAGCAAATAACTGTGTTGGAATTCCCTTAAATTAATCATCATGGAATAGGAATCAAAAACTCAACCAATGTATACGTTGTAGAACTGGTCATAAGAGGAGGCTAAGAAATATAGTTCTACTGCTACATACAAGTATAAACAAAATTTAAATGCATACCTACAGAATTCAATTTAACACAGGGGATTGACTGGAACTTGGAGAGCCTGAAGAATGAAATTATAGTGCTAGTGACCAGAATTTAAAGGTTAATGCATGCAAAAGCTATAAAATAAAATTTAAAAATAGTACAGCCAAAGCAACATGCAAAATCAGAAAAGCAAAATTGTTAAAAATAGCAAAAGCAAAATTGTTAAAAATAACAAAATCGTCATTTAAGCCGTCAAATTTGACACAGTCCCATGAATGTCTGCAAAGCCTTTTCCCATAGGTATAACGCCTTCGGCATAAAAATATGCACCCATGTTTAAAAATTGGACAGTAAGCTCTGAATGTGGAATGATATCTACAAGCAATGAAAAAAAAATTATCTGCCAATTGCTTGATCTTATCCATCCATAACTGATGACTTCTCCGATTCCCAACACTTCATTCTCTCCTTTGTCTCGAATTCTTGATGTACTTGGCTATACATATGGAGGTGCTTCATCCAAAAGGGATCCAAAGTAAGTTCGTAACAAGGCATCTCTTTACCGAAATTGCTTTCATTATACACAACTCTCATATGCTAATAAAAGGTTTTGTTTAGATTAAAAAATTGTTCTTTCCATGTGTGTGTAGACATCTAAATTTGGTCTTTGACACTTGGAAACATCAGTGTTGGGACTCTTTGGCACACTTGGATAATTGACATATATCCGACTCTTTAGTACACATCACTCCAATCCATCACCCATATATTTTCTTAACCACCTCTATATGTTAGTCATACTCAGTGTTTTAAAAATCGGAACTGGACTCGGAACCAAACCGGTTCAAGCTTTATGAACCGGTTTACTAAAAACACATAAAAATTTATATTTTTAATGAAAAACAATATATTTGAAAGATTAAAAACCATGATTCCAACAATTAGACAAAAAATATGCAAAGTTTGCTCATGTATATACTATATAACATGTAAGAAAGGTGTTTATAGCAAAATCACACAAAATTAGAGTTTAGGTTTTATTAAAAGCAGAAATTTTAATTAAAAAATTGAAATTTTTATCCCTAGCGCCGTATAAATGTGATTTGCCATGGCTTGGCCGGTTCAGGTCAAAACCAGACCGGTTCGACCGGTTCGGTACCAAACCAATCGAACGGTCTGGTTTATTCACCGGTTTGTGCCTAAAGATGTTGAACCAATCAAACCGGCCAGTTCCAGTTCCGCTTCGGCCGGTTTTTAAAACACTAGTCATACTTAGGTAAGATCAGCTCAATCTATACATAAACACCTTAGAGATCCTAAACAAACGTTCTCCAACTCAAGAATCCATGTTCTCATCCTCCAAACATTGTCGTCAACCGCCAAAACAGTGTCATCTATCAGTCTTGTCCTCCTCTGTCAAGAGTGGCCAACAACTATTTTTCTAATTGTGGGAACATTCATTAGGTCAACCTAGGCACATTTCAAGGGTCGGATATGGAGGGAAATTAACAAAGAGTCACCTATATATACAAAATACCCTATAGATCATTCTCACCTCTCATTGCTTAAGGCACTCTTACACATCTTGGAGATCATTACAACGAAGGCATAGACATATCCCACATCTTCAAAGAGAAGCCCTAGAGTAGTCAACTGAGCCAAAATCTTAAGTACAAAGAGGTCAAAGTTGCATGGTGCCAAGTGTCAACGTTCAAAGGAAAGATCACTCTAGATTGCACATTCACGTAGGAAGTGGGAGAACTATTTGTGGCTTGTTCCATCCTCGAAGTATTGGTACTAATGAAGCGCTCACCTGCATTGGGGTAGTGTTGATGTTAATCGAGTCCAATTGTTCTTAATACATTTTACTATGCAATTTTGTTTGAGTGCATGGTTAGGGCAAAAACATTAGTGAATGATGGTATAAGTAATTATCATTATACCATGCATGTACCACATCCTCCTCATTAGTCTAAATATAAAAGTACTTCTCAATTATTTTCCTCCTCATTTAGTATAAATATATTTGGTAGGACATCGTACATGCATCTTGATACTCTTAACCATATTACAATTGCATCAAATGTTCATTGTAGTTCAGCATTCCAATTTAAGAGAGTAAGATATTAATCAATCCTACTTACATGCAGACAAAAAAATCAATGGGAGTCTGAGTCCAAACAGTACATCTTATCAACATTATCATTACTATAGTAGCTCACCATAAATAAAAAGAATGTTTATCACATATTTAACCTCCAAAAGTTCCATATCACCCTCTTGGTTTTACCCATTCATAGCAAGTCTTGTCTTTAATCAAGAAGTCATTCCTTCTAAATTCTAACCAATTACAATTCATCACCTACATTGGTCACATAACATCTCTGACAAACAACTCAATTTGAAAGCAACCCAAGTATGGTTTACACATACTTACCCAAAAAGTCATATCTTGGCCCCTACCCCTCATCTCTCATCTCAAAAACACATTCATGTATAAGAGGTACATAGGGCATCTCAAGACACTTGGAGACTTTGGCTGATTTTTCTAGCATCCCCCAAAAAAAACCCTTGAGAGTTGGGAAACTTCCTAGAGCAATTTCTTAAATATGTGAAGACACCTAAATTTGGTCTTTGACACTTGACAGCTTTGGTTTTAGAACTCTTCAAAACAATTGGACAATTAACATCTATCTGACTCTTTCTCAAACTTTCCTCCTATCCATTTACCCATACATTGCCTTAGCCACCTCTATTTGACGGTCATACTTGTTCAAAATCGACTCAATCTATGCATGAATACCCTAAAAATCCTAGAGAAACATTCTCCAGCTCTGAGATCCATGTTCTCATCCTCCAAACACTATTGTCAAACTCAAACATTGCCATCTACCGGCAGTGTCCGCTGCCTGCAATGTCTAAGAGTGGCCAACGACTATTTTTCAAATGTGGGCACACCCATTAGGTTAGCCTAGATACGTTTCATTGGTCGGCTATGGGGGGAAATCAACAAATGACTCCATAGGTCACTCTCACCTCACACACGTCTGACACGCCTCTCAAGCACCTAAAGCAATCTCACACATCTTGAAGAGCATTACACTAAAGACAGACACATCTCAAATCTTCAAGGTGAAGCTCTAGAGCAGTCTACTGAGCTAAAATTTCAAGTACAAAGAGGTCAAAGTTGCATGGTCCTAGGTGTCAAAGTTCAGAGGAAGGATCAAATCTAGATTGCACATTCTTTTTATAGCTTCACTCACATGGGTGGGAGAACTAGATTGCACACTTTTTTTATAGCTTGACTCACATAGGTGGGAGAACTAGATTGCACATTATTTTTATAGCTTCACTCACATAGGTGGGAGAAATATGTGAGGCTTGACGCACGATACTTAGTGCAAGGCTCAACATTCCTTTGTGGGTATTGTTGAGGTTAGTCCAACCCAATAGATTTTAAGGCATTTTATTGTGCTTTGTTGTTTGAAGTGCATTGTTTTCAACCTTGATTTATAAAATAATCAAAACATTTTGGTGAACCCCACAATTGATTGAACACAAAACCATAGGGTTTCCTTGCACAATAGGGTTTCATAAATTTTTCCACTTCTTAGGATTTGACTTTCAGGTCTGATTTCTAGTCTCCCAGACTGCATAAACAAATATAATTATTTTCTATCATTAGCCTTATCTTTCTTGGTCCTTAAATGTATATATACTATGCCAGCTAAGAAGATCAGGTCCCTTACACCTACTAGATGAAGTGTTCGGTTGGGTGGTGTTAGTGTTGACCTTAGACCTACTAGATGAAGGGTTAGGTTGAGTGGTGGTACTGTTGATCATACTCAGATTGCTTTGACTCAACCTCGGGTTTGAATGCCAAATACAATGGTGAACATTAATGAATTGTATGCTTCCTCTTCTATTCGTGCAAATATGGATGCAAATAAACATGTTATTGATGATGCTATGCCTGAACTTGAAAATGTTTGTGAAGACCATGTTAAACACAATTATGAATATAATGGTAAAATGGACTCCAATGAACTTAATGATGTACATCCCGAACAAGTAGCTACCATTTCCAGATTTCATAATGAAATTAGCAACTGTTTAAAGGGCATAGAGGATGTCTTGATTATTCTCCTAAAGGCTCACAATGCAAACCTAGCTAACGAAACCACGCCTGAGAAAACACACAATGAACCTTCGATTGATACCACTCCACCTTCTAGAGGCTCACATCCTACACTAGGTGTTTGAACTAATCTTCCTATTGCTCACATTCATTTGTCTACACCTACAGCTACACAAATGATGCCTACACCTAGCATTTCTACTATGGTGGAGCTACACTCTATTCCTCGTATACCTATATGGATATTCTTATATGCCATACAACTTTGTTTGTGCCTTCTAGGCCCACATTTCATGTACACCTCTTTTGCCTGATTCATCTACACGGAAAGTTATAAACCCTAGTAGCATTGTACTTGTGCAACAAATTTTGGCCCTTCAAGCCCAGGCTACTCATATGCAACAAGGATTTAGTAGAGCGGTCCACACAACAAGTTCTCATGAGTTATTAAACAATCCATTGGCCCCAAAGATCTTCAGTTATCCCTTACCCACGGGATTCGTTGCACCTAAACTCAAATTGTTTGATGGTAAGGGTGATCCTAAACATTTTAAATTATTTTGTGCCGCACGCTTAGACTATGCAAGTAATGATAGATTGCTAGCTAGGATTTTTTCACAAAGCCTTTAGGACAATGCCTTGAAATGGTTTTACACCCTTCGTCAGGGGGTCAGTTTATACTTTCAACCCTTTAGCTAACAAGTTCTTAGCTCATTTTACAATTAACATTAGTCAAAAGGTCTCCTATGCTCAAATTGCACAACTTAAACAAGGACCTATCGAGCCTAGTGGTGACTATGTACTCCAATACAAGAATATGGTTTCACAAATGTCAAATCCCATTGCAGACAATGATTTACAAGAGACCTTTTTCTCAAATTTGCTTCCAATTATCAAAGAGTCCATCTTCTTTGAATGTATTTAATATTTCAACAATATTTGTCATACAACAAAAGATCATGAACTAAAGCTTATTGACATGAAGATGTTAAAAGTATGGAAAAAAACCTCCCATATCTTCCAATGCTAAATTTCAAAGCAAAGCACCATTCAAGGCTAAGGCTAATGATGTTAAGACATCAATTGATGTGGTTTTACAACTTACTAATAGGCTTGTCCTTTCTATTCCTCAATGGAGGCGTCGCTCACATATTTATCAAAACCCCCTCATAAGGTGTTACAAAAGTTACTTGAATGTAATCTCATCTCCCTTACTCCACCTATAGATTCAACCTAAAAACTTTGATATCAATGCATATTGTGATTACCATAGATGCAAAAGACATTCAACCAATAGATGCTTTGGCTTACAACATAAGAATCCAAGATCTAATTGAGAACAATAGAATTGAGCTTAGCAATGAAAGCACATCTACGAACGAATTGGTTGCACAACCTAATCAAAAGCTTAAGATGTTCACTGATCCATTTCTAAATCACGCAGCACAAGAAACTACGACAAACCTCGAGGTACATATGACCTATCAGGAACATCCTTCTCCAACTCCATACACTCCTCAAATTGGTGTTGCTCATCCTATAGAAGACCTTGTTGGTATACTTACAAATCTGCGAGTACAGTGAACTACGATTACATTTGACGATCATGAGATTCCCAACGTGATGCACCTTACTAATACGTGTTTCACTAATTCACATACCATATGGAATGTTATATTGGATGACAAATCAACCAAAACTATATACACTATGACACTACTTACTAGCATTGGGTGCACACATAGAGACTTGATCCGTACAATGGCCATGGTAAAAGGCTCTGATGGACAACATAACCCTCTTGGGGGCATTACGTACCACTTATGGTAGGACCTAAAGTTATTGCTACTTGGTTCCTAGTTTTGCCTAGCAATAGCACATGCGACGTGTTATTAGGAAAACCATGGATACATACGATACAGGCAATCCCATCTACATTGCCTCCATGCTTGAAGAATATCTACAACAAAAAGGTGATCACAATTCAGGATATTCGCTATGAGTACCCCATTCAGCCTGAGACACTACATGCCATGATTCCTCAACAACCTATCATACAACTTTAGCAACCTACAATTCAAGTTCAACCATAGCACCTATTCCTCCAGCTCCTAAACTTATCTTGCGGCAATTAACACCTATGAGAATTCGACGTGTACCCATACCATCTCTTGTTGTACAACAACCACAAGTCATATTACACCACTTCCTACACCAACTAGACCTTCATAACACATACACAATCTCAGTATTAGTACAAAGGAGTTAGGTTCTTGTATCGCTCAAGATCATTTTTCGGATTCAGCTAGTGACACAAACTTCTTGCATGTGTCACGTAACATTTCGAAATGCTTGATCTTGGACCTTCACTTGAGCATCCCATTGATGGGATCATAGGTTAGCACTTCTAACATGTCACAAAACAGCTCGACTATGTAGTTTATTGTACATTATTTCTTACTGCTTGTTTAATTGTTCACTTGCTTTTACTTGATCACCCTCTCTTGAGTTGACTAATTGACTACTCTATTCTTCTATTTCAACATTGGCATTAATTGTTCCACATTGATCATTCTTCTAGCCACTTGGCCTTGATTTATTTATAATTCAGTGCCTCTTTCCTTTCGAACTTATCCCATTTCGTACATTTAAGTTAGCCATACTACAATGACGTGTTTACGCATTTTATACAATAGCCGGACCTTAGCATACATATATTTTGAGATATGTTACACTTCCATGTGGAATATCATTTTCCCACTTCTCCATAATGACTATTTCTCCTTGTTTTGTCATGGCCTAAGTTGCCACATTCGAGTTCTTGCTCGAATTCATAGAGGATAAGATTCATAAAAAAAATCGTTGCTAAAAAATCAATCATAAATCCCTTGATTAAATTTGATTAAAAGAAATATAATCAACCATAAATCTTGTGATTAAATTTGACTAACAAAAATATACTTAAAAGCATACATATTTAAAAATATATATAATAAATCATAAACTATTAAAATTTAAAAATAATTTATTTAAAATAACATATATATTATAAATTATAAATTATAAATAATAAATTTACAATTATAATAAAAACCCTAAATTTATAAAACCTATAATGTCCCCTTTTCCAAGCTAGTCACTATGGAAGACCTTATGCCCATTCCTCTTCCTATGGGCATCAAGGAAGGAGCAAAAGAGGGGAACTTGACATGGTTGTAAGTGATGTGCCTTCATAATTAATTAGTTTATTTACTAATCATGGCATTGGAATGGTTCGACTAGGGGGAAGAAGACTTTTCAAACAAAGTAACGAGAATTTCTATTTCTTCATTATGAGGTCGGTCTTCTTAAGTGAAGATTAAAAAGTGTCTTAAGAGGTCGGCCATAAGGATTCGGTCTTTAATTCATCCTTGGCACCAAAGAAGGGGTACTTAAGGAGGATCGAATGGAGGAGTATTATCATCTTTCATCTATTTTGACATTTACTTGGAATTATAGCTGGTGTAGCTACTCTTCTTGCCATTGAAGGACGAAAATGTAATATCCCTTTTGGGGGATAAAACTGAAAATTTACGGAAATTAGCTCAAACCCCAGTGCAAACAAATCGGATTTTTATAACAGCAATTAATTAAGTACCAAAACACACTCTCAAACCCTAGTGACTAGGCGAGAGAGAGAGAGAGAGGGAGGGAGAGAAATCCACCATAGAAACACTCGAAAATTATAAGAAGTTATTTCTTGGATTGCCCTTGATTTTAGAAGCCAAAAAATGTCATCAAATCATTAAACTCATAATTCTAGAATATATCATGGCGCAGAAACAGCTGCAATTTGTAAATTTAATAACTCCTAGAAAACAATGAATCTCCATACATATGAATACTCAAAATGATCATAAAAATATCAGCAATCAAATGAGACCAATATCATAATTTTCCAACCATGGGAATCCTGTCAAAATTGATTCCGAAATCTCTAAATGAGTAGATAAAGCTTCCCAATGCTAATAAAAAATCTGAATATGAAGTATTTTCCTCAAATCAACAATATTCTTCAATACCAATCAATGTTGAAGGGTTTTCATCCTTCAACAAAACCACTAGAAGGGTTTTCGTCTTTCTAGGAAGCCACACAAGAGGGTTTTCGTCCTCAAGTGGAAAAACGTCAAGCAACAAGCTCACAATGCCCAAATAGGAAAATTCGCCAAAGTTTAGATGCTCCAAATGAACTCTTTAATCTTCTTTTATAACCTCCTAACATTGTTGACTTACCAAAAGTTGATGTCTCATCTACAAACATCAAACTTTGTAGGGATTAGGATATTCAATCCTCTTCAACCCCAACTTATCCACCATCGCCTACGTAACCAAATTATCGGTGCTTTTGTTGTCCACTATTAACTTGTAAACTTTACCTCCCGACTTACATGCCATTTTGAACAAATTCTTTCTCTGCTTAGAACCAATTTCCTCTTTTACTAGTTTCAACAATACGTGCTTAAACATTAGTTCCTCTTCCATCTTTGGGTCTTCTCCAACTCTTAATACATCAACTTGCGCAATGTTTACACTTGCGTTGTTACACTTACCATTATTCTAGGTGTGCAAGCACTCAAAAGCTCTATGCCCTATTTCTCCACATCTATAACACATGTCGTTGAATTTGCAACCTCTTCTGCATCCAAAGGATCCACTTCCCCTAGCTATATTTTCTTCTCCTCTAAATGTCCATTCATTGCATGGCATAGACTTAGCCTTGCCTTCATGATGAGCACAATTTCTCTTATCACCACCTTGTCCATAGTATTTCCTTTTTCATGGGCAGCGATATTGCTTACTCGCCAACTTCTCCTCCACCTTTAGAGCATATTCATAGGCTTCCTCTATTGACCACACTTGGATCATTCCAAACTCGTCTTGAATCACAATCTGCAATCCATTCATACATTTTGGAGATCTTCTCAATGTCGTCTTCTACATGTCCTGCTCAAATAGTGAATCGGTAAAACTCTTCAATGTATTCCTTCATAGTGAGCATTCTTTATCGTAGGTTCTACAACTTCTTAAAAAAACTGAGATAGAAATCCGCAGGAAAGAACTTCGTCTTGAGCTTCACCACTAGCCTATGCCATGTCTTTATCTTCAGCTTGCCTCTTTGCCGACTTGTCTGATCTTCAGCTCCCACCATAGAGCTGCATGACTCTTCAACTTCGTGCAGGCGAATTTGAATCTCCTAGGATCTTTTGTGTCCTCATATTCAAAATGCTTCTCGAGCTCCATTATCCAATCAACGAGCTCCTCTAGTTTCAAACTTCCAAAATAGATCGGGGTATCTAATCTAGGCTCACTCCCCATCCTAACAATCATGTGTAAAAGTCTATTGTTTGCTCTTCAGATTTGCACATATTCTTATTCCTCATTTACAGCCAATTACCAAATGACAAAGACATGATTAGGATTCCCAATGAAGATCTGCCTTAGACCATGCAAACCTCATAATTACGCATGGAAAATATGCAAAAAGATATACAATTGAACACAAATTGGAAATAAACAACAAAAAAGCAATAACATGTTGTAATGTCCCCTTCTCAACACTAGTTCTCTTTGAAGACTTTGAGCCCATTCCACTTCCCGCAGGCAAAAAGGGAATGAGTAAACGGAAATTAATGTCATGATTTTCAGTTGTTTTTTTGAGCTTTGCATTCTTTGTAAGTAATTTTCTAAGCATAGTTAGGCCGGCTGGGAAAAGAAGAAAATCCAATTGAAAAATACAAGAAAAGGAACTATTATGTTCCCCAAGGAAGTCAGTCCTCTTTAGAGGATTCTATTTGGTTTTTGGCGCCACCTCTAACTATTTAAAGGGGTCACTTGGCTTGGAAGAGTTTATGCGTACTTTTGGAAATTATCTCTTGGAGTTGGAGCATGTTTGTTTTCTCTCTCTTCCATTGAGGACAAAAACACTCTTGGAAAACCTATTGAGAATGAAACCTCTCAATAGTGGGTTGGTTTGAGGACGAAACCCTTCAAGCTTGCAACAAGGTGATCTCATAGACTCATAAGGAGTTGTATTCAGTTTGAAGGCATTTCCAGCCCTCTCCTAGGGTGGCGACTTTCCCTAAGGTGGTGTTTGGGGTCTTCTAGGGCACAGCAACTTCAAATTCAGCCATCATTGTGTTTGTCCTATTTTTAGCAGCTGGAATCTACATTTGTACTTCAATTTGGGGCTTGGAATCTTTCATTTCCAACCATATTTGTAAGGGGTTTAAAGGCTCATTTCTTGGTTTATATTTGTTCTAAAATATTTCTAAAGTTCCCTACATGCTTTGGATTGTGTAAATGATGCATTTTTGGAAAGATATTGCATTTTCCTTGTTGCTATTATAAAAAATCAGACTTCCCCAAGAATTTCCCTAGCTGTCATAAATTTCAGTTGGTTGTCATAATTTTCAGTTTACTATCGATTGGGTTTGTGCAATTTCCCTTTTGTTTCAATTAGATCCCGGAAAGGGGCATTACACGAGCTTTATATAATTCAACTTAGAGGAATAGCACACAAAGACCAGTCACTAATGATGTAGTCTCAACAATACATTAATAACGTGGGGATAATAAAAAGGTTGTACTCGTACTCAACACTTTTCTCTGAGCTTTAAGCTCTTGTCACTCTTTGTTTTGCTTCTAAAAGCCAAAATTGAGCTACTCCCAAAAGCTCTCTTCCTAAGGCAATTGGGCTTTGTTTATATAGGCATGCAAGCCACCCAATGCTCCATTGAATCTAGTTACACACTACCATTAGGATCCTAAAATTACAGTTATTACAAATCTAAGGACCCATCACAAGACTCGAAGCATAACCAGTCAGCTTCTCCGAAACTTTTGCAGCTTCAAACAACATTTTTCAGTACTTCGAGGCTTCCAAACAGACTTGTAGTGTTCCGTAGCTTCCCTTAGGCTTGAGTGGTTTTTGCATATGCTTGTAAGGTCTCAATAGACTTGTGCAGCCCCAATAGACTTGTACGCTTGCATAGTTATGCAATAGACTATGCTTGCAAAAAAGATTTGCGCAGCTTCAATAAACTTGAGCGGATCACCTTTAACACAAAAATGCAGCACAAACTATAACTATTTTTTGTTGATACAGGGTAGCCTGTGAACCCGGATGCTCCTGCATTAAATTCTCTCTCCCCCCTGACCCTTTCTAGACCTGCCCTAGACATATCATTATGCATAATGCCAAGTTGGTGAATGATAGCACCAAATTTTGAATTATTAGTGGTTTTTTGTGCCACAGTTCAGACTGTGGAGGAAACAATTGATGGAAAATTGGAGTCTCTTGTTGTACATATATCTGAGATTAAACGCAAAGTTCGTTTTTCAATACTGTGTTGTGGGTAGTAAGGAGGTGGCCAATGCAATTAAAACCCCTGATCCTCCTCCTGCCGCTGGGAATAGTGATGCTTGCATCTTCATCGTGGGTGGTAAGGAGGTGAACAGTGCTGTCAAAACCCCTGATCCAACTGCTGCCACTAAGAATGGTGATGATTGCATCTCCGTCCCCCTTGCTTATTTCCAGATCCTACTGAAGGAAACGAGGGAAGTTGAAAAGCCTGGTGGGTGGCCACCAAGAGCAGATTGAGTCTGATAACCCAACAGAATCACAATGCTTACATTGCTAATCATTTATGAAGGATGCAGACATGTATGATTTTAAAGGAGTGATGGTTACCATTCCCCAACGGTTTCCCTGCTTTTATGCCATTATGAACAGAGGAGTGACTTCTAACAAACCTATTGGTGATTTCAAGTATAGTTTGTTTTCTGTCCCGTTGATGGAGGGCCTTCTGCAAGATGAGAGTTCGTGTATCAGCCGCGAGGGTGACACCGGTTGCTACTGTGCTGCTGGAATGATGCATCATTTCCATGGAAGAGCTGATCCAACTGAAGCTGCTCCTGATTGGGATACACACAAGGGAATATTTTCTGATACGGGTTCACTGATGTGACAAGTTATGGTATGCTGGCTGTTTTATAGCTCTTTATATGGTTTTATTTTGGCTTGGCGAGCATGAAAACTGTTAGAAGTTCTAAAATCTCTATTTGGGTAGTACTGTGGATCAACAATAATAGCACAATTCTTGCGGCAGAGAGCTTTAAATTTGCTAGCGAGTACCAGAACTTATTTATTTTCTATCAATTCAAATTTCACCAAAAGTGTCCGACATACTCTTGAAATTTAAACTAAAATCGAAGTTTAGGCAATATTGACTTGACCATTAAAGGAGAAATTGTAACCATTACTCACCAATTAAGCTGGATACTTCCTGGGTGAGTGCCAAACCAGAGTGAGCTGAATCAGGTTTACCTATGAATGAAGATTTTGGAAAATATAAAGAGATGAGGGAGTAAGTACCCAGTTCAGTTGAACAACCATCCTGATGTTTGCTTTAAAGAAGTGTTGTGGGTGCAGCGGCATATTCCGCTGGGCCCTCACATACTGTAAGCATGATGCTCAATGTAAATTGACTGTACGCGGTGAGCGACATGTGTTCTCCTTGAATACTTCTTGTGTCAAGTTTATATTCAGTTTATATTTGAGTGTAATTTAATTATATCATGGCACATATCCTTCCTAAGAATCTTTTATTTTAATCTTCCTGTATTATGGGAGAGGACCCTATAACCTAGCGGGTACTAAAACATGTACATCTCTTTTCACCATAGGTTGTTGACAAAAGTACCAATAGTTATTCACTTTTTAGTTAATTACACTTTTTAAGAGTTAATGAGAATGTGACACATAGGGTGCTCGGTCATTGGTCCCTCTTTCAAATGCTTTATATTGATTTTCTTCATATTAAATCAATTCAAAAACTATTTTTCCCTCCAAATTAACATGCGAAACGAAAATGTCAATATGGCACGATTATACGCTACACGATGATATAATTTTTTTACGCTACCGACATACCTACATATATTTGCGTGCCCTTAAAGTTAGGTGTACGGTTATAGGGTCCTCTCCCCTATATGGAAATGGATTTTGAACTATGTAGAGAAAAAAATGGTTTAAAGTGATACAATTTTTATTGTAATTAAAAAAATAATGGTTAGAAGTAGACAATGGAATGTATATTTGAACAATAAGGTTGTGGTTTTATGTAAGGGGCAAAGTTTTTTTTAAGTGGGTAAGAGGGAGAAAAAAATAGGATTTTTAAGCATTAATAAGGTTCCATCAAATTTAATTTTTTCCTATAGAGACAAAATATGAGACTTTAGCAGTATGGTCCCATGGATCTCGAATAGACTCTTGAAAGGAAAAATTGGAAGGGAGGCGGAAATATAGATGCCTAGTGGTAAGAAAATTGTATAAATATTTGTAAGCACCTAATTTTTTTGTGCCCCCCACTGCCCTATGGGGTCGGAAATCCTTTCCCTAAAATGTGGTTGCTAAAAAAATTAGGAGCTTTGTTTGGGTTTAAACGACAACAATATAAAAATCATAAGACCACATTTCTCAGATAAAGAAAAGCAATAGCCCCCAGCATGGGATCTCACTCTAAGGTGAAATAGAATTAAAAAACATCCAAAACATAAAATTTTGACCATAATTGTATTGCACTTTGAATAATAATACAAAAAATCTACCTGTACAGATCTAGTAGCATTTAGATAGTGCAAAATTGATTCAATGACCTTATTTGTTTACTTTTGGACTCTAAAAACCTTAATCATTTTTTCGCAAAATTGTCAATAAGTCACCAAAAACCGGCTCTCCTCCTTGAAACCCTAATATACTTACCATCTTACAAAACTATAAAAATCGAAAGAAGTTAATATTAGAATTATCCTTAGGTAGTACATCATAGTTTTCAGTATTAATCTTAGTCATGTCCATAGTTTTGATGTAATAACATATTAAGGGGTGTATGTGTGTAGCAACTTGTCTTGAGATAAAGGATTAGGGGAGTGAATGTAGGAGAGACAAGGTTTGACTCTTTGTTTGTAGGAGAACAACACTTCATAAATATCTCTCAAGTTTATGAATAATAATAATTCATTATTTTATTTTGATTTGGTATAAGAGCATATTAAGAAGGTAGTTATATTTGTCTCCACCAAGACAATTAATTATTTTCCCTATTCAATAACAATATGTTATTTGTAATATTTCATGTGTTTTGTAAAGTTTTGCATCAAAAATTCTGAGAATATTCTTCTACCCTTTTATTCGGGAATATTTTTCATTTTGATCAAACAAATTAAAAAAATTCCCTTGCAACCTTCAACTTCATTGATTTTCATGCCATATGTTCCCTCCATTGGAGACTTGGCTGCTAATTTTTTCTAACATCTATTCATGTCCCCATCTCTGTCTTCCACCACTAATAAGACCCCATTTTTATCTTATGCAAAGAATTGTAATGTGATTTGAAATCCGATTTAGAGATAAAAGCTATTGGTCGGAAGTCATGGCACAAAATAATTTATGGTTTGAAGTTGTAGGTTTGATTTGTTTTGCTTGGTAAATAGTTTTGGGTTCATTGTTATTCTTTGTCATGAGTTTTTGGTTTGGGTTGTTACATGCGTAGTAGAGGTGTTACCCATGGCGGAAATGGATCTAAAGAATTTTTTGCATAAGAACCAGAATCTTCTATGTTGTGTTGTTCTGGACTCTTCACAAGAAAATTTCAAACTAGAAGAGCTTATTTCCACCAAATCTCGCTTTAATTTCACATCATACACTTTTATTTAATCCCCGTAACTCTGCATTTTGGGTGCTTGCGAATTTCACTATTCATTTCTCTTTTAAAAACATTTGTAATGTTCTCAAGTTTTGAATCGAATATTGATCCAGAACTTTTGACTAATGTGATATGGGTTGGTTTAACAAGATACAGAGATTAGGTGAATGGTGTGGTGGGACTTGTAAAAGGCTTGACTGTCATTATGAGGCATGACTGCCATTAATTTGTTATCATGCAATGGTTAAATTTGACGGCTACATACAAATGTCAAACAATTTTTAGGTGATGGTATTCTTCTAATACTACCCTTCAAACTTATAAATTAGTGTTGACAAAATATATAAAAGAATATAAATTTTACCATTTTTAATATGTATTCATATATACTAACCTAATTTGCATATAGGTTATATTAAAAATTGAAGTCACATTTAAAAAACGCAAGTCATTTGCGATGGTTATTTCAAATGTTTGCAAGTATTTTACAATAAAAATTGTTAAAATGTTTAAATGACCATCAAATATAATCCTTGATCGTGCATTATGCTCTGCTCAACTCATATTCCATGTTGCATAGTTTATATATTTATTCATTCTTTGTATTATCACTATATCCATTTCACCTATAGTGTTTTCATTCAGATGTATCTAGGATATGTAATTATTACCTGGCATCTCCACTTTACATCACTCGTTAGTACTAGGGATGAGATTTGAGGTCTCCCTAAGCCCGTCAACCAAAAATTTGATGACGACCTGATAATTTTACAAACCATATTATTACATTTTATAGATATTATTACCATTATTATATTTTATGTTGGACATTTCGGCATATTGAATAAATGAGCTTTAACATTAAGTTTATTCTTGGTTGGCAAATGTGTTTAAGTCGTGATTTTTTCTATTTTAACCAGGTCAAATCACACCAAATACGAAAAAATAGTTATAGATGTACGGTGAAGATATTGTCATAGATCCACATCAATTTTTTACCTCTTCAATGAAATTGCAGACAATTACATAGATTTATTCACAAAAAAAAAATCAACATATAAAAAATAGTATACCTACAAATATCTAATTTGATAATGTGTATCCATGTAATGGCTTTCAAATGAAGGAATAAACAATGGTTGTCATGGGAGTCTTTATTCTAAATAGTTGGAAATAGAATTTGAAAATAATAAATTTAAAAACTCCAACCTTTTTTCCAATTTTTTTATAAGAAAAAGTAAATGGTAATTTACTGGTCAACTAAGTGTCACTAAGGTGTGAGGAAGTGGATAAGAGGATGATGGGATTGTTGGTCTCATTAATTATTTCTACAACTACTCCAAATTTATCAATCTTTGTTGTGTAAATGATCACAAAAAAAGGTTGGCATTGTTTTTATTAACTTAAAAATAGCCAATGTTCGGCTATTGTAAATGCTTAGAGTGGTTGCAACTCAGCCATTTTTCTAAATTTTAAAAACAAATTATTAGATTTTTCAAATCAGTTTATTATTATTTATATTTAAGTGCCACCTCCAAACTACCAAACTGTCTAAGGCACCAACATAATGCAACATAATTATACATGTCTCATAGTCAGTTTATTATGTTAACCAAACTCGTTGTAAACAAGTGAAGTAACTATAAGCAAAAGCGACATTTTATCAATATTAATTATGGGTTACATTTTTATGGTTTTTGAAAAAGTTTAGATGTTATTGATGACGGTTTGGTAGACCAACAAATTGTAAAATATGTCTCACAACCTAAAAAATGTCTAGGATGGGTGTCAAATCTCATCTCTAGTTAGTACATTACCTCATTTAATTGTATGTTATCACTTGGTTGTCCTAGAAACCGTTAGGAGCATGCACACAATTAAATAACAACACAAATTTAGTATTTCGTAAAGCATACCACATACTCCCTCATGTTTCCACATGTTCCCGCATGACATCTATGTAGACTTGGAATTTCAAATTACATCTTCTTGTTATAGGAAAATTTGTTGTAAATTCCTTAAGATCTATATTGAACAACAAATTGACACTTGGGATCTTGCCACTACTAGTGCATACAACATCTACAAAATCCACCTACCATTCATCCATCACCACCCTCGTCTTTGTGTATTAGTTATGAAAATACCTCCACAAATTTTACCTATTCAACACATAATGAGATTCTAAATTTCCCTCCATTATCTAATAGTTTTAAATAACATTGTCAAAAATACCTTTATTGACCACATTTCTTGAATTTACATGGCACTGAATTTTTTTTGGAAAGGCACTGGCCATGAATGAATCTAAGTAATGTACATATTTATTACGACGAAGGCATATACTAAGTTGGAAAAGGCCATAGGCCACCTGACACCAACATCGACGCAACTCGATCTTCACCCTCCATTTTTCAGGTCATACCGTCGATCTCCATTCAATCCTAGTCGTCCACGCTACTTCCGATTTTGTTTGCCATCTCAACAGATGTGCTACCATTGAAATTGTCGGTGGACAAAGACAGAAAGTCACTTAGAGGGGCTGCACGGTGCTGAGAAATTGGCAATCAAGTGTAATTTGTACTAGGCTAAAGAAAGAGACTCCTCCATGCCTGTGGTTATCCTAGCAACAAGGTTGCATGGCCCACACCCATATTCATGATGGCCCCCCATATGCCCCATCCACATGCATCACACTTTTCCCAAGAGTCGCATGCCAACTTGGAGCCTTACCGGCCGGAGTAAATTTGGCCTCATCGGGTTTCGAGGAGCTAACACTTCGCACGTTTTTCTAAGAACCAGATGGGTAAAGGACGCTGCCACCTTCTGGGGTCAACTCAAAAATTAATTTTGACCTCTCCCTACATCTGTGTTCTCCCACATTTTTGTTTCCATAATTTTTATTCTCTCCCTATTTGGCCAAAGCTTGTCCCTCTCGCAGGAGCTTGGAATCGATCCATTCAGGTAGAAATCTGCTCCCTTTCTGCTCTTGGTTACATTCGATTGTATATCAAGGTTTTTTTTGCAATTCTATGGATGTTATTTAAATTTTCACATATCCTTTTTGGGTTAGGGTTTAAAAAAATAAAAATCTTTCCGTCTTTCAAGTTTTAAAAAAATTATGTTTATGCATAAATTTTATACAAATATATGTTGTTTCCCATCTAGCTTATGTGAATAAACTTGCAGAGTTTGCGGTTTTTGGCGAAAAATGCATGTTTGGTTCCTTGTTCCTTGTTATGTTCCTTCGAAAAGGGATTATTTTTGTATATTGAAATGGAATATACACCAAATAGAGAAAAAAATGGATGGGGCAAGCACTAAATTTTGAAACCCTAATGCATTGGGCCCGTCCACAGTGAATAAAGTTGTAGAGTTTAGGGTTTTGGCACCGTCCACGGTGAATCCCAACTATAAAAAAAATTAGAGAAAACATTAAACACATCGCATGCATTCAAGGATTCATTCATACCAATAGTTTGATCTTCCCAAAAGCTCTTAATTAAGTTTGCTTTCTTACCATGATCTCATAAAACAGGGTAGCCTCAATATAGATTCAAGCTTTAATATTTATTATGGATGTGTGTTTCGAGGAGGTTCAACTATTAACATTACCAGTAGTTCATGCCAATTCGTGCAAAGTCTCCTCCATTCCTTCTTTTCGCTGCCCTGTCTATGTGCGTGCAAAGATTTCAGCAACACTTAACTCAAACTTTTGAAGAGACTATCATGACTAAAATTGCAATAGCACTCTTCACCCAAGAGAGTAATCAAAGAGTTACAATCATGGATTTATGTCTACTCTATCACGCACAGTTATCGCCAAGTCTAGAAAACAATTACCTTCAATGTTGCTTCCCCAAAAAGTTTCAAACATACAAGTTACAATCTTGTTTCTTCTTCTTTGGACCTGAGGGTAACCATTGATACTCTCTACCTATGGCACAATGAGCACTCTATCACATACACTTGCAAAGATTATCTCAGTCAACTGGTTTCACATAGCACAGTCATCTTATATCACAACTTGTATAATTAAGAATATGTTACAGAGGTTTTCGTTAGGCCTGAGTTTGCACCTTCCTATCATGCATGGATAACCTTCCAGTCTCTACAATGTGTCAACAGTCTTTTCACAAATTCCAATACCACTGTACTCACATTTGAATCATAGTTTCATTGTTTAATCAATATGCTCAGTTCATCCAAGAATCATCAACACACATGCAATAACAATTCAAAGGACTTGCAAATAATTTATCCCATAGATCATTTATAGCCATACCAATAAGCATGCATCATATTTCTATGAACATTCAACAAATCTCAGAGATGTATACAACATTACCAAGTTTCAAAGCTTACACAAACACTATATTTCTCCTTTCCTGAAACCTTCCTCTATTTCTAGTCGATTGGGAATGCATAATTCAGTTACATTTTCACAATTTATAATCCTTCTATTAGTTTCCAACCGAACTCTAGACTTTAGACCTATTGGTCATTTGAATATCCTTAGTCTTATGTTAAGTTCCTTAACCAAAGGGCAAGTCCTTGACTTATAAACTCCCATTATGCCTTTCTAGACTCTGATATGGACCTAAGACACCTAATTACTCTTCACTTCATCCCCTCACATGCTTATAGCCTTCAAGATTCTATCAAAACAACCATAAAAAGCCAAAATCAAACTCAAGTTTCTATTTTTGTTCTATCAAGATGCTTACATGTTTTTGTTCATTGTATGTACACTACTATGTGGCTGAGGTGAAATTGATTTTTCAATATTATGTTTCTAAAATTTTTCCACAATCGAAAGTATATCGATAACTTATTTCAGAGCTTTTGGGAGAATAAAACTGTGGGCTTATTAACCTTCTTCTTTTTTTATTATGAGTATTAGGTTTTACATCAATATGTTTCTTTTGGCCTTCAAATTGTTTGCCATCTTAGCAGACTTAACTCCACCACTTGAAATTTATTGTAATATCATCCACGACAAATGGTTCATCACTAGCCTCTGTATCTAGCATATTATCACCTTAATTGTTTGATATTTTTAGTTCATTGATTACAAGTGTAGTCTACTTTCTTCGGAGTGTAGTCTATTATCACATACCCCGCACATATGGTAGTGGTGTATGTGGTATACACACTGTGTGTATATCACATAATGAAGAAAAAATATTGTCTATAATCACATGATGGTTGAATAAAGTGGGGATAATATGTGATGATTACGTGTTGTCATTATGCTACCAAATGGCACATACAAACAAAAAAACAAAAAAAAAAGTGTGACAACTATAATCATAAATAATCATACACATACATATACATGCACATACACACACGTATGTACAAGTATACATGTACATATGTATATGTACATGTCCCACATACCTTGTATTATCATATGGTAGTGTTGTACGTGGTATACACATTGTGTGTATACCACATAATAGAGAAAAAAAATTCTATACTCTTCATTTTGCTGGGAAGTCAAGGAATTTCCTGTTATGATACATACTCAAATACATACATATACATATGTATACATATACACGCACATACACACACGTATGTATGAGTATACATGTACATGTATATGTCCCACTGAGAAAAAAAATTGTCTATACTCTTCAATTTGTTGGGCAGTCAAGGAATCTATTACCGTGATACATACTCAAATACATACATATACATACGTGTATATATATACACGTACATATACCCACATATGTATGAGCATACATATACATATGTACATGTATATGCCCCAAATACATTGTATTATCATATGGTAGTGTTGTATGTGGTATACACAGTGTGTGTATACCACATAACAAAGAAACAAAATTGTCTATACTCTTCACTTTGTTGGGCAGTCAAGGAATCTGATGCTATGACACCTACTCGAATACATACACATACCTATACATACATATACATGTACACATACATACACCCACATATGTATGAGTATACATATACATATGTACATGCATAGGTCCCAAATACATTGTATTATCATATAGTAGTGTTGTATGTGGTATACACACTGTGTGTATACTACATAACAAAAAATTTTTGACTATGATCTTCACTTTGTTGGGCAATCAAGGAATATGATGTGATACCTACTCGAATACATGCATATACATATATACATACATACACCCACATATGTACGAGTATACATATACATATGTATATGTATATGTCCCATAAACACTGTATTATCATATGGTAGTATTGTATGTGGTATACACACTATGTGTATACTGCATAATAGAGAAATAAAAAATTTCTATACTCTTCACTTTGTTGGGCAGTCAAGGAATTTGTTGTTATGATACATACTCAAATACATACATATACATACAAGTATACATATACATATTTACATATATATGTCCCACATACCCTGTATTATCATATGGTAGTGTTGTATGTGGTATACACACTGTGTGTATACCACATAACAGAAAAAAATGACTACTCTCTTCACTTTTCTGGGAAGTCAAGGAATCTGCTGCTGTGATACATACTCAAATACATACATATACATACGTATACATATACACATGTATTGTATTATCATATATCATATGGTAGTGTTGTATGTGGTATACACACTATATGTATACCACATAACAGAGAAAAAAAACATTGTCTATACTCTTCACTTTGTTGGGCAGTCAAGGAATATGCTGCTATGATACATACTCGAATACATATGTATACATATACACGCACATACACACACGTATGTATGAGTATACATGTACATATGTACATGTATATGTCCCAAATACATTGTATTATCATATGGTAGTGTTGTACATGGTATACACATTGTCTGTATACCACATAATAGAAAAAAACTAACAATACTCTTCACTTTGTTGGGCATTCAAGGAATCTGTTGATGTGATACATACTCGTATACATACATATACATAAGTGACATCTAAAAATCCATACGACTCATGAACACACTTAACAAGACAAAACTAATGTCTTCGTGGTTTATTTATATGTAAGGAGTGTTGCTCCTACATCACCTGGTGACAGGATCACATGACCCCCATACTGATGACCATAAGATGCCATACCAAATGGCATACATGTATATCTCTCTGTGGGACCCACATCCTCCTCTGTGGCATCCAATCTGTCAACCTAGTCACCATTTTTTCAAAACAGTCACAAAACTCCATTCCAGAGGCCGAACCAAAGGCAGATACGAGCAGACAAATGATGGGATGAGGAAACGATGTTCGAAGCTCGAAGTTGGCAACATTTAGTGCAAAGCTTACCTACGCCATATGATAAACCTAATCAAACAAGGAACAAAACATGCATTTGGTGCCAAAACCGCGAACTTTGCAAATTTATTCACAGGATTTTGGGAGAGTTGGTAAGAAGGTCCCCTCTAATATATACATATACATACTTAAGCAATCTATTGTGAAACCTACTCGAATATACATACATATACATACACACACATATGTATGAGTATACATATACATACGTGTGTACGAGTATACATATACATATGTACATGTGCATGTCCCACATACCGCGTATTATCATATGGTAGTGTTATATGTAGACTACACTCTAAAGCAAGTAGACTACACTTGCAATCAATGAACCAAAAGTATCAAATAATTTAGGTGATAATATGCTAGATACAGAGGTTAGTGATGAACCACTTGTCGTGGATGATATTACAATAAATTTCAAGTGGAGGATTCAAGTCTACAAAGATGGAAAATAGATTGAAGTCCAAAATGGTATACACGATGTGTGTATACCACATAACAAAGAAAATAAATTGTCTATACTCTTTAATTTATTGGGCATTCAAGGAATGTGTTGTGATACCTACTTGAATACATAAATATACATACATATACATATACATGCACATACACACACATATGTACGAGTATACATACATATATATACATATACATATGTATATGTACATGTCTTGCATGCCTTAGATTATCATATGCCATATGGTAGTATTGTAATTGGTATACACATTGTGTGTATACCACATAACAGAGTATTATACTCTTCACTTTGTTGGGCAATCAAGGAATATGCTATGATACCTACTGAATACATACGTATACATATACACACATACACCCACGTATGTATAGTATACATATATATATGTAAATATATATGTCACACATACCATGTATTATCATATGGTAGTGTTGTACGTGGTATACAAACTGTGTGTAAACCACATAACAAAGAAAAAAACACTGACTATATTCTTCACTTTGTTGGGCAGCCAAGGAATTCGTTGATGTGATACATACTTGAATACATATGTACATACATATACATATACATATACACGCACATACACACACGTATGTACGAGTATACATATACATATGTACATGTATATGTCCCAAATACATTGTATTATCATATGGTAGTGTTGTACGTGGCATGTACACTGTGTGTATACCGTATAACAAACAAAAAATTGTTTATACTCTTCCCATTTTCTAGCAATAGGATCACAGGACCCACATCCATATTCATGATGGCCCCGCATATGCCCCATACACATCCATCACACTTTTCCCAAGAGTCACCTGCCAACGTGGACCATTACCGGCCGGAGTAAATTTTTCATCACCAGATTCGGATGAGCTAGCACTTCGCACGTATTTACACACACGTATGTATGAGTATGCATGTACATATGTATATGTACATGTCTCACATACCTTGTATTATCATATGGTAGTGTTGTACGTGGTATACACAAATGTGTGTATACCACATAACAAGGAAAAAAATTGTCTATACTCTTCTCTTTGTTGGGTAGTCAATGAATATGTTGTGACACCTACTTGAATACATACACATACCTATACATATACACGTACATATACATGTATGTGTACGTAAATATATATGTGTAATTGCATATGTATGTTTGTGCATGCATATGTGTATCCATATACATGTATATGTACATGTATATGTATGAGTATATGTGTACATATGTATATGCATATGTCTCACATACCTTGTATTATCATATGGTAGTGTTGTATGTGGTATACACAATGCGTGTATACCACATAATAGAGAAAAATATTGTTTATACTCTTCACTTTGTTGGGAAGTCATGGAATCTACTGCTATGACACCTACTCAAATACATACACATACCTATACATACGTATACATATACACGTACATACATATATGTGTACATAAATATATATGTGTAATTGCATATGTATGTTCATGCATGCATATGTGTATCCATATACATGTATATGTACACATATATATGAGTATACATGTACATATGTATATGCATATGTCTCACATACCTTGTATTATCATATGGTAGTGTTGTATGTGGTATACACACTGTGTGTATACCACATAACAAAGAAAAAAAATTGTCTATACTCTTCACTTTTTTGGGTAGTCAAGGAATCTGTCGTTGTGACACCTACTAGAATACATACACATACCTATACGTACGTATACATATACATGTACATACATGTACATGTACATAAATATATGCATGTAATTACATATGTATGTTCATGCATGCATATGTGTATCCATATACATGTATGCACGAGTATACATGTACATATGTATATGCATATGTCTCACATACCTTGTATTATCATATGATAGTGTTGTATGTGGTATACACACTGTGTGTATTCCACATAACAAAGAAAAAAACTCTCTATACTCTTCACTTTGTTGGGTAGTCTAGGAATCTATTGTTATGACACCTAATCGAATACATACACATATGTATACATATACAAGTTCATACATGTACATGTATGTAAATATATATGTGTAGTTTCACATGTATGTTCATGCATGCATATGAGTATCCATATACATGTATATGTAAATGTATGTATGAGTATACATGTATAAGCATATGTCTCACATACCTTGTATGAATGTGTTTTGTTTGAATGTGGCAAGTGACATCACAATGGGTTGAGTATACATGATTATAGCTGCGACAATTTTTTATTGTTTGTATGTGCCATGTGGGCAGCACAATGAAAACCACATGTAATCATTTCCTCTTCTCCATATAGTGCCCTGGAATCGGCCTTCGGAATTGGCATGAGTTTTTGACAGATATTTGCATTAAATGTTGCCAAATTCAAACATATTTTCCTTGTCCCATCATTTCTCAAATCATATTTTCCTTCGGATCGGCCTCGGGAATGAAGTATGCGTGACTGTTTCAGATAATCATGATGCACTTGTGGCTATCCTAGGCGATAGGATAACACGCACACACTCCAAATGGCCATTCCATATGCATGTATGCATGTCATGCGCAAGGTGGGACCCACCATAGTTGAGGTGGTGCAAGTTTTGTTTTAACATAATATATGTGTTTGAAAAAGAAGTGTGGCATGCATCAGGTGTTGGGTGGAGTGGTAGGCATGGATGCTTGTATTTAGGATGTCATGGGTTCGGATTCCAAATATTTGTGTGGTTTGTGGGATTTGAACCCATGACCTCCTATATACAAGCATGCATGCCTACCTTGAGACTTATATCTCTTCCCAAGGTTATTTAGTTCCTTTTCTCTTACAAACACTTCAAACTTGATTAGTCCCACTCAAGGAATGCAATCAATAACTAGTAACTTCACTCTAATCTTCATTACACAAGATTGTCCCCATATGTCTCTCAAGTCAAGTTATTGCTCCACTAGTACAAATAAGCTTCTAGCATTACCCACAAGCTCCAAAACAAATGGAGATAGCTCCGAAACATCAATTTATAGACATAGCTCTGGAAAAAATGGATATAGCTCTGAAACCTCAGTTTATAGACAATCTAAGACACATTCAATAAAATATTTTCCCTATATAATAAAAAATAAAGTGTCTAGATCACTATATAACTTCCTTTTAACAAGTTAACATACTCCCATTTTGATCTTAACCCTTATTCTCCACTTTGTTATCTAATAACCTTGTTTAAATTATTCTCCACTTTATTTAACTACATGGATTATCTGGGACCCATGGGAGAGAGGAGATCGACATGCACCCCGGTTTACAGGCACACAATTAAATATTAGTTGATTATGTTTTTTGCATATATGCAAACATTTAATTATGATTTATTTTGTTACTTTCTACAACTAATTTAATGTGGAATGATTGCAAGTGTCTCCTAGTGGCATCAAGAGAGAAGGGGAGGAGCATCTTCCGGTACATGAGGATTTACAGGTAACCTCTATGCGAAGTGGAGTCAAGATTCTATGTTGTGAACCGTGTTACGATACAAATAGTATTAAAATTAGGAATAAAGTTATAGTATATAAATTTATTTTTGTTTGGACTAAGTACCAGAATTCTTTCAAAACACTAAAATGTTCCTATAATGTATGCCTCATCCAATCTTGCTACATCCATAGCAATTCCTACTACTGAGCCATCTATTGGTGATGCAGTGGATGTCTTGATGTTTGGAGAATTGGCAGGCCTTGGAAAATTACACGATGTCGGTGATGATGCAAGATGCCACGGGAGCAAAGTTCATGTTAGGTTGTGAAGCCTATTTTCATGTGTGAAAGTGTTGAAGACTGTACATTAAGAGTATTGTACACTTTCCATAGTTGCCTCGAAACAAACGTGCCTGATATACTAGGAAACATGCTTTTTCTCATATGGGCAGGATTTTTGACCCATCGGTTTATGGGATAGTTTTGGCCCATGGTATCGATACCCACTGTTTTGTAAAACTGCTTAAATAGTTGTCTACTTATGTGGTTTTTTACATATGGTAGGTATCATGTAACATTGTAGATGTGTTTTGAATTTAGGTGTGAATTTTGTAGAGTTTGTTGAGCATAGCTCCAAACAAGTATAGGTATTGTATTGAGAGAGTGACAGCTTGTAATAAAATATGAGCAAGTGATTCTTGGTGGACATAGCCCAAATTGGGTGAACCACGTTAAATATCGTCTCTTTGTGTTGTTCTTTTATTATTCTGCACTTTTATTTCAGATATGTAATATTTTTTGCATATTAGTTTCTACAGTTACGATTCTGTAAGGGATTATTCCGTATGTTTTATCCCTTATTTCCTAACAGTTCCATCACATCGTGTTGTTGTTGATATCCTCATTGTCGTGGATGAATTTTTCCCTCTCCTATATCCTACCCATTTTGTGGACATGTTGATCGATGTTGTAAAGGGCTTTAGAATTTGGCCACTTTTTGAAATGCATCTTAGCTAGCCACCTTAGGTAATAGCTTGTTTGGAAATGTTTTACATAAAGTGTTGGCTTTGCATTATTACTAGACTATATGAATTATAGTAACACATATTGTTTAAATTTTCCAGGATGATGCAGTACCCGCCAAAAAATCAAGGTAGGCACAAAATACAAAATTGACAACGGACTCAATACACAAGAACCCGAAAAAAAAGCATACTTTGAAATAATCATCTCCCTTGCGTGTACTAGACAACAGAGGAAAAATTGATTTCATACTACTAACCTAATTATTTTAATATAATAACACTGACATTAACATGTGCTTTAATTGTGTATTTGTTGGATTTAATCATGGTTATAGTTACCATAAGTGTTTTTAGTTTGAATGTGCCATTTTGTATAATGGGTGCATTATTCATGATTATACTTTTCACAAAAAAATTTGTTTTAATATGTCACGTGGCATCATAATGTGTTGATTATTCATGATTATAGTTGTCAAATTTGTTTTATGTTTGAATGTGTCATGTGGCATCACAAAGGAATGATTATTCATGATTATAGTTGTCACAAAGGTTTTTTTGTTTTAATGTGCCATGTGGCACCACAATGGATTATTTATGATTATAGTTGTCACACGTTTTATGTTTTTTTTTGTATGTGTCATGTTGTATAATGGGTGCATTATTCATGATTGTAATTTTCACAAATGTTTTTGTTTTAATGTGCCATGTGGCATCATAATGTGTTGATTATTCATGATTATAGCTGTCACATTTGTTTTATGTTTGAATGTGCCATATGGCATCACAGAGGAATGATTATTCATGATTATAGTTGTCACAAAGTTTATTTTTGTTTGAATGTTCCATGTGGCACCATAGTGGATTATTTATGATTATAGTTGTCACAATTTTTTTTATGTTTTTTTGTTGATATATGTCATTTGGTAGCACAATGACATCAGCAGGTAATCATTGCATCTTCTCCCCACCTTATTCAACCATCGAGTGAATTACCAAAATACTTAACATGTGAACCATTTATTTCCTCTATTTATAGCAGCAGACTAACGTTGTTCTTTATTTGTATTGCAGGTGATATTTGAATCCATTTTCTACCATCCATCAAGCTTAGTTAAGCTAATTTCATATTTTTCATTGGTTTATTTATCACATCTGCAATTAAAGGTGACATTTTTTTTCTACAAGTTCATTTATTTTTACTAGTTCATTTATTTTATTGCAAAGTTGAGGTCTATGTTCTTGTGTGAGCAGCACATTTTTTTAATTAGCTAACTTTGATTGTATATCTCATTTATTTTAAAAGATGATTTCAAAATTTATTGTGGATGTTTGTTTCAATGAGGTTCAACTATTAACCTTACGAGTATTTCATGCCAACTCGTGCAAAGTCTCCCCCATTCTTTCTTTTCGTTGCCCTATCTATGTGCATCCACATATTTCAAACCTCCAAATTCCTTTGCATTGATAATATTCGTTTGTGTGGGCCTTCCTATCATTCATGGATAACCTTCCACTCACCACAATGTGTCAACAATATTTTCACAAATTCCAATACCATTGTACTCACAATAGAATCAGATTTTCACTGTTTAATCAATATGCCCAGTTCATCCAAGAATCATCAACACACATGCAATAATAATTTAAAGGACTTGTAAATAATTTCTCCCACAGATCATTTATAGCCTTACCAATAAGCATGCATCAGATTTATATGAACATTCAACAAATATCATAGATGTATACAACATTACCAAGTGTTAAAGCTTACAAAAACATTGTTTCTTTCCTTTCCTGAAACCTTCCTAGATTTCCAATCGATTGGGAATGCATAATTCAGTTACATTTTCACAATTTATAATCCTTCTATTAGTTTCCAACCAAACTCTACACTTTAAACCTATTGGTCGTTTGAATATCCTTTTTCTTATGTGATGTTCCTTAGCCAAAAGGAAAGTCCTTGACTTATAAACTCCCATTATGCCTTTCTGGACCCTGCTATGGACCTAAGACACCTAATTACTCTTCACTTTAACCCCTCTCTTTCTCTTATGCTTCAAGATTATATCAAAACAATCATAGCAAGCCAAAATGAAACTTAGGTTTTTATTTCTGTTCTATTAAGATGCTTACATGTTTCTATTCATTGTATATACACTACTTTGTGGTTGAGGTGAACTTTATTTTTCAATATTACGTTTCTAAACTTTTTCGACAATCGAAAGTGGAGGATGACTTATTTAAGAGATTTTTTGAAAATAAAATTGTGGGCTTATTAACCTTCTTCTTTTTTGATTATGAGTATACGGTTCTTCATCAATATGTTTCTTTTGGCCTTCAAACTGTTTACCATCTTTGCAGGCTTGACTCCTCTACATGAAATATATTGTAATCTTATCCATGAAAAGTGGTTCATCACTACCCTCTATATCTAGCATATCATCACCTAAATGTGTTTGATACCTTTGGTTCATTGATTACAAGTGTAGACTAATTACTTTCAAAGTGTAGTCTACTTGCTTCAGAGTGTAGTATATTATCACATACCCTGTACATATGGTAGTGTTATGCATGTGGTATACACACTGTGTGTATATCACATAACAAAGAAAAAATAATGTCTATATTCAAATACAAATGTAAGTATCTTAGACTTCGATGAAATTGTAGCCAACAGTTTGAAGCAAGTAGCCAACACATCAAAATTATATCTGAACAACAACAATGATGTAAGTTTATTTTTACTAGTTTATTAATTTCATTGCAAAGTTGAGGTGTTTATTATTGTGTGAGAAACACATTTTGTTTATGAGCTAACTTCGATTGTATATCTCATTTATTTAAAAATATGATGTAAAAAATTTCCTTATGTTAGTGCTTCATTTCGGATAAGACATACTTCCAGTATTGGACAACACAATACATATAGAAACCTATGATGGCTCAATCTAAAATATCTGGTAAGCAGAAGAAAGTTGGAACTGTTAACAATGAATTGGAAAATGCCAAGAAGTATGATAGTGATCTTGTTGTGTCCAAGAGGAGGAGGGACAATATTTAATTCTAATATCTTTAGAGGTGAGAAACATAAACAACTTATTTACTTTGACATTTGTTTTACATTAATTTCACAAATGTGAAGACCGTAACATATTGATTTCTCACATATTCTTTCACCACAGAGTAGTCCTTGCATAAAAGTTACGAGGAGATGGATGAAGTTAACAAAAACATATAAATGTTTTGGAAGAGAAAATTTCTTTTTATGAAAAAGAGAACAAAAAACTGAGGGAAGAAAGAAAAAGTGTAAGGGTGGAGCTCGTAGATCTGTGCAAAATGAAGGCCAATATAGATATGGAGTTGATTCAACTACATAAGGCACATAAAAAACTGAAAATAATGAGTGAAAAAAAGTTACAAATGAAAGAAGTTTCCTTGGCCATGCTTCAAGAGGTGGTCTCCATTCGTGACCGGGAAAACAAACAATTGAAAGAAAAATTGAAAATCATGTTAGGATGTGCACCCCTATGTAATGAGAAAACAATCTAAAAATGTGGCATAGCCACATGTTTGTAGCACTCTTTATTATTATAATTAGTAACACATTAACAGTTATTGGTTGTGAAAATTATATTAATACTATTTGATGATATTTTATTTTATGTTTTGGGTTCACATGTTCATACTATACTTTTATTTTAACTGTTAGTTTACTATATAGATTCATTTCTTTGTTTCAATGGAAGATAACTGGAAAGATAAAATAAAATGGTAATGATGAATAAAATCTTACACGATGTTACAAATTTTTTTAATGATGAATAAAATCTTACATGATGTTACGATCTTACATGATGAATGGATTTAGTTCTATCATCAATGTAGCTCAATTGGAGTAAAGAAATGAATTTTTTGTTTGCTCTAGTGTATTAATTTTAATAGTTATATGTGAGAAAATGTTTGTACATGTCAATATCTTAAAGGTATAGTAAAGAGGAAGATTTTGCATACGACCTAAAGTGGATTCTATATTATTTAGGGGAATATTGGATGGTATTAATATCTGGACACTTTATGTTAACAATTTTTTATGTATAATCTTGGATTGAACAATGTCCACCTCTTATCTCTTTTAAGTTATACGCACAATGTGTATACCAAAAGATACACTACCACAAGATATTACAAAGGTCGAGGTATGTGAGACAAACAAAATACAGGTATGTGTAAATAATTAACGAGTGATAATTCATTAATAAATGAATGAGGTTTAACGTATGACTATTTCAATTTATAATTAAATTTAGCACAATGGATTTGGGTTTTCTATACCCAGTACCATGAATATACAAACTATATCCTTGAGATGGATGAAGAAATGTTCATTGTCCTCAATGTTGAGGTACTCTTTTTACATAAGAATGCGCATAATTCAAAAGTGTATTATCAGTGGTTTTTTTTAGTATTGAAGACCTAAAGTGATGTTAAAAAACATCCTTCACAACTTTTTTACCTTCTTTCACCTTCAAAAGTATACTCTGAAGCAACTATCCAACACTCCGAAGCAAGTAGCCAACACATCGAAGTAAGTGGCCAACACTCTGAAGTAAGTAGCCAACATATCAAATTACATATGAACAACAACAATAATGTAAACTACATTATTAAATAGTAAAGTGTGTAGCATTATTCACTTAACTTGACACTCCTAAATACTTACCAACTCATATTCAAAACCGAAATTCACTCAAACTTATCTATTCTGTGGTATACACAGAATGTGTATACACCAAAACAACACTACTACATGATAATACAAAGGTCCAGGTATGTGAGGCAGACAAAATAGAAGTTGTCTGTAAATAATGATCATTCATTAATAAATGAGTGTGGGTTATCGTATGACTATTTGTCCTAATTGAATTATAATAATTTTCCAGACCTTCTAATCACTATTAACACCTATATACAAGTGTGTAACCCACAACAAGGTACTGTGACAGAGATTAAAAAGGCCATTTTTCCTTAAAAGATCATTTTAGTGCACTACCATATTTGTTAAGTAAAATATACTTTCAAGAAATCTTGTCACAAGGTTCTCCACCTTTTCCAATTCCAATAGACTTAGCTCCGGAAGAAATAGAGGTAGCTCTGGAACCTCGGAAGATAGCTCCAAAACTACTAACTAACTTTTCCTTTCTACTTACTTAGGGATGATGAGTTCACAAGGACAAGTGGATGAGTTAAGGACTAACATAGAGTTCTGTATTAATTATGTGTCTACAAGGAGCCAGAGATGAGTTATACATCCTTTATTCACTTAGCATGACACTCCTACATACTTACCAACTCATATTCAAAACCAAAATTGGCTCAAAGTTATCTCTTATGTGGTATACACACAGTGTGTATACCACAAACAACACTACCACATGATAATACAAAGGTCTAGGTATGTGAGGCAAACAAAATACAAGTTGTCTAAAAGGGAAATGATACTTCAAGTCCAATAAAATGTGGTCTTAAAATAGTCATAAACTATGCTAATTATTGGTTCTCTCTAGGGAAATTTTTTCTTTTTAGGTAGCATAAATAGGTCTAGGATTTGGTCAACATTTGATAACATGATAGATAAATTATGTATTTTGGAGAAACCATGGAATTTTTTTTGAGAAAATTTAGGAGGAACTTGGGGAATAATATTGATGTAGAGGCTTTAGGTCCTATAACAATGGAAACAATGCTATAAATTATGGTTTCAAATATTTCATAAATAGCTTCATATGTTGTATCTATATAATATTATTTACAAAACCATTTTTTTATGAAAAAAATGATATTTCCTCTTTATAATTCCTCTCAAAAGTTCCATGTACTTGAATTTTTGATACTAATATATAAATTCCATGTACTTGAATTTTTAAGTCATCTTGTTTAATAATTGTTAATTTGAGAACCTAAGTTCCATGTACTTGAATTGTTGATACTAACATATAAATTCCTAAATCATAACTATGACTAAAATCATTTATCAATAGAAAATTAAAATAAAATAAGACACATTAAACTCTATTTGAATGGAATAAATCTTGATTCTTAATTGTTAGATTTATGAGTTATTAAAATCACAATGGGTGATGTGATGTAATAAATCACTTCCAAGGAAGGCCATCATGACTGTAACTCAAACTAAATTATTACACCATGCTTGGAAAACGGAATGACATCATTTTTCTCATCCTGATATTCAGTTCTGAATTGGGAAAGCGCGGTGACTTCCAAAGCTAAGTTTAAAGGTTTTGTAGCTAGGTCATTTGATAACGTGTGATGTTGGGAAACTCAAATTCTCTACAACCATGGGAATCAAGAAGAAATATGAATCGCAATATGACACTCAACTCATTATAGATACTAAAGTAGCAACCCTCTTCGAGCATGCGGGATGGCTAGGGTTTCTGAAGAAATTCTCCAAGTATAATGACCAATTGGTAAAATAATTTGTTGTGAATTTGGAATAATTCAAATCTAAAGTGAAAGGTACTACAATTACTTTTATTATTAATATAATCAGTCAAGTATCGGGTATTCCAATTTCCCATACACCAAACCCTACCAAAGGCTCTTTGAAAGAACTAGTGGAAGTCATGTGCCAAGAAGGTGACCCTGAACCCCAATATATTTTCACATCTAAGAAATTCATAAAGGGAGTAAGGTGAGCAAGCCTTCCCAAACCTTTTGACAGAGTATCCTTTTGGGTAGTTAAATATCTCACCTGTGATGGGTAGTATGGAACTTTCGGGAAGGAGGTTGTTAAAATGTTAATCCATTTGAAATATGGAAACACAAAACAAGAGTACATGATAAACCTCCCTAAATTTCTTTATGACTCTGTTCATACTATGGCCCAAAGGCATTCATGGGGTGTTGGCACAATTAGACATCATGGTTTGGTTCAGTTAGTATGTGAGCATCACTTTCTCAATAAGAAAAATGGGGAGGAAGCATGGATGAATTTTATTCATAAATTTAAGCAGAACCCTGATGTAATCAAAAGGGTAATCCCAACCCCATTTACCCTAAAAAGGACTTGGGAATTGGTCCATTGGAAGGGAAAGAAGGAAGAAACAGTAGAGGGTAGGGTGTCAAAAAGGAGAAGGATCGAAGGGACTGAAAGAGTAACCACCTCCCTTGAGGTAACTCGGGCCTCTCCAACCTCTCAAGAGGAAAAAATCCCTACCTCTGACATAACATCCTCCAAACCCAAGAAACCAAAATCTACTCCCATTAAATGTGAAAAGGCCAAAATTTCTTATTGTGGTAGCCCACCTAGACAAGGATTTCATCATTCAATTCAAAAGAAAGAGCTCTAGGAGGAATTCTACCTCTGAAGAAATGGTTGCTCCTGAAAGAAAAGAAAATTCACATAAGGAAGCAGAAAATGTTGAGGTACATGAGGTCATTGAAATAGAATATGCTAACATTCTTGACAATATGAGGATTTTACCTCCTCTTGGAACTCATACGAAATAAAAGGAGCAATCAGTGATGGTAAATGAGGATGAGTTAATAGGACAAGTATTTGAAGAGGTGGGTGATTTATCCATGCCCGTAAATGAAGAGGAGGATGTTGCGGGACAACTAAGTTCTAAAGAGCACCTTGCAACTTGGAAGCTAAAAGGAAAATCTCCTCTGATTGAGGAAGAAGGATATCCAACTCATGTGGAGTTGACATCAGAAGAGGAGAAACAACAACTCAAGCAAGCTTTGTTTTTGTCAAGAGCAGAAATTATCATGAGGGAAAAAGACGCAGAATTGGTTTTTCTCAAACTCAAAGTGGAAAATAGAGAAACTCTTATCCTATCTCTACAAAATGAGCTAGATCAGCTAAAGACTCAGATGGAAAACAAGGATAAAGAGTTGGAATTATTAAGACAACACTCAACAATTAAAGATAGGGAATTACAGTTGAGAAAAGAACAAAATGATGATAAAGAAAAAGAACTTGTTTTATAGAAGTCAAAAGTACCTGCTCCGCAGGAGCAACTGGATCAAGAAACTCAAACTGATTCTCCTGTAAAAATAGATCCAATTAACCATTTTGTTCAAATGGAATTATCTTTCTTGTCAGTCAAACAACTTTGGGATGATACTTGCAGGAGATTGAATGAATTGAGGGTAATGAATTAGGAGTTGAAGGTGAAAATAGAAGAGGAGAAGAAGGAAAGGAAAGAATGGGAAGAAAAAAATTATAAGGAAGAAAAACCCAGATTCAAATGTGCAGAAAACATTCAAGTAGCATGCATGTTGGGGGAAAAATTACTTGTATGTAGGAGACCTTCTCCTGCATACAATGTTTTCTTGGAAGAACAATTCATCAGATGGCAATTGGGAAGGCTTGCATGTGGCCTCCCACATGAGTTAAAAGATGAGGAAGAATTCATGGTTGCTTACTCCTTAGCCACCCCTGAACAAAAGAACCTTCTTTGTGAATTCTATTTGTGTAATTATATGTTGGAAGATATGACAGGCTTCTTAATCAATTTTTATATTGGAGAGAGCCAACTTCAAGCATTCATTTCCACATTGAAAAACCAAATAGCTTGGGGGAAGAGAGATTCATAACATATTTTAAAAGCTAGCACAATTTGGCCTTTACATGAGACCTCAGTATCCACGTACATCCTCAGTAACCAAGGACTTCAAAACTCTTGCATTTAATTCCAAGTTCAAAGATCATTATATTTCTAGTCTAGAATGAAATATTTCAGATTTTACATTATATGAGCAACAACACTTTGACCAGGATTTCATTGCTTGTAGTAAGAGGTGAAACCACCTTACTGTACCCCTAAAGAGGAGGGAAGTCATCTCCATGACAAACTTAAGGTGGAGTTTGGGAAGAGATAGAGCATTGTAAAAAATAATTCCTCAAGTCATAAGCGAGGGAGGAGGTATGTGGATTGACATGAGAACGAGGTCCCCTCTCTTTCTCACACCTATGTCTCCATGGAAAAATGGGGAAACTCAGATCTTGAAGAATTTGAAAGGTGGTGGTAGGAAATAGATCCTGAAAGTGGCTTTAGCACCTCAACTGAAGATACCTGGGCAATTCAGTTTCATATTTTTGATTTAAGCAAAAAAATGCAATCCAGGATATATGACCCCACTTTCTTAATGTCACCTTCTTGATTAAGTTAATTTCATTAACTTCAAGTGTTCAATAATATGATTAAGGATAACATGATAGGTAAATTATTTTTTTCCTTTGATCTGATATAAGTTCAAGATATGATTGTCCAGCTTTTGTTGATTAAATTCAAGTGTTCCAAAATACTCTTTTATCCTCTAACAAAGGACGTGGAAAATGTCAGTTTTTGAATGAACATGTCATAATCTACATGGAATAATGGGTTTTGGCATAATCAACATTTTGGATGAGTTGGTGATTCATGGAATCCGTACAGGCTTAGCTCCAGAAGAAATGGAGATAGCTCTGGAACCTATGAAGATAGTTCCGGAAGTTACCCCCTTTGGTTTCTAAACTCATTTGTTACCAGCTTTGTGATGGATACAAAATCATTCAAAGAAGCTTGAAATCTTGAAAAAGTATGAAATGAGGAATAATGAGGTGTCTTAGGTCCTTCTAGTCAAGGAAGCATGGTATGAGTTAGAAAATCAATGTACTATGGTCTATAGCCAAACAACTTGAGATTAAGTCTAAGTTCATTTATGTGATCAAATAAGTTGTCAAATTCATTTAGGTATTCAATGAAGGACATAAAAATTTAAAATGTAACCAATTTTCTCCCATTCAAATGAAAATCAAAGGAGGAGTTTCAAGTAGTGAAATAAATCTTGTTCTTGTATTTATTTGCATTATGCAACTATGTAGTCTACTTTGCTCTTATTAAATGGTAATAGGAAAGTTGATGCATGTTCATAACAAGTTAAAATTGATCTGTGAAGAAATTATACCAAGGTTTGTTGTGGAAATCACTCTATTTATATTAATGAATCAGAAACCATGGTCATTTTATACCCTTTGTGAAAGGAATTGATGATTTATAAGGAATGAATGAGTGAATGAAACTTTTTAATCCCTTCAAATATCTTTTAACCTTCCTTAGACAAGTTGGAGAACCAAGGCAAGTTTATACTTTGTTTCTTGCAAGTTAACTGTTATTTTAAAAGTTTATATTCTCTAATTCTGTAATTTTCCATTTCAGTAAAGTCTATTTAAGCCAATTATTTGTTTCAGCCAAGAAAGAACCTTTCGGCTTGTCCCTGTGAATTACAACAGGAAGCTAGCTAGGGCCTATTAATTTGATATTATATCAATACATTTCCTGCAAATTTCCTTTAAACAATAATGAGGGTTAGTGTTAAAGGAGAATTTTAAATTTCATTGGTGCATTTAAGATTTATTTCAGTCTTGTAGTGACTTTGATTTGTTAAGAAGGTTAATTGTGAGGAGAGCTTAACAAAGTGTGTTAGACTTTTCCCACAAGGGAGTTTGCAAGGGTGTTGGGTTCCAATAAGGTCAATTATTTAGAGGAAACTCAAAACATTAATGAAAACAATCACTTGCAAAAACCTAGTAAGGGTTTATTACAGAAAAAGTGGACTTGAAGAGTTATTCAACTTGTTAGCAAAAATTGGGGGTTTTAGACACTCACCCCTAGTTTTGATATACATCAACCTTAGTTGATTAAATAAAGTCTATAGAAACCAAGTCTAAATCACATTTATTGACCAATAAGGGTTGATAAAATAGTTACAAAGTATCATAAATACCTTTAGCCTCTTTCTAATGGTTCATTAAACATTGTTTTGAGGTGTATGTACAAAGTGTAGGGTATAAGAAATGAAAAGAAGACCAAAAGGCTAAAAGGAACTATGGTACCAAAGGGCATAAGTGAAAGAGAGTAATGAAGAAAACTAGTTGTGAAGGATCTTTTATTCTTATGATGACATATATGTATGCCAACTATCTTAATAAGAAGGATGAGCTCACAAGGTAGAGAAATTACTAGAACCTTCACATAAGAGGTATATTTTAGAGCCTTCATTTACAACCTAATTTAGACATTACAACACTTAATGACCTATCATACCAAGCAACCTCCTATTTACCAAAGAAAACAAAAATGACTTAATAGATTTTGAAATTTTGAATTGACAAGCTGCTATGTAAGTACATATACTCACTCAAAAAAATGCACAATTTGTATGGGTAGTAAGAGTACTTAAAAATCAACCACACTATTATACCTGGGGAGATCAACCTCCTCAGAAAACTTTGCACATATTTCATGTAAATGTTGGGTACATACAGTCTCCCTACAGGGTTTCTTCTACGTTTTGCAATAAATAAGAAGTATCAACCTAAAATCCACCTTACACCTTCATCTCAGAGGTCTAAAATCTCTACCAATGGTCTGTATCAGTATTATTCACACTCATGCATGCAAGGAAATGAGAGCCTTTAGAATTTAATGTAAAACCTCATAATCTATTCCAACAAGATAAAATGCATAAACACAAGAAATTCTTCAATTTCATATTAATAACTTCTGTAAACGCATCCTTATAACATTTAAGATTAATTACGTAATACTTTGATGCACATAATTTTATCACATTGTAATGTTTGTATCAACAATATTGCATAACTCATAAATATTGGACATGGTATATTGTACTAGAGATTGAAATCACTCCCCAAATATCCTCTAGCATCTAGATGATTAAAAGATGAATTCTCCAACAAAATTACATCTAGAAGGAAAATCCCAAATCATTCAATAAATACATTACATATTAAAGCCAACCCATTCTTAGAACAAAATGTACCTTTATACCTGCAGTCACATTAATTATACATATATTTATTGAAAGAGAAGAGTTTAGAGATTTAATGTAAAACTCAGGTCTATTCCAAAAGATAAGATTAAAAATCTCAAAGACTTAGAGTGCAACACATATAGATTGGTTCTTCATATACAAACTACTGAGTTTTCTTCATTACAATATTACAAAAATGTACCACTTCTAGGTTACAATATTACAATATTACAAGGCTACACTATTACAAAAATGTACCACTTGTGGGTTACAATGTTACAATATCACAAGGCTACAATATTATGAAAGCACCACTTCTGGCTTACAATATTACAAAAAAATGTACTGCACAGTCTAATATTACATCCAACCGGATTCATTCAAAAAATGTGATTCTTCCTCGCATACTTCTTGAAAACCTTCACACAGTTAGGACATTGTCAAGATAGAATGAGAGCATTTGGTTACATTTTGGCCATTTATAATATATTTATCCAACTATAAATGAAGGCAAAAACTTAGACCACTTGCTTTAATACTTCTGCACACCCCTCCATTGTATTAGTTACATAACAAAAAACAAAAAAACATATACCACCATTATCAGATACAAGATCACAAAATATACGCATAATACAATAAAAGCCAAGTGTGTAAAACTCAAAACGCACATAATACAACATTTATCATTATTTGTCTTAAGCATGATGAAGCACCATGAAACATTATTAGTCGTAATCATACTAAAACAAGACTGTGTAATCCACATAACAGAAAAAACCATAAACTTAACATTATTTTCCATAAAGAAAAAAATACCTTCAAGATGCATTCGATGTTCCAAAAGAGAGTCGACGACGTGGAACTTGAATTTCGGTCGAGGGGGGTGTCCTTGTGAATTATGAAACACAAATTTAAGTGTTTTGAATTCCTAAAATGCGTCTTGTAATCAAATTAGATTCATGCTCACCCAAACTCTCAGCTATATTCTCACAACTTTCTCTAATTGCTATACCAGACCGTTTATGTGTTTTCTTGAGTAGTTTCCTTCCATGAGTTATGTCAAGAATTGTATACTCCTCGTACTCTTGAGCATAAATGCTTAAATCTAGAACCATGATCTCCTTTTGCTTCCTCTTTCGAAGGTTTCCTGTTTGCACGAACCATGGCCGCAAATGGGTACCAGAAGTCTCATTTGCACTACAATCTGGAATGAAATCAAATGGCAATGAACCAGAGTCATGTAAAAGCTTCTTAAATTTTTGCACGCACATCTCCAAAAGTAAAAAAATCATCACTATTTGGCACCACATCTAACAATGATTTCAAAAAAATCTTTAGATTGACTCAGCACTTGCAATGCATTTCCATGGTTTCTAACATGTTGCTCAGGACTAACGTATTGTGTTTCCTGTTGAATTCCTTCATCACCCTCATCTGCCACCAAAATAAAATTCGATTTAGTAATTGATAAAATGTTGATATATCAACCACTATTCATTCATAATAAATTATGTATGATTCAATGAAAATGTGGGGCTGTCTCTGATGGATCATCTTCAGATGCAACGCATTCAACTGCTTCCACAACATGGACAAATGTGCTCATCTACAATGACAACAGTACTTTTAGAGGATGTACAATGAATTGTTCTGAGGATAAAAATGGTACGACAATAGTTAAAATAATGAAATGAAAACATACACCCTCACCACTGAAATTTGTATCCCTAGTAAATGCACTACCCTCGTGTGTCCTCTCAAGTTGTGACACCTTCAAAACATGTTTGCAGGTGTTGCCTTTGGTAGCCCAAGGATAGTCACAAACATAAAAATTTGGGCCGAATCTCCAAACGAAATACCATCAGTCCCTAGATGTTTGACTTCTAACCATGTAAGACCCTTGAATAGTATGGTTTGCACAACAATCACTATCTGGTATTGCTCTGGCCCTCTCAATGGCAGTCAAAAGTTCCTTCTCCTTCTTGTAATTTTTCAAGAAAAATGATACTTGCAACTTCCTCTTGTGTTTGTAATGAGGTTCAACTCGAAACACCAATGTGTACAATAAAAATTCCATTCTCATTGTGCATTTATTTCTTTGATCGTACAAGTATCGGGTCTTCAAGAAACAATGGTATGATTCTATGGATGCATTTCATATCCTGATTGGCATGGGTGAAGTTACGGAAATTCTTTGACCACATAGTTACACACAAAACAATAAAACCATTAGAAACAACTTATAAATTATTAAATCTACACATAGCTATGTAGTTAGCACTTACCAATGCATTCATCTTGCAGCCACGTCTTTCTGAAATACTCCATAAAGGCGGTCTCCTCTTTGAACTCATCATGAACTCATCGATGAGGAAAAATATCATGTGCTCATTTTCGTTGATGGCGCACATGATGTCACCTAGTCTCTGGAACATAACCATCCCCACCTCTTTCTTCGTATATATGTAAATAAATTTTTTCGCATGACAATAAGTAATGAAAACAAACAAAAAGAAACCCAAGCCTGTAACGTTGTATTACAAAAATGAATAAAAAAAAACCTGTAAATATTCTTTAGCCAAGCCCTGCGAACATGCCATATGCATAACAAGACATGACAACCAAATACAACCCTGATACACAAATAACATCGTTAGGGATGTAAATTGTGTGTATTAAATTTATAGAAAAACCTATTAGTAAATTTATACTTTATAGCTTGTATTTCGGAAGCCGCATCATCCGTAATGAATGCATTGACATGTCAATCCATCCTTTTCCTTTTCCCCCTCACGTAGACTTCAGCAAGCCATGCATATATGTCATCCACTTTATTATAGGATGAAATTTCCCATTCAACATGAACCCCAACCTCTTGCTCGTCAAAAAATAAGAAGTGTGTACAATTGGTATTGATGAGAATGTGTACACAAAATTATTGTTAGTATAAGAATGACTTAAACAAATATATCTAATTATCAATTGTGCATGGAAATGAGACAACAATGTCTTACCCCATATTTATTAGTTGAGAACGTGGAATCCATTGCAATGATGGATTTGTGGGAATGATGAACCATCATTTCAAGCATCCACATTGTTTGAAGGCCCATAATGAAAGGCACATCAGTCCCACACAACCTTTGATAATAAAAAAATGTATCCCTTTCTGTGACATGCCACAAATTGATACTAGTGTTGTCATGTTGGTGCTTTTGGGATCTAATGCTCTTCACCCTCCTCCATGCGTTCAACATGTCTTTCCTAGTTAAGCACTCATCCCTTTTGTTGAAAATCCTCGCCAACTCTGGATCCATGTAGTTCCTTTCCATAATGGTGTCAACAAATATACCAGCAAGCAAAAGAGATTCAATGTATTTCTTACATTCAACTGATAAATTTAGAGCAAAACCACTTTGTGGATCCAAGCTTGTGTCCTTTACACCATGGAAAAACTCACCATTCTTATCAACGTGATACATATCATTGTATATGATATGTGCCACGTTTGGTGTACCAAACATAACCCTCACATTGAAATGGCACTGACATCCATGTTTTTTTCTAGAACCTCCTAATTGTTTAACTAGTAGGTGGTTTGTTCCTATTTTTGTCAGGGCCATAAGCACAATGGTAGTTGAAAAAAAAGGAAATACATACTGATATCAGGTACGGAATGTGAAAAATGTAGCACTAACATATGTGAACACTATTCCTAAGGATGACCAAACATAAAGTTAATATAAACAAACCTGTGATACATAATGGTAGCATGTGGTGGTGTGTGTTCCTCTGTAATAGGGTAAACCCTATTCTACTTACATACGAATGTCGTATCGAAGCTATCGAGAAGGTCTTCCCCTTTAATAAAGGCATCGAGCTGTGCTAGAGGGATTTCCGCACAAAGATCCATGTGACCATTGTCTTCCCCAATCGGTGTCCATTCAAGATCGTCTTGAGAAAAATGTGGTTTCCCATTTCCCACGTCCTGAACATCTAGGGAAAGAAATTGTTCATACTTTTTCATTCATGGCATCCTAAACAAAATAATGTAAACAAATTCGTATAATAAGTAAGCATGGTGAGAAAAATACCAAAGAGGAGGAACTCAAAGTTAATGAACTACTTGTGCATGAATGAACAATAATCTAGAAGGTCAAAATTGGGTAAAAATTTACAAGTTGAAGAAATAACAAGTATAAGGACTTGATAGAATCTTGAACATGTTGTACATTAGGGATTTAAGTTGTAACAGAGGTTGAAGGTACTGAAAATGAACAAAATCTTGTTTAGCTCTTGAAATCTTGTTGGGAATTCGGGACTGCGGAATAGTGTTATGATTTAATAATAAACAAAATCATGCACACAGGATCTAAACAATTCCCCAAAATCTATAGTAGTGGAAGTATAAACTAGAATAATCCAAATCAAAACAAAGTACACACACATAACACAGCATGTACCATGGTTCACCCAATGTGGGCTACGTCCACCAAAGATAGATATCTCATATATATAATACAACAAGAGTACAAACCAACTCTTCAATACAAGAGTATAATGCATCTCTCCAAGAGTATCTCCTCTCCTCCAGATCTCTAAATGGATCTCCATGAGTGCACTACAAATGTGCCTCCAAACACCACCAACAGATCTCACATAACCAGGAACTACTGCATCTCTGAACTGCTACCAAGTTCTTTGTGGATCTGCAACAAGACCTTTCACATGGGTCTACCATATGTGCAACTATGATTGTGCACCAAGAAGTAAGTATGTCTCTCCATCACTGCATGCATAACCTGTGCAAACATGAAGACAACCTCCTCTACAATATCTAGATCTCCATGGATCTATAATTCAATATGATCTCATGGATCTACAATACAAGACTAGATCTACATAGATCTATAATACAAGATCTCACCAACATGTGGATCTACAAGAAGAAACTCTATGTGCTTTGCATACTATGCAAGCCATTACAATGAGACAATAACTATACAAAGGAAATATAGTAGAAGATGTTACCCTCTTCTCACCATTCAGATGTACCTACTATTTCCTTCTGTCCAGCTCCTTTCATGGAGACTCTGTCTTCATGTAACCTGTTCTTTCTTTCTCTTCTTCTTCTTCTTTGTCTTCATCCTCTCAATCTAGGAGAATCAAGGATCTAATTCAATCCTTCTCTTAATTCTACTTCTAAACCCTAGCTTTTATGCTTATATAGTCATTTATAAACTTAGGGCACTTGCCATGTAATTACATCCAATAAATCTACTTTAATGCTAAAAATAGATTTAATTCCTGAGAGTTAATTAAAACATTGTCACACAGGTAACCGACGCTGGTTACTGCCTGACCTTCACTGCCAGTTACATCCTGACCTGACCTGACCTGACCGGTGCCGGTTACTGCCTGACCGTCACCGGTTACATCCTGACCTAATCTGACCGACGCCGGTTACACCTTAACCGACACCGGTTACTGTCAGAACCAGTAACATGTAAAAGCATGCTTATTGTGAAGCAATCTAGCTCCACAACCTAACAATCTCCCACTTGGAGATAAATTGTTGAACCTCTATACCTGTACTTGTACATCACCATCCTCAACACACCATGAAGACCATCTATTCTTTCCTTCAACAATTCTCTCAAAAATAAAACCAGGAAGATCAAACCATCTTCTAAAAAAACCAAGAAGATAAAACCATGACTTACCAAACCTGCACAAAGCTACAACTGATTCGTGAAACCAAGCCACAAGCTCCCATTGAATCGTAACACCATACCAATTGTTGGTATTAGGTAATAAATCCAACCAAGCTCCTTATGCAACCAAGCCATCATGACTAACACACCTGCAAGAGCTCCCACTCAAACTGAAGTACTGAGCTTCAACTACAACCATAGCCATACCTGTAAAACCAACCATGTTCTCCATCCATCTATCCATGTCTCCATGCAACCACCAATGCAACTGTCCAAAGACAAGTCAAACTGGAATATGTGAAAGAAAAACAAGATCCCGGGTAAAAACAACCCTGAATGAGTTCTACATGCAACAGTGGGTGATCAATCCACAAACACCTGCATAACTCAAAGAAATCCAAACACTGCATTCTGCAAATCCAACCTTGCATAAACAACTAGCATGTCCAAGACATTCATCTGTAGATAACATACCTATCAAGGAGTAACATAGTAACAAGAGGAAATACAAACATCCCCTAATCATGCTCAAGGCATCTAAACTGTGCTCATAGGCATCCATGTGCAAATCAAACATCTGCATCATCATAGACTCACAAAACTGAATCTATCCACATGTATAAACTCACCTATACATCCATCCATATCATCAGCTCTCCAGAAGCTCCAAGTCTACCACCGACTAACTCTAAAAGCCAAATATAAATTATGTGCTCATCAATGTCAATAACAACAAACCATGTTAAACCATGCAACTAATACCAAGTGCAAATACCAACATGCATGTCATCAACATACTGCACAAACCAACCAAGATGAAAGCAAAACAAGGGCACCATCTAAAAATGGTAAATAAACACTATTGTCAAACATGTGACCAAACTGACCATGGTTACCAGATGACCAACCACGGTTAATCCTAACCAACACCAGTCTCTGTAACTAACAGATTTTATCCTTTTTCACCCTTCAAACTTTGAAAAATTGCTCTATCATCTAAAACCAACTGAATCAACCATCAACTGCCATCCCTAAGGAATATCCAGACACCACAAAATAATCCAGAAGTGACATCACAAAGCAATAAACTCAATATACCTGCATAATCTATGACTGCCCTCCAAAACCAACTAGTGCCTCTGCCACTCTGTATAGTAGCATTCTCCTCTCACTCTGCATGTGCATCATGTATCCAATCCTGTAATGCCAACAACCATGGCTTGCTCCCACTAAACATGAAATTCCCTGCACTGCCTCTAACACCAAGCTCAAAAGCTAATATGTCAGTGAGAAATAAAACCAGATGAAAGAAAATATAAAATGATTCCCTTCTTATCAAAGAATACTTCTACATCACAGAAGTTTGGACTTCTTGTGAAGTAGGTGAATCAACTTCTTTTCATCCTGTGTACTCAACATCTTTCATTATCTTCAACTGTGTCTAACCATGACTTTTCATTGATGATCTCATCCTTAGACTAGATATCCTTGTCCTCAAGATTCCACACAACCGGGAAATAAAATTCAAACAACACCCAAAACATGGTGTAAATGCGTGCACACTATCCAAACATAATATCAGTTGCTTCAAATGAAAGAAATAAAACATGAACCATATAGAGATACCTGACCCAAAGTCTCACTGGACTAACCAAGCCAACTCCGTCCTCTTTCTGATCCAAACCATGAAGTGATCTGCATTGTTTCTTCCTGTACACACTGTGCCAGAAACTTGATCCTCCAAAACAGGACACTAAACCAACCATGCCCTCTTCTACTGTAAGAAACCATGTGTAAACTCGTTGTCACAGAGATCGACCATGGTTTGCTGACCGATACCGATTACCCTCTGTGACTGATGTTGGTTCCCTGACCAACATCGGTGCTGCTGGAACTAACACAATGCCACAAATTGGCATAGGTCACCAAACTAGGTGCCTACTCTGACCAAAGCCGATAGTTGTGTTGAGCCAGTCATTTCAAGAAGCACCCAACCTTGCACAAAAACTTAACAAACTAATAATACATGCAATAAAACTGCACCAAGATGAAATACATCACCTTACCAGCACCAAGATACTCAACCGCATCTTCAACTGAAGAACATGTTTCTCTGATGGAAACCCCGTCTTCATTCTGTGCTACTGTATTAAGCTTCTCTAATGAAGCCCATGCATCTAACTACACCAAAGGATGCATAACTGCCCCTTTTCTCATTCTCAGATCTAGATCTGATAATCCCAAACATGCATGTGCAACCAAAATAATATAAGCACTGCAATACCAAGATAAAACCATACCTCAATAACCGGATCTGCAATCTGACCATCATGCTTGTGCCTCCAAGAACCAAGGACACCATCAGCAAACAAGATACATTCCATGCATCTTCTTCAATTCTTCAAGATCTGTGATTTTCTGTTTATAACTAGGTTTGCCCAGTAACCGACCACGGTAACCGACCATGGTTACCCACTGACCACGGTCACACTTTGCTGACGCCGGTTGCCACTAAACCGATACCGGTCACTGTAATTTCAAGTAACCTTACTCTTCCAACTCCCACTTGAGATCGAATCTCTTTCTGTGATTTCTACATCAAGAAAAACAAACCCTGCTCGCATACACCTGTCAGTAAACCACTAACAATATACTGAAGCAAAACCTTTCTCTAAAATAACCAAACTAACCAAGCTTTGATACCAATTGTTGGGAATTCGGGACTGCGGAATAGTGCTATGATTAAATAACAAACCCAATCATGCACACAGGATCTTAAAAATTCCCCAAAATCTACAGTAGTGGAAGTATAAACTAGAATAATCCAAATCAAAACAAAGTACACACACATAACATAGCATGTACCGTGGTTCACCCAATGTGGGATACGTCCACCAAAGATAGAGATCTCATATATATAATACAACAAGAGTACAAACCAACTCTTCAATACAAGAGTATAACGTATCTCTCTAAGAGTATCTCCTCTCCTCCAGATCTCTAAATGGATCTCCATGAGTGCACTACAACTGTGCCTCCAAACACCACCAACAGATCTCACATAACCAGGAACTACTACATCTCTAAACTGCTACCAAGTTCTCTGTGGATCTGCAACAAGACCTTTCACATGGGTCTACCATATGTGTAACTATGACTGTGCACCAAGAAGTAAGTATGTCTCTCCATCACTGCATGCATAACCTGTGCAAACATGAAGAAAACCTCCTCTACAATATCTAGATCTCCATGGATCTACAATACAATATGATCTCATTGATCTACAATACAAGACTAGATTTACATGGATCTATAATACAAGATCTCACCAACATGTGGATCTACAAGAAGAAACTCTATGTGCTTTGCATACTATGCAAGCCATTACAATGAGACAATAACTATACAAAGGAAATATAGTAGAAGATGTTACCCTCTTCTCACCATTCAGATGTACCTACTATTTCCTTCTGTCCAGCTCCTTTCATGGAGACTCTGTCTTCATGTAACCTGTTCTTTCTTTCTCTTCTTCTTCTTTGTCATCATCCTCTCAATCTACGAGAATCAAGGATCTAAGTCAATCCTTCTCTTAATTCTACTTCTAAACCCTAGCTTTTATGCTTATATAGTCGTTTATAAACTTAGGGCACTTCGCCATGCAATTACATCCAATAAATCTACTTTAATGCTAAAAATAGATTTAATTCCCAAGAGTTAATTAAAACATCGTCGCACAGGTAACCGGCGCCGGTTACTGCCTAACTGGTGCCTGTTATTCCTGACCGGTGCTGGTTACATCCTGACCTAACTTGACCTGACTGATGCCGGTTACTACCTTGACCATCGCTGGTTACATCCTGACCTAATCTAACCGACGCCGGTTACACCTTTGCTGTCAGAACCAGTAACATGTAAAACATGCGCATTGTGAAGCAATCTAGCTCCACAACCTAACAACTTGATAGAATCTTGAACGTGTTGTACATTAGGGATTTAAGTTGTAACAGAGGTTGAAGGTAGTGAAAATGAACAAAATCTTGTTTAGATCTTGAAATCCTAAGAAGTTATAGGTAACCTAAGAAGCAACATGTTGGAAAATAGTAAGAAAGGATATTTGAGGTGGAAGGGCCTTATGGGGAGTGATAGTAAGTTGGAATTAGTGGATGTAATGTATACTTAAGGTTGGAATAGAGTATCAATGATGAAGACTTAAAAATGACTTCTAAACTGTAGGTAAGCCTAGAGGAGCCTTAGGAAATGAGGAAAAAGGTGTTTGGAGGGATGGAGCAAGAGATAACGCTAGAAAATATGTACAAAGCATAAAAAGGGTAATGGGTATGTGAAACTAAATTTACTTTTGCATAAAAGTGGATTCTTTTCTCTATACATAGTGATTTGACCATAAGCAGGGGTAATTGGGAGAAATTGACAAAAATAGTAAAGTGAGTATAAAAGAAAATGGGTGTAGAGTTATATGATGAAAATTTGTAGGGTGATTGTTTCATTTATATCCTCATCCAAGAGTTTACCAGTGAGACTAGATTAAGAGGAATGTTTGTTTTTTGTTGAAAAATGCAAATTTAAAGGGCTGGAAGGAAGTAAGAGGGCAGAAAATGACTTTGAGATAATAAAAAATACCAACACTTAGTCAAGCTTTCTGATGTAGGAACATCACTCCACCATGTAAATATGTCATGAGTCATCATATTTTGGTTTGATGGGTGTGTTATTAGGTTCTATGGATTTTTAGGAGTCTCCCTACTTTATTCAACCATCATGTGAATATAGACAGTATTTTTTCTTTGTTATGTGATATATATACACAATGTGTATACCATATACAACACTACCATATGTACATGGTATGCGATAATAGACTACACTCCGAAGTAAGTAGACTATACTTGGCTTACTATGGTTGTTTTGATAGGATCTTGAAGCCTATAAAAGCATGTGAGGGGATGAAGTGAAGAGTAATTAGTTGTTTTAGGTCCATATCAGGGTTTAGAAAGGCATAATGGGAGTTTATAAGTCAAGGAATTTCCTTTTGGTTAAGGAACTTAGCATAAGACTAAGGAAATTCAAATGACCATTAGGTCTAAAGTCTATAGTTCAGCTGGAAACTAATAGAAGGATTATAAATTGTGAAAATGTAACTGAATTATGCATTCCCAATCGATTGGAAATCGAGGAAGGTTTTAGGAAAGGAGAAAAAAAATGTTTGTGTAAGCTTTTGCACTTGGTAATGTTGTGAACATCTTTGAGATTTATTGAATGTTCATAGAAATATGATGCATGCTTGTTGGTAAGGCTATAAAAAATTTGTGGGAGAAATTATTTGCAAGTCCTTTGAATTGTTATTGTGTGTGTGTTGATGCTTCTTGGATAAACTGAGCATATTGATTAAACAGTGAAAATCTTATTCAATTATGAGTACAATGGTATTGGAATTTGTGAATAGACTGTTGACACATTGTGGTGAGTGGAATTTTATCCATGTATGATAGGAAGGTGCTAACTCAGGCCTAAAGCAAACCTTTGTAACGTATTCTCAATTATGCAAACTGTGATATAAGATGACTGTGTTGTGTGAAACGAGTTGACTGAGATCATCTTTGCAAGTGTATGTGATACACTGCTCATTGTGCCATAGGAAAAGAGTATCAAGGGTTACCCTCAGGTCCAAAGAAGAAGAAACAAGATTGTAACTTGTATGTTTGAAACTTTTTGGGGAAGCAACATTGAAGGTAATTATTTTCTAGACTTGGTGATAACTGTGCATGTTAGGGAAGACATAAATCCATGAATGTAACTCTTTGATTTCCCTCTTGGGTGAATAATGCTATTGTATTTTTAGTCATGATAGCTTCTTCACAAATTTGAGTTAAATGTTGTTGAAATCTGTGCACGCACATAGACAAGACAATGAAAATAAGGAATGGAGGAGACTTTGCATGAGTTGGCATGAACTACTGGTAAGGTTAATAGTTGAACCTCCTTGAAATAGACATCCACAAGAAATAGTTGATATGAAGATGTTATTGGAGTTGACAAGACATTAGAAACACTTCTACAAGTTCATACCCATTAATGAAGCAAGCATGCTTTGACTTGAGAATCTAAAAAGAAAATTTGAGCAAAAATAGTAAAAGGTGGAATTTTAATTCTTTTCCTATCAGTTTTGTGGATGGTTGATGTTTTATAGAGTGCATGATTAGGGTACAAGGTGACAATACGTGGAATATTTCTAAAAGAAGCCAAACTTGATTGTTGGGATGAAGGGCTACATGAAGAAAGATGATGGTCAAAAGTAAAGAAAGGTGAGAATGACACATATATGACTTATGAGCAGACAAGTAGGTGAAATCTCATCATTCTCATAGCTGGAGGAAGGGCATGATGTGGAAAAAGAACCTTCCAAGAGGTAAACTAGCACAATTCTTGCTTATATAAGTCAAAATAAGAACTTCATGAACCTTGTATGATCTTTCTCATGCAAAGTAAGGTGAATTTTGCTGGTGTAAACCTTGTTATAGATGATTTGAAATTTTTTGTTGTTATGTGTCTACATCACTTTCAATCATTGTTAATATGTGGTATACACAAGCTGTCATGTTTGCATTAGATTGGTTGTTTAAAGATGGTGATGGGATTTGGGTTAGGATTGTTTGATAAGGATGGTTGATTATGATGATGTTTGATTGATTAAAATTTTAAGGTGATATGATGGTTAGTGGTGTCCACAAGCAAGCAACCAACATGTAATACACACCCTAACTAGTCAAGTGGGATTGCAATTAAGCTATTGCCCGCTTTCAATACCACACACTGAGGAGTCCCACTCTTGGCTCACCACCTATGTACCAATGTGGGGTCAGATAGTGAGTGATCTTGGGGAGTGAAATATCCTTGCACAATAGCTTGATATACGACCAAAAGGTTTCTTAGACTAGGATATACGAGCTCACTAGGGGAGTACCCGATATACCTTGTGGTATGTGGGGCCCAAGTATATGTTGCAAGGATGTTGTTTGAGGCTTGGGTGTTGGGACATGGAAGCCCCTCACTTCATGCCGATCTTAAAACAAGTAAGTGCTTAGCTAATAACGACAACTCTACAAGAATTTATATACCCTGCCGGAACACGGGGTGTGTTTACGTGTATGGAGGTGAATTCCATGGTTACGAGACTCCTAAGACTACAAAAAGTGTGTGGATGTCATTTCCATGTCATGTTGCCCCTACAAAATAAAAAGGGAAAGGCTAATCACTTTCGATCCTCAAGATCGTCCTAAGACGCGAGAGGAGAGCATACATAGTTTAACCTTTGGGAGAAATGAACAACGATAAAAAAACACACAACAAAGATGATGCAATATAATCAAATTCAACGATAAAGATTTTATGATTGGTTCTTCAAGAGGAGACCCTACAAAAAAATCTTAGTAATTTGATTTATAAACCCAAATTTCTTGGACTAATCATCCTACAAAATAAAGGGTTAGTAGTTTGGAGCAAGAATATTATAATTGAATGTGTAGCTACTAAAATGACAATATTTAGCAAAAATTAAAACCATGAATAAAGTATCATATAAAATGCTAAATTGATGCTTTTATTACATAGGATACTAGGAGTAAAAAATTGTGGAATAACAACGCCATAGGATACTGGTATTTGAAATATGTGGTATACACAGGGTGTCACGTTTGCGTGTATATGACAAACAACACAAACAGCATAATAGGAAACACCTGTGGCTATACACATAGTTTTTCTTAGGTTTGTGGTATATACACACATTTGTTATACCCCAAACCTAAAAACATTTGTCAAAGAACATTTGTGTATACTACAATCCTAAAAATCTAATGTGTGTATACCAAAAAGCTAATGTTTGTGTGTGGTTTATGCATTTTTCATGCATTAGATTTTTTTAGGTTTGTGGTATGCACACATAGTGTGGAATACACAAATGTGTGTATAGTGTGGTAGCCTTTTAAGGGTCAGTGTTTCTTGGGAGTCTAGCATCAGTACTCAGTAGCAGGTTCCTTCGTCTACTGTAATCCTTAATTTTTAAAGATAGCTTTTTCTCTTTTTCATTCATGGCAGCCATGGTTTTCTAAGAAAATTATGTAACAAAATTATATATACTTCGTAGAAAATTGTTCTACAAAACATAAAAATAAAAAAAGTCTATTTGTGAACAATTTTAAAATCAGAAAATCGCATTGCCTCATTGTAGTTTTAAAATGTCTATTTGTGAATACAATTGTATAGACATATTTTTTATCTCTCTTATGTGGTATTCACACAATCTGTATATCATAACACAAAATACCACACACATTATGTATATCACAATCCAAAATACCACACACTATGTGTATATCACAGTGTGTATCTTACCATTGATACTATAAATATATCACAATGTGTATATTGCTTGTGTATTTTTATCTCTCTTCTGTGGTATACACACAATGTGTATATCACAATCCAAAATACCACACACATTGTGTATATCACAATACAAAATACCACACACAATGTGTATATCACAGTGTGTATCTTGCTATTAATACTATAAGTATATCACAGTGTGTATATTGCTTGTGTATTTTTATCTCTCTTCTGTGGTATACATACAATGTGTATATCATAGTGTGTATATTGTTATTCATACTGTAAATACATGTTTTCCTCTAAAAAAACTTCACAAATCTATAGAACATAATAATAATAAACAATGTCTATATGTGACAAACTTTAAAATCTGAAAATCACATAACACCTGAATGTTTTTTTTAAAATCTAATGCTTCTCCCCAATTCTGCGCACTAGACCTTCTTGTCAATTCTCCCAAAATCCTATGAATGAAGTTACAGAGTTCCGGTTTTGGCACCAAATACATGTTTTGTTCCTTGTTTGATCGGGTATGTAGTATGGTGCAGGTAAGCTTTGCACTAAATTCCCATTAAATGTTTCCAACTTCGAACTTCAAATGTCCTTTCCTTGTCCCATCATTTGTCTGCTTGTATCTGCCTCGGATCGGCCTCAGGAATGCAGTTTCATGACTATTCCAAAAAAATGGTGAGTAGATGGACAGACTAGACGCCACAGAGGATGATGTGGGTCCCGCTGACAACTATGCATGTATGCCATTGTATGGCATCTTATGGTCGTTAGTATGGGGGCTAGGCAATCCTGTTGCCAGGATAACCAACTCCCTCCTCCATGTCTGGTGACATACGTAACTGGAATTGTGTTAGGAAAAGGGTGATATGTACAAACGTACACATTAATGAAAATGGCAGTGGTTATAAGAAAAGAGGATACAAGATCATCCTTCCTGTCATTGTTTTATTTAATGTCTGTTTTGAAAGCATCTTTCCCTGACTGAGGGGAAAAATATGACCTATGGATACACCATAGCATGCATCTATATGATGACATTGTAGGGGGGTTGAATTTTATGGCCGTTTGGATTTGTTTTTGTGATTTGGTTGTACTATTTGAATAAGGGAAACCACAATAGTTTAGCCATTTCATTGAAACTTTGAATAAATATTTATACTACTTTTTGAATTAGTATGTAGTATACATATTATTCTGAATACTATATAACAAATATAACATAATTATATAATGTTTATTAATAATATTTTTTTGTATATTATATTATTAATATATAAATTGCACAATTATAGTATATACATTATAATATATATTTCTCAATGTTCATAATTTAAATAAAATATTGTATAACATATTATTGTATATGTACTATTAGCAATAAAATATAAAATAAATGTAGTTTATATAATATTAAAATATTTTATGTAACATATATAAATTATAATACATATTTTATTATATTACATTTTATTAATAATATTAAATAATAATATATTACAGTAATCTACAATGTGTAAACTATGTAATATAATAAAATAGTTTATGTATTAATTATTTTAGGCCTACATAAACCAAATACAATATGATATGATCTCTATCAATTTTGAAACAAGATTCTTCTAAACTAAATAGTAAGCATCGGGCACAGGTTCTGAGGAGGCATTACCCTTCCCCTTTCTTTACAACTTGGAGGTTTTTTTTTCCCTATTATAATTTGTTGAACTATCTAAATTAATCCACATCAATCCATATGATACAAATAGATTTAGGTAGTGTCATGGGTGAGAAGGGTGAAGTTATGGAACCAAGCTGAATTTGAATGAGAATTCACCTTGCATTTGTGTGTTCTAGCTTCCCAAAAAAATACAAGGCATTTTCCCACTCTTGCACTTCCTCTCCCTCAAACACCTTCTTCTTTGCACCTCTTTCTCTTATACAAAATTAGTCCCTCCAAATCGAGCTCCGCGATGCATGACAAACTACATCGTTAAGATTGTTAATTTGGAGGGGGGCCTTGATTATTACCCTGATATCTAAACAAAAACCCTAATTTCACATGTGCATGTACTCTACCATAGGATGTCATGTCCATTCCACATCTCCCTGTCTCTAAACTGTCCCATGAAACATGCATGCAAATTCATCTTACATTTATGTGTGTTCTACCTGCTTGAAAAACACAAATCCTTTCCTTGCCCTTACACTCCTCCCTCAAACCCCTTCTTCTTTTCCCGTCTTTCTCTCTCGTGATTTCACTCCCACCGAGTCGAGTTCTTATATGTATCCCCTTTGGCATTTCCATCATATTTCCAACATTATGTAATTATGTTGAAGGTGTGTGTTTCATTGAATTGTTGTACGATAAAGTAAATAGTTAAGGAGGAATACCTCTTATTACGTTGGTCAAAGGTTGAGAGCGCACGTTTTTGATTTCCAATCCAAGATGATTGTGTGAGCTTCCTTTTGGCTAGGAGGAACTACCTATCATACAAAGCAAGACCACAAGATACAGTTAATAGAAAAATTTAGTGGACTGCCTAGCATGAGCTAGATCCAGGAAGTGTGATACTTCCTCGACGGTTGTCAATCCACTGATATATAACTCAATATACAATAACTAAACATGTAAATAAAAGAATTTAATGCTAGTGTTTTAATTTATGTGTCTCAAATTACTATCTGTGTCAATCCAATTAAATGTTTGATAACTACATTGGTGAAGGTCCCGGGTCAGGTTACAGGTTGGGGAGGTGGTCTGAGAGTCACAGACGGGGTCTGGGTAAGATTTGGTGAAGTTTGGGTTGATTTTGGGTAATTAGGAAGCTTGCTGGTCTAAGGCAATTTTACCAGGCACAAAGACCGACGAAGGTCAGTGTGACTGATGTCGGTTCAGGTATAACCGATGGCAGTTTAGGATGACCGATATCAGTTACTGTGGGAAATGGCAAAATGTCAAAAGTGGGTGTTCAGGCTCTCTATATGTCTGCACAGAGAGTTGGGAAGGTTTGTTGTGAGATTGTAGGTGGGTATCAGGTTTGGGTGAGGTTTTGTGAGGTTATGGTGAGATATGGGGTAAGTTTGGGTAGACTAAGGTCTGATTGCCCCTAAGGAAGCTTAACAAGCACTATGACCAATGTCGGCAAAGAGGGGAGATCGACGATGGTTAAGGTGATCGATGTCGGTAGGGGCAATTTAGTGGTAATCAAATAAAATTAGTTTTAGACTTCTTTGTGATTGCACAAAGAATGAAGGGAGGATGGTTGGGTTCGTAATAATACCAAGGAGACTCAGGAATGCATAAAGGTCAGGTATGGAGAGCCAAAAGGCTGTGGGTGGTTGGATGTGTAAATTGGTAAGAAGGTGGGGATGGAGGAATGCAAAAAGGAATAAGATGTAATAACAAAAGGATAATGAACCTACACTTTAAGCAAGTACATAATGATGAACATCAAATACACTTGCATTTGCAGGTATGTTAGGTGAAGGAAGGAAGTGGTTGATCCATGAAGAAATTTGTAGTCAGTGTCGCGAAAATGATTCCCAGAGTGTTCCCGTGAATATTCTAATGCCTTGGGCTGAGCATCAAGTGCTTTCTTGGACATGTGGTTGAGTATATCTCGTCGTTTGGATGCTGAGAAATATTTGATTCGTGTTTGAATGTAATAGAACTCTATGAACTCAAAAATGACCAACCATTGTAAAAGTTTACAAAACTGTGTATAAGGTAACCGATGATGGTTAGGGTGAACGACGTTGGTTGAGGGTTAACCGACATCGGTTAAGGCGGGAAATCCTAAGTTTGCCAAAAATAGGAAAATCTTTGCTATTTTTGGTGTGCCCTGATTCTCAATCTGGGTCTCAAGTGAGGGTTAGCACTTAGATAAGTGGGAGTGTCATTGGAGAAGGAATAGGACTTTAATTTTAGGGTTTGAAAGAGTCCCAGTTGGTTAAGATAAGTAGAGACTCAGTCTTAGTTAATTAATAGACTAAGAATAAGTCCATGGTGAGGTGTCTAAGTGATGTGGCTAGGTGAGGTGTAAATTAACTTAATTAAAGTAATTAAATTAATTAATAATGTGAGGATGAACATTAATTCAATTGTAAGTAATTAAATTAATATGAATGCAGGGTAAGGGGTCATGGTTAGGTGAACATGTTATGTTAACTTATTAAAGGAGACTAAGGGGAGTGTGACCCAAAATTGGTGTCTGCAGTGTGTTCCAAGTTATAATAGACCTGAGATTTTTGATTCTGAGGACTCTTTCAACGCCTATATAATTTTCATACTATTATTTTATTTTTGTTGTCTATTTCATATTTCCGTACTAGCTATCCAACGGGTAGTGGTGTAGCGGTTCTTGGGTCTCCTAGTAATTGGGAGGTCCAAGGTTCAAACTTTGGCTCCTGTGTAAAGGTGACTACTATTGACGGTTTTGATACCCTAGTGATAGGGCACCACGATAATGTGGTTTAATCTGTGGGCTAGCCGAGAGCTTGAACTCCCATCCTTAGATGGTTCCACGACTAGTGTGGGTTGGTGATGCCACAAAGGGCTAGGGCCCTCTCCCTAGGTAACCTCAACAAATTTTTTTTTTCTGTACTAGCCCTTCCATATTGCACCTATGTACACACAAAGTCAGCTAAATTCGTACCTATTTTCTAACGTTGTTATAAACACGTTTTGTGTTTGCATTTCAAAGTCACAACAAACATGATCCTGGTGAAAACCTATATCATGTCTATATTTTTGTATAATCCTTTAATGTCGAGTATGCATCAAAGTATCCTTTCATCCAATTCATCCTTGCTTCTATCATATGGTGACATGTGCTTTCATATTACCAAGTTTTCCGATATTCAAGGATGATTGCCATTCACATGCCCGTGATCATTCATTACCTATAGATCTAGCAATATTTTCTCCATGCATCTCGTGTTCTGCAAGTATCAAATATTTATGTAAGAGTGTAACAAAGTTTCCCCCAAATATTATGCTAGTTGCAATAGCCACTAGAATGATAAGTCTAAACCATGGCACAATTCCAGTCCCAAAAAAACTACCAAAATAACCCCACATTTGGTAAAATTCTTCCCAAACAATGTTTACAAAATAAACTTGCAATAGAATGACATATGAACCGACATTTCTATTTATCATGTAGTGATTTAACTTCATGAGACTTCATTATCACAAGTAATAGAATACAAAGTACACTAAGTGAGGTAAATGTTTGTCTTTCTCACAAACCTACATGACCACAACCATAATATGTTTGTTTTTCATTTTAACAGAAAAATAATAGTGTGTGAGTATGAGTCATGAGAAAACAACATAACGTCAACATGAATTAGGACATTGTAGAATGTGTGTTATCATGAGTTAGTTTCGGCATCAGATAATGTAGAGGAGCCATCACACATTCTCCGTTGACCACTGCCTACCTTACCCCTTCCTTGTCATGCGCCTACCTTGATACACATCAAAATGTCATGTGAACAGTCCTTACACCATCGTGTGCCTATCTCTCAAGCCTTTCTCCCGAGCCAAGAATTTCAATTTGTTTCTTTTACTAAATCGTAAAATTTTGGTTTGCTGATTTTTCCTGAGCCAAAAAAAGTACAAGTTTTACTCACCTCTCTTGCTTAAACTTGTGAGACATATGTATACCCAAGCCATATATATAACTTTACACTATGAAGGTTTTATTATTCAAAGTCCCTCATTGAAAATTGATGAGCAATTTACACTAAATGATGTAAGAAATTATATGGAATCTAAGTGTATAAATTATGATTGGCATATAAAATCTACTTAGCGCTCTTACTCCTACTTGTTGAAGGAGTTAAATTATCCTTGATTGTTCATGCATCTCTTGTTTTTCTACATTTAATATAGCTTAAAAGCGAAAAGGACCACCACATAGTGCTTCTAAAAGCCAACATTGTGGTTGAGTTTCAAACCTCAAACCTATTGAATTTTTCCTTTTTTCCCTTTTAGCTCAAATTGCACTCATGTTAATAATGTTGTAATGCCCCTGCTGGGACAACCCCAAAAAAAAACAAGACCAAAGGTGACTAAAATCTCAGGGTAATTTTTTTTTTTTTAAGTGTTGAATTAATACTAGTCTATTTCATAACCCATTCTCGATACTGACTAACCCCTTTCAAAAATTTAATCAGTTTTCTTTCCCCCCGCCCCCTTTTATTTAATTTATCCACACACACACTCTAATATTTTATTTCCCTTTCACATTTAAACCACCCATGACTCAAGGAATGTAGGGTTACTTTTTTTGACCCTAGGATCAAAAGGATCATAGCCTTAGATCTAAGTTTTGCCCTAACTTTCCTTATGTTCCTTCCCATTCCTCTCCTTCCTCATTTTATTTTGTTTTGTTATTTGCAGGAGTTTGAAGAACAATGGAGCTTGTTCTCTTGAGGTAAAAGAATATTATCCTCATTGAAATTATTTATGGCAGCCAAACCCACCCGCCAACTATTGTTGTGTTAGTGTTTTTGTACTCTGTGTGGCCGCGGTGAGGAGGATGTGAGGACCTATGAAGGGAAGGAGAAGGAATCAGCGTGGGAGGGGAAACAATTGTTGGGGGGGGGTCGCAGGAGGAAGGTGAGGGCGCGTGGAGTGGGGGAGGGAGAAGGTAGGGAGGCCGCGCAAGGGACGGGGAGGGACAGTGCAGGGTTTGGAGGGCGGCGGGACAACACAAGCGGGGCGGCGGCGAAATAGGGCCGCAGGGACGGCGCTGGGCGGAGAGGCTGTGTAGTGGGGGCAGCGGCAGTGGTTTTGGGCAGTTAGGGGGGGGTGTCCATGGGGGGCAGCGCACCCCCCCCCCCCCCACCCCCCCACCCCCCACACACGATAGTTACAGGGGTGTAGGGGGGGTTCGGCCCCCCACTGCCATTACTCTTTTTTATATATTATAACTGGGACAGTCGGTTGGGGGGAGGGGGCCAACCCTCCCCCAATACTATAATTTTTTTTTTTGTTTTGAATAAAAATTCGTTTATAAAAATGTTTTAAATTAGAAAAACAATGTATATTACAATTAGATTTTTTTTATATTATAATATATGTCTAAGATATATGATATTATATATTTTATAGTATGAAATAATATATATATATATATATTACATATAACGTATATACAGAAAATATATCTTTTTTTTTTTACTTAAAAAAAAATCTGCAAAATTATCTTGTAGGAATAAAGTGATTAAGCTATGATTTATACCCCTCCTTTTTTTAACACAACGATAACAATGAAGATTTCAACTTTAAATGAATAACCGATTTTAATCTTATTATGTGTTCCCTAATGAATTTAATATAATCAAATATTTACTTCAAAAGATTTTGTAATACAACATTATAAGATGGAGTATGATTATTTCAGATTTATAATAAAGGAACAATATTCATCATGAAATGTACATACATGTCAACATGAAGGCATATTTTCAAATGCATATTCTTCCTTTCAAAAGGAGATTACATATCAGATTTTCATATTAAAAAAACAAATACAACAAATACAAATATTTCCTTTTTTAAGATTTGGAGTTCACATATACCATCTTTACACCAATGATCATCTACCCAAGAAGGTTGATCACAAGGTTATTCTTTACAAGGTAAAGGGGTAGTTTACAAACTCAAGTATGACTCCAAATTTTGAGCTTGCAATCTCAAAAAAAATATAGAGATTTTACAAGGTGTACAATTTAATTCCTCATGCCATGCTCAAGAGGTTACATCACAAGGAAAAGTTTTACAAGGATTTGAGAAAACCAATAATCTCAATAATTTCCAACTATCAACTTGAGCTCCTACATCCATGTCTTAAAGACAAACATACAAGGAGAGAGAGCTTGTTTGCCACCCAACCATAGGCATCATCACATGTCTCTCCCAAGGTTGGGATGCATGCTAGTCCTCCCCCAAGCCCATGGGAAAGAGGGCAGCTACCAAAACTTGCACAAGATGGAGGGTGAACTAGCAATGGTACAACACATACAAACAAGACTCCAAAATTTACGAGGAGAACCCATGTTCTTCCTCAAAAGTAGGGAAGAGAGGAGAAATTTCTCCAATGTTATACATCAAAACTATTTGCACAAAATAAACATCTCTATATCCTCCTTATTACTCCTAATTCAATCAAAGCCCTCCTTATTCCTCCCCATTTCTCCAAGTCCTCCTTGGAAGGATTTTCAAACCCCAAAGGGGTTTCCTTACCAAGAATGGGGAAGAAGATTCAAGCCAAATGAATCAACTTCCCCACCTCAACCAATTGAGGGAAAATAATAAGACCCTACAAGGCTTATCCATCAAGCCTTGAGGATTGAGAGGGGAAAATTCCCTCTCCTTCCCCTACACTCCAAAACTCCATCATGCCATATGGAAGGAGTAAACACAAACAAGCAACCAAAATCTACATTCAACAATTAACAATTCCAAGCAATCAATCTAACAATTAAAAGAAAGCAACACAACAATAAGACATAAGAGCCTACCTCAAGGAAAACTCTCCAAAAAGCTTCCCAACTTCAAGTTTCTCCACTCTTGACTCAAGCAAATCCCAAGCTCCAAATCACCCAAGCATCCAAAAGCAAGAAGTTCAAAAAAAAAAAATCCCTCTCTTTTCCCATGGATGGGAATTTGAAGAGGAGCAAGCAAGCATCCTCACAAATGAGGGGGTGACATGTGTCACCCCTCTCCCTCCTCATGGTCAAAGATGCCAAAACAAAAAAGAGAAAGGGTAAAATTATCTTTTTGCCCTCTTCTCCCAAATTCCCTTAAATGTTAGCAAGACAAAACTAGTGGAACTTTTAATAAACACACAAATCCACATCCCTTACATGGATGCTGACAAAACAAGGGGTAAAAAGGGAGGGGAAAACTCCCTCTAGCCTTGAAAATAAGCCCCCCTACCCATTAGGTAGGGTCCAAGGGCTCATTTTTTATGTTAAGGGGACTCCAAGCTACAAAGGTGTCCCCAAAAATGCCCAAAATACCCTAATTTCGGGTTTTGCATTTTTGGCACAAGGGTAGAGGGTGTGGGGACCACCCAAGGGTCTCACATGTGACCCTAAACCCTTGTGATTAAGTGACACATTAAACATAATCAACAATTAAAATGAAAGAGGAGTTATTGACTCCCAAAACAAGTTTACATCATAACCAACTACCCTAACCAAAATTAATAATTCAAAGCACAATACATTACATAAATTTGGGGTCACTCATAGTGCCCAAAATAATAATCATCTATACTAAGGCTTCACACAAAGAACATGGCTAGGGCTCAGCTCGTAGGCTGCTTGTGCAAGATTGAGTAGCTGCCCTGAATCCCACGTTCTCATGTAAACCTGTCACCTGCACACTCATTGCACACATTAACCGCACCTGTCCGATACAAGATAATTCAATGACATAGTAAGATATCAATGCATTCTAAACTAACCTAACATCCTACTGAAATCAAGATGCGACAACGTGCACAATTATACTCAATATTCCAAAAGTTAGACAAGATGATACGTGACATATAACCATAGAATTCCACATGCAACATCTATCCATTATTATAATTATGTTCCAAACACAACATCATAACCATTAGTATCCATGACATAACAAGAAAATGCAACAATATAGAAATTCTTTTCCTACATGCATCCCACAAAGTATCATTTTCAAAAATATCTACCATATTATGGCCTTGTTGTTCTTGTTCCTATGATGATAGATTAATTTGTTTATATATGTGAAAAACTATTCTCCATTATCCCATTATATGAAATTCATTTGTTGATAAAATCATTGTATGAAATTCATTTGTTGATAGAATCATTCAAGGTTTTGATGAGGTGCATGTGGGTTGACTATTCTCGGCCCTACCTAGGGTCAAATTTCATTGGGCACTTATTGATTATGTATGACTAGCTATGTTGGTTGTGTCCCAACTCAAGCACTTATCCCTAATAAAAAATATTAAGTTGATTCGTAATAAATAAATATATTGAGTGATTTGTTATTTTATGCAAACTTTTTCCAAATGATTTCATTTAGCATTAGAGCAATAAGATTCCATATGAGAGTTTACGATTTTGTGGTTTCCAATCAACATAGTTCGATATAGTTATCGTGATTTAATTTCAATACTCATATGGCTTGTTCATTCTAACTACTTAGTTAGGTTCAATCTTATTTTTCTCTATTTAATCGTCCAAAACCTTGTTTTACTTTTGGTGTAGTCTTAGTTTTAATGCTTGCACTTGTTATTCTATTTCAACCTCAGAAGATGGCTTAACTGTACTACCATAGGATCCTTGTGGATCTTCCATGCATCCATCATCCAGATTCGACCTCGACTTCAACATAAACCAATCGCCATCTATTTCGTCGATTGTTATCCAGTTCGTTAATGTACATTTAGCCATCTCTAGATCAACTGCATCAAATTTTGGTCTACACTTAACCATTTGTTTTTAGCTAGTAACTAGTCAAGCGCTAGATAACAACGATGCAAGATACAATCTCAAGGTTTCCATGCAAGTTTTAGAGTGTCTCACACTCACATGCATGATACAATGAAAAAAATTCTTTACTCAAAACAATCATCACAAATTCATAGATTTTTATTATTCTAACTAAATTGTTGGGCTCAACATGCACATAATTCCAAAACATGAATTCATAGATCTGTACCGGCATGCACACGTTTATGTGTCGATGATAGTCTAAATCTTATTATTCACTCCAGGAATATAAATTGATAGATTGTAGCTCGTTATTTGAGTTTTAGACCATATCTGACTGGAAAAATTCCAACATGTTGTAGATGTTTACAACATAAAAATTTAATTAGCCATCAAATTTCACACAATACTTCTTCAGAGTGTGTGTGCGCACGAGTGTTTTTGTATGCATGTGTGCGTGTGTGTGTGCGTTTGTGCGTAACAATGTGTGCGTGCATGCGTGTGTGTGTGTGCGCGCGCGCATGAATTCATAGCGTGTGTGCATGCGTGTGTGGATGTTCAATTAAAGGAATATTGGTTTTAAACAATTGTGTGTGTGTGGTCAATTAAAGGAATAATGGTTTTAAGAAATTGTGTGTGTGCATGTGTGTGGGTGGTGTGTGTGTGTGTGCATTTGTGCATGTGTGTGTGCATGTATGTGTGTTCAATTAAAAGAATAGTGGTTTTAAACAATTGTACAAGAACCAAAAAAGGTTGGTCATCAAAAAAATTTAATTTGACAAAAATACATTTGAAATCCTAGACATGGTTGGCTTTATTGGTGTTGTACAAATGACCAACTGCAAGGTGATTTAACATAAAGATATTTGTCAATTTTTATATAGGTTAAGTCACTTTTTAGGGTGATTATAGTCATAGTTGGATTTTGACAAAATTGTCAAAATTTTAAATTAGGACTTGGTGATATTTCAATGTCAAGTCACAAAAATTGTTATTTCAATAATCATGCTTTGAGTATTATCTAGATTAATAGTCGCATTTCTAAACAATAGCCTTAAGCTATATTAGAAATAAGTCTCTATATTATAAAACCATCCATCAATTTTTCAATTAAGTAGTTATTCTAGAAGTTAATTATAATTTTATCATCAAATTTTTGTTTGTAAATGAACACATTATTTGTTGAAACCAAAGTTCTGAGTCAATTTAGTTTGTGTGGAGGAGATAAACAATATGTCATGGAAAAACTAAACCTGATTAAGAAATTTGAAGGGAATTATTTTCATACCTAGCAAGTAAAAAGACTCATCTTCTCTTGATCAACAAGGGTCTATGGGACATCGTCAATGGAAAAGCACTAAAACCAAATGATGTTGATGAAGGACCTGAGTGGGATATCATCGGTCTACACTTATTTGATGCCTATCTGCATCATATAGACCTTTCTAATATCTCCAACTTCATTTGAGAAGAGTTAAACAAGCTATTTGGTGATTTAACATAATTTAATCTTAATTAGAGGACTAAGATCAATAAGATAATATCATAAACATACAAGATATAACATGCAGTGTTAAGCAAGTACAAATAACAAGAGGATGAGAACGACCTAGTTAATAACTTGTTGTCTGTGTCTGATCTGGGATGGAGTGATAGTGGAACAGTCTTAATCTAGGCTATGCATGCTCTATCTAGAAAACGATGGTCTAAAAGTTTTTCGGATAGTACTAGCCCAAGTGGTAGTGTCTTGGTAGAGAGTGGAAAATTTTTTATGGTTTGTCAATGACACCTTCACTTCACTTTTTGTCACTCTAACTTCGTTGTAGGGTTTCTCTATCACACATGTACCTGCAAAACAAACCCTAGCTGCCTCCACAAGACTTAAGCACATATTAGATGGAATAAAAGATGCATATGCTTGAGTTGGACTGACCTCAATGGTCACCCCAATGTGATTGTTACCAAGTGATGCACTACATTTTAAACTCAATGTAGTTCTGGTGTGTGTGATAGAATTGCGTCCCTTTAAATTAGGTTTCCTTTGTGTCAATTGCACCAAGATAACGAGATACAACTACTTTTCCCCCAAGATGAATGTGTGTGATGGAATTTTGAATTTTCCCCCTCATATGCAGTGAATAATGCAGCCCAAAATTGTAGTCATTGAGTGTTGTTTTTGTCCAAGTAGTAGATAAAAATTAATATCCCAATTGTCTCTTAGTTTCCCCTTAGAATAGTTATTAATTCATGTATATATATGATTCTATTGCTTTAATTTTATCATTAACAACTAAAAAGCTGACCCAAAGTGATAAGTAAGAATTTAGAAAAGATAACAATTGATGTGGCATTTCAAACATAGGAAAACGAGGGAAAGCAACAGAAGTGCCCAAAGGGGACAATAGCGCTTGGGGTGCTCCTATCCTTACTGGGCGCTAGTGTTTGGAGAGCTCCAAAGATAAAACATAATGTAGTGAGTTGGGTAATACATTATGTGATGTCCAAAAGTAGAGGGATAAGTCTAGAAAAGTAGAGGACAAAAGCATGGAGAGATAAAGTAATGTCAATGTAGAATGAAACAAGTGTTGTTAATGTCTAGTTTTCTTACTTAGGAATCATGCATATAATGACATACTAAAGGTGTGATGTAATAGTACTAAGTGCATAATTTGGTGTCTACATTTGGATCAAAAGATGGTAATGTTGCAACAACCTTGAAGCGTAAATTGTTCAGGCTCAAGATGGAAGAATGCAACATCATGGTATAGCATATCTGTAAGTTTCATTCCATAATGAGTCAATTAGTTGACAGAGAAGTTAAATACCAGATGATGATGCAATAGTTGTCTTATTGAATAGTACACAAAACAACTATTTTGATAAACATGTAATCAATATACATGACTAACGTGTGATTATCTTTATTCATACTCAAATAAACAACATGGTTGCAATATTTATAAATATTGCACAACCAACTCAATTACTCAAAATAGGAATGACACTAGTCCCAAAATCATATGACAACTATGCCCTAACAAACTGTTGAATTAAGTAAGAAAAATAATTCTTACATTACATTATTTCAAATGATGAATAACACGCTAAAACTAAACCTAACACCCCCCCTTAAATCAACATGATCTAAAGTGAACAACAGAGAGATTCTTTAAATGCCTCAAAATTTTTACATACAAGTGGCTTAGTGAAGACATAAGCACGTTGTTCTTTCGTTGAGAAGAATTGGAATTAGATGTTATGTTGTAGAACATGTTCACATACAAAAATGTACATGTACCTCAATTTGCTTTGTTCGTTCATGAAACAATGAATTGTGAACAAATTTGAGAATGCCATCATTGTCAATATACAAGGTGGTTGGATGCTTCTATGGTACTCTTAATCCCTCAAGTATCTGACGTAGCCATATCACTTGTAGATAACTGTAGAGAAAATTTCTAGTTCATTTAAAGAGAATAACATAACCTTTTCTTCTTGATCCCCCATGATACCAGTCCATATCCTAACAAGAATCAAAGTTGGAAGTGGAACTTCTATCATCGTTGTTATTTAAATGATTTGAATCTGAGTAACCTGTCAAGAAGAATTGACTATTCTTCTTGTACTCTAGGTCAAAGTTTTTGGTTCCTTTGACGTATCTTAAAATTCTATTTGTTGCTTTCTAGTGATCGACTTTTGGATCTTGCATAACTCTTGATAGGTAGCTCACCGAATATCTTATATTTGACTTAGTGTAGGTTAAGTTGATGAGACTCCCAATTGATTGTCTCTAGAAGGTTGTATCTACCTATAATGATGGATTTGTTTGAAACAATTGAAACTTTGCCTCCATGTGTGTACGAATAAGCTTGCAGTCCATCATCAAAATTTTCTCAAGTAATTTCTTGGGATATTTAATTTGGTTAACAAAAATGTGATTTTGCTTTTGTCGTACTTCTAGTCTAAGAAAATAGTGAAGTACTCTAAGATCTGTTATGTCAAAATGCTTGTTTTAGATTTGTCTTTGTGTCCTCGATCATTTGTATTGAGTTGTCAATGATCACTAGATTGTTGACATAGAAAAATATGATCACCATATCCCCCTTATTGTTTGAGGTAGATATTAGTATCATAAGGGTTCCTATTGAATCCGTTGTGAACGATATGCCCATCTATTTTGGTAGACCATGCTCTAGGATCTTGTTTGGGTCCACACAATGACTTCATGAGCCTACACACCTTTTCTTCTTAGTTAGGTGTAAAAAAACCTTTTGGTCGAGTCATGTAGACTTCTTCATTCATGGAAGGTATATTTGAAGTCCATTTGATGAACTTTCCAACCAAATTGGGAAACCGAGGTAAAAATCATTTTGATTGTCTTTATTTTGGCTATGCGAGCAAATGTTTTATTGTAGTTTATTCATTCCTTCTAAGCATACCGCTTTGCTATGAATCATTACTTGTTCTTGTCAATTCTACCATCTATGGTATACTTTGCCTTATATATTCATTTTCAACTAATCGACTTCTTCCCTGGTGGAAGGTCTAAAAGCCACCATGTTTTGTTCTTTATCAATGAATCATATTCAACTTCTATGGCTTATTTTCAAGGTTGAGGCTTTAGGGTTTCTTGGACCATCATGAGTTCATAAGATTCAACAAACGTACTCATGCAAGCCAAATTGACCTCTCCTAGGACTCCATCCAACTTAGCATCTGTAAGCATATTTATACATTGTCTTGACATATGTTGAGTTGTGGGTTGTGGAGCTTGTTCAACTCCAATTTTCCCATTATTACAGTCATCATTTTCTTCTTCTTTAATCATCAAAGGTATTTATTTGGATTTTTTTGTTTGTGAATCTAAAAATAGTTGACTTGATTCTCATGTCTCATCAAATTAAACATCCCTGCTTATAACAACTTTGTTGGTCTTTTGATCTACTAACATTTATCCTATTGAATCTTCATTATATCCAATGAAGGTGTATGATGTAGACTTGTTTTCCAACTCTTTCCTTTTCTTTTTAGGGATCAACATACAAGCTTCGCTTCATAAAACTTGAAGATGAGCAATTGAGGGTTTCTTTCCTGATCATACTTCCTATGGAGTCGCGTTGTTAAGAGGAATAATTGGTGACATCTAAACAAAATACACTATTGTTTTGGTTGTTTCTACTCAATGAGTTATGCCTAAGCTTGTATCCGCAATCATGCACTGCACCATTTCTATGATTATGTGGTTTCACCATTCTGCAACATCGTTCTACTACGAAGAGTAGGGTGAAATCATTTGACAACGAATTCCATGTTCCTTTAGGTATGCAAAGAATGCATTGCTGGTGAATTCCCCCTTCGATATGAGTGAAGGACCTTAATGTGACATCCAGTATATTTTTCCACAAGAGATTTGAACTCTTTGAATGATTGGAATACTTGATCTTAGCTCTTCAGTAGGTAGATCCACATTTTCTTAAAATAATCATCAACAAAGAGTTGAAGTATTGATAACCACATTTGCTTTATGTCATATTCCTACAAAGATCTATATGAAGCATGTCCAAGTTTCCTACAACTTTATATGAATTCTTTGGAGGGGGTGCTTAATGTTGTTTCCTTGTGAGACAACTAGGACAAATATTAGATTTACTCTCAAGTGATAATGTAGGTATTTTGTGCTGCAAAGAACCTATAAAATGTAGGAGGGCTATGACCTCTTGTGTTAGTATATTAGGAGTATTCAGAGGTTCATTAAGATGTTGGATTTTACTATTGATTGTTTCAATTGGAACACTATTATACTTAGACGAAGATTGTGCAAGGCATTTAGGTTGAGGTAGCATGGATGGAACTGCATCACTAGTAGTGCAAGGAAGGCATGCACAAAGAGTAGGAAAAGTATTATGATAATGGGATTCAACACCCAATGGCCTAACATCATATGTAGATTCTAGAAAATTTTTTTCGCAAGCATTATAGAAGTTATGTATCAAAAGGATTTGGAAGAAGTATCACAATCATTTGCATTGTTTCCCAATTCAAAAGAAGAAAGAGGAGCATGTGTATAATTTTTTAATTCAAAAGAAGAGGGATAAACATCCCATATATTTATGTCCTTTTCCATTTCATGAGAGGAAGAGAAAGAGATTGCATGTTGGTGAATTTAACTAACCATACACTATTGTATGTGTTTAAGATGCATTTTTATTATTTAATTGTAAATATAGATAAGAACGTGTGTGTAAACCTATCCGTATCATATTAATGGAGAGGAGTATCAACCAAGCAATTGACTTAGTTGACTTTGACTATTAATAAAAAAACACCTTAAAGTTTATCTTTCAGAAGAGTTTTTCTACTAGTAATTTACTCCACAACCCTAATAATAGCATATACTTGTTTTTATGAAAGCACATAGAGCTATTATTAAAAAAAATTAGTGTGGAAGAGAGATTCATTGTAATACTCATATGAGGAGGGCTATTGGCCTCCTTCACATCTGAGTTCAATATATTGGTAGTAATTCTACCTTGATCATACATGTGTTTATTTCAATCTAATGTTTCAAAGGTATATGTATGTATGTAAGTTGTCTCAACTAAGCATAACGGTCCTAAAATCATTCCATAATTTCTAACTTTGTGTCATAGAAATCAGAGCTTCACCTCTTTTAGGAAGTATTCGATCACTTTCAGAATCATGAAAAATCAAATTTCTTCAACTGAGAAGAAATTTTACCAAAAGGTAGATACCAAGATGCCATTCCATGGGAGGACAAAATCCTAAATGCACAATTTTTTTTATCTCTAGCTTCCTTCCTCTTAGATGTAATTAGTTAACTTACAAAATCCTAAATGCACAATTTTTACATCTCTAGCTCCCTTCCTCTTAGATGTAATTAGTTAGCTTGGCAATAAATGACCCATTTTCTCCAATGGCGCCACCAATCTCTCTGGCATGGATCGAGTATTCCCACTTTCAAACTTTGGTGGAACTGGATACTTCAATCTAACAACCTTCCCCTTGTTGTCCAGCCTAAATTCCGAGTGAAATCCTTTGCAAAAAAAATCATTAATACAATTAAAGAAAATTGGGATAAAAATATTAGCAATTGTCTCTCTTGGAACCTATTGCACCATTAGTCTAATCTTCCCACAAAACTTAAACAAGTATATTCCTTGATTTTTACAGTTGATTCAGCCCGAGGTTCTCCTTAAAATCATGGACAACCCTTCAACCCCTTCGAAATATTAGCGCTGGAGAAACCAAGATGCCATCAACACAGCCACGCCAAGGGCTTTGTATTAACTAAATAAACACCCGCTACCGCTGGAAGACTCTTAATAACAAATGGTCTATGTTCTTCTTTGAGTCTCAATGGTAGCAAATGGCTCACACAAATTGGCAGTCTCCTGCTGAGGCCAAATGTCAACTATTGGGATGACATATTCTACATATGGAACTTCTGGTTGGCCTCACTTTATCCAAACTTGATCTTTGTTCAAATGAATGCACCTTTTGTTCAACTTTTGAAACTATTCCCCATCTCTTCTAGCATTGCCCATCCTCCTCTCAGGTTTGGGCTTCCCTCTGCTCCTCTCTTCTAAAACTCTTTCCCAACAATTTCAATAAAAAAACTGCCTTGCTTGGCATTCTCTCCCCCTCCAACCTCACTGTCACCTAGAACACTTGCTGACTGATTACCCTCTTTCATATTTGGAAAAATTGTTGCCAACAACGGTATGCTGGGAATGACATTGTTCTCGCTATTCAGTAAACTCGGATTTTGTCTTCTCTATTCTTGCAAATGTACCAATTCAACATTAACAATCCAGAGACGTCTGCTGAAATCAAGAGGATAAAAGAACGCCTTCAAGTTTCACCGCCAAACAGTGCTTTACGACAGTGGTCATGTTTGAATACCAGATGCATCGATTCCTAGTTTCCCCTCCTTTATCAGAGGGTTTTGTTTAATGTTTTTGTCCTCAACCCGTCCCTTGTTGGGGGTCCTGATGGTTCTTCTTATTTAACGTTGTGACTTCTGTATTTTTTTTATTAGTAATAGCAGCATTTTCAATGTTTTATTTTTTTCAGGAAGACAGAAAAATGAAAGAAATTCTTTGTTTATGCCTTTAAAGCAAACATAAGGACGTGATATTGACCTTGATTTCAGTAGAGACTTATAAGGTCGACTCTCAAACTAAAGGATTCAAAGAAATGTTTCTTCCTCACATACAAGAGCTCTTCAAGGATGAGCAAGTGAAAGAGTTTATGAGGAAACCGTAGCAGAGATAGTTAGTATATCCCCTAGAAGACTGAGGATTTTGAAGGTACCAATCTAGATTATCTCTTGACTATGGAGGAGCTGCAAAATGTTCTTGATGCAAAATAGCATGTCCCACTGATGTGATGAACTCCTTGTGGAGTTTGAAGTTATACAGGATAAAATTATTCTTTTCTTCATAAGCAAGGAGGGAAACTAAACCAACAATGGGCATTATCAAACTGACTCTGCAAGGTATGATCGATGATAAATGTGGAATTCAAAGCCATTAATCTTAAGCAATGTTTCGTACGAGATTATAGCTGAGGAACAGGTCTTGCAAATTAAGCAAGATGCTGAAAATATAGTACATCCAGAGCACTCAGGCTCCTTGAAAACTGATTTACTCTTAACAATCTGATCATGCTGTGAATTCTGACCAAACTTGAATTTCACAAGGCATATGATCACATCAGATGGCCTTTCATCCTGAACATCCTCTAGTGGTTAAGCTTTAGTGCAAAGTTGATCCTAAAAGTGAAAAGGCACTTCAATGACCCTTCACCAAGAGTATTAGGCAACATCTCTCCTTAATATGCAATCCTCATTTATCAATCAACTTGTCAAGGCTGTACCTTCGCTTCCATTCCACCATGTGTCTTGGCAGCAGATATTCTTGGTTATATGATTGATCAAGCTCATTTAATGGGTGCTTTGAGAGGCAAAGATGCCAGGGCCAAGTGCTGCAATGAATGCACACTTCGGTGATGACACGAAATAATAGCTTACATCATCACTACAATCCTCCACTCATTGTGGCCTCTGGATCTCTATTACAAGAAGTGAATAAAATGCAGTGTTACGCAGGAATGTGCCCCTAGATTTTGATGACATCCCAAATGTTTCAGGACTTGACGCGGACGTTTCTATTTTTTTTAAAGCTGATACTTTTATTTTAAAAAATCTGTTATTTTTGCCAAAAATATTGAATTCTAATCTCAAAAGTACCCTAAAAAAACATTAAATACAGTGCAAACTCCTAAATTTCATTAAATATTTAAAATATTTAAATATTAATTTTTATATATTATTTTAATAGCCATCCTCCTACCATCACCAAAATCTGGGAAATTTTTTGCCGTCCCATAAACCTTGTGTCTCTGTCCCATTGTCTCCCCGTCCCCGAGACAGGTAACTATGAAAAAATGTTTTATTTTGATGAGCAATGAGGATTTTCTCAAGTGGATTAACCTCAATTGATTGTGGGCCCAACAGAGAGTCAACATTCTAGCAACGGATATATGGGACAATGTGCTGAATGGAATCCAACGGAAGCTTAGTTAGTACAATACGGTGTGTTCATTCGTGTGCATACTTATTACTCTTCCTGTCTGATGGGGCTAGAAATTTAGCAAGAATAATAAGGCAGTCACTTGTGTTAGATGGTTGGGTTGACATGGAATAGTCTTGTTGCTGCTCTTGGTCCCATAAACTGCTTGGTCTCGTGGACGTTATTAAAATCTTTCATTTCATTTCTGGTTTTCCAAATCCAACTACTGCTGAGCTAAGTGGGCCAGTCAACAAAGTGCATTGCTCTCCCTTGGAAACGTGGACGTTATTAAAATCTTTCATTTAAATTTCTGGTTTTCCAAATCCAGGACGACTTGCTAAGCTAAGTGGTCCACTAAACTAAGTGCGAGAGTGGAGCTAAGGCTCTCCCTTGGAAACAGTATATTCATTCAAAGGAAACAGGACGACTTGTGCAGCACTCTAACCTAAGGAAAAACCTTAGCAGCTGGATGGATATTTTACAGCCTTCCGTATCCAAACGGATACTCGTATCCGTATCCTGGCAACGTAGTTTACAGCCTTGAAAGAACCATAAAAGCTACTGCTCTGTCACCAAATCTACACTACCCCTTCTATCTCTAGTAAAAGGACTGGCGTTTCCCACTGCTGATAAGTGCTTGTTGCACAGCATTTTGAGCTTCTTAGCCTTCACCCCCACAAATGGAACTGGATTAATTGCGAAGAGGTCAGCCAGCTTCTTGTTTGGAAGGGTGAAACTCTTCAAGAGTGTTTAAACTTTAAGCAGTGTCTCTGATAACCTCTGGTGGAATAGACTCCTAGAAAGAACCAATGCCCCATATAGTTTGGCCTGTTTTCAAATGAGAGGTACTCCAGAGTAGAGGTCTCAACCATCTCAAGGTTCTATGGAACTTGAAAACTCAATCATGGGGGGAATGTGCTATATTGAATGTTGAGCTCAATCTGCGAAGGCGTTCTCTGCAGGCTGTGTCCCTGTCAACTGAGCTTGTACCTGACCATCTTCAGCTTAATTTGTCAACCCAAATGAATGCAGAGGGAAGATGGAAGATGAACATGATAATTAAGAGGGCAGCAAAATCAAGATTAGGTACAATTACTTATCAAGCAACGTTCAATGGACTATACAACAGATGTAAACCTCTGTAATGGCACACACTTCGTGCTTGATTCATGAGAATACAAATATATTATTGTACATCTAGGAAAAGATGAAAGATAATTACAAATTTTGACAAAATCACTGTAACAGAGGTGAAAATTTAGTAGATAAGAACACCATGAGAGATTTTTTAACCTCAGAAAATGTTACATGATCTGTATTCACTTCCAAATAGTAATCCTTGTAAAGTTGATCTGTATTCAGGTTATTTCTAAATCCTCTTGTAGTTTTCATATAACTTTGTGACCTCGGGACTACCCATTAGAAACTTCATAGTGAAAATTTGCTCGCTTACATAAAACATGGTAACAAGATTGAGATTATGATATTTAGGAGGTAGCAATGCATTTAGATATTCAAACACCTTATAGCGAGGCTTCATCCTCTTCTCTACGCTGAAGCTTAGCAGTAAAGGATACCCAACCACAACGCTTGGATGTAACCCAGCAGTACTTGTCAAGAAATTCATGTTGTTCTCTATCTTATCTCTAGACAAACACAAGAACCTAGGATCCTTTTCAAGAACTTCCTTGATCTGATGTTCCAGCAAACCTATGCTTTCCATAATCTCGAGTTTCTTTTCCAATGTTTCAAAATTATAGACCAGAATCCCAGGTGTCCTCTTGAGAGCTTTGTATAGACTATCCTTCGACCCAAACAAGTTGAGAAGTGATAGGATTTTAGGACTCAGGTTTTTGTCTAAGCTGCCACACAGAATTCTGGGTTGGTGGGATATGACATAACCCACATCTTGTTCAGCCAAACCCAATGTTTTTAACAAGTCAATTTTAGGCTTCAACTGTTCATCTACTGGGCGTATAAGAACAGATGGATCTTTGAGAATGGTTTTCCTTACCTGATCAGGAGTGAATCCAGAATCTCTGAAGAGCTGAAGTGCCTGTTGAGCTCTGTGAGTGGAGGTGCATCTGAAGAGGGATGGGTCCTTGCTCATTATTGTTGGTAGGTGAGAGAGAGGGAGCCCACATTCCTTAAGTAAGAATCGCTTCATGGCATTGTGCCGACGCTCTCTCTTTTCCTTTACTGCTCCTGCGCAAGGGGGTATGGCATTACACGATATTCTTGGTGAAAATTTAGAGAAAAACAGGCATGGTGATGGGTATCTGAGTGCGCAAAGAAAAAATTCAGAAAATGTCAAAGCCATTGTATGAGCTGTGAAATGTAATGAGATTCAAGTGAATCAGACAAAGCTTAAGGTTGACAACATGGAGAACCCTGTCCTCAGAATCGTTAGAAGCTCCAATTAGGTCACCCGTTGAAGATAAGGTGGGAATGTAATCCAACAATAGGGAACATTCATTCAGATAAGGCTGTTCATTTTTTCAGGTTTTTTTAAGCGGTGTTTCTAGTAAAGTGTTTATTTAGTTTGTAAAAAACATTAGTTATTTTTTAAAAATTGAAAATGCTCTTAATATTATTGTTTAAAAACTAACAATTGCCCCGAAGAGGTGCATTCGAAATGCCAATCGGTGGAAAAGAACTAAGTGTCTCTCTGTGGAGAGGAGGATCTGAAAGCGGAAATGCAATCTTTAATGTAGCATAGCTGGAAAAGTTTGGCAAAGTAATGTATCTAATTGTATGCATTATCAGTTCACTTATCCTTATTTTCTACTAGTCAGGAATCATTTGATGGTATTGGTTTTCGTAATCTAATGATGGGATGTATTTTTATAATTTGGGTATATTGCACATGGTTCTCAATTTATTATTCCTTGTTGATAGTTAACTATCTCAATCTTTCTTCCTCGTGAAGGGTCGAGGCCTTCTCGCTTGCGAGAAATGTGCGGGGAACTGAAAGGTTCTGCAATAGGAGGAATGGTGCTCTAATGATGCTCTCCCTTTGGAACAGTTACACGTGAGATACATGTGTACACATGAACTTTTGGAAAGAACAAGTTGTCATTGCTTTTATTACTTGTACTAAGTTTGTAATTATACAATGTTGTACTTGGCTAGAGACAGGTATGTTGTCTTAGCCTAAGGCTATCTTGGTGACAGGATCACATGACCCCATGCATATCGCATGATCCCCGTGCACGATACACCATGCATATACACCATACCTTTTCAAAGTGTCGCCTGTCAGCATGACATGATATTGCTCGGAGCAAAATATCGCCACCGGAATCCGTCACCGAGAAAGTGACGAGATTTGGGGTGAGCTGGCACATTGGGCACGCCAACCTAAGAGGGCGCTGCCAACTCCGTCTTGTCATTTCAGTGTTCCCTCCTTCCATCGTCTTCGTGTCTCCCCCATTGCCTCTCGGATTTGCACAATCTTCCTATCATCTCCGTCTCCAATCTCTCGCAGAAGCTCCTCCGTCTCTACCACTTGGGATCTCTTGCAGAAGCTTCGGGTACCACATTCGCAGTCGGTTGCAAGTTAAGTTTGCAGCACATTCAGGTATTTATTTTCAAGTTTATGGCATTTCGTTCAAGTTTATGCCCCTTTTTTCAGGGTTTAGGGTCGCCATTTTCCAGTATATAGAGGTTTCATAAACTTTTATCAAACATGAAACAATACTAAGACACTGAAATTTAATAAATCTTTTCCAGTAAAAAAGGGAGTTTCTAAATTTTTACCTGTTCTTATTTTAAGGTTTTTTTATTCATGTCGCACTCTGGCATAAGACTGCCTTCTTAAAACTCCATGACTTTCCATTTCCATAATTTGTTGCCTATTTTTTTCTTTGCTATATTCTTGGAAAAAATATTATGCCTATTTCATAAAAATGTCTATTTGTGAAAAAAATCAAAATCTAAAAATCGCATAGCCTCAAGCAGTTTCATTCACTTGAATTTTTTTTTTAGATCTAAGGCTTCTCACGGGGTTTCAAAAAATGACTCTAGCGTTTTGGTGAAGAGGGTTTTTCTATTAAGTGAAGAGGTTTTTTTCTCAATTTTTGTCTTTCTTGCTCGCAATGCCCTTCTAGCCTATCTCAGCCTACTGTCAAGCTTATCTCCTTCATCATAAGGGTTCAAGGTACAAGGGAAACGTTTTTAAACGCCCATTTTGTCTTTCTTTCCATGTCCAAAGTTGTAAGTGTTCCTTTTACCTTTAAACTTTAGTGACTTTGTTACTATGCCTTCTCAATTAGGCTTTTAATTGTGTTTCCCAGTCCCTTCAACAAACTGTCATCAATATATTTCAGGAGATGGCTTCTATTAACACAAATCCTTTTCAAACACTTAAGACACATCCTAATAGTCCTTCTTACAAAGTTGTAACCAATTCTAATGGTGCATTTAAAATATATTCAAGTTTTATCCTACAAAGCCTAGCTTCACATAGTGTAGACCCGAGAATGAAGAAACATTATAAAATGCTTCTAATCCCCTTTCAAGCCACCAATTTTGTACTAAAGGTCTACCCCAACTTGGTTATCACAAATAACTTACTAGTGATTCTTGGAATCACGTACAAGCCTCCCCTTACTCAGCTCCCCTATTGCCCTGCTTGTAGATGACAGTTTATACAAGCCTCCAAAGTGTCATTTCCTATATAACATGAACACAAGTATCCTTATACAGTGATGGCATCATCATACCCAATCTTTTGTTCTAATTAACAATGGAATAAACAAGGACTCGTGCATGAAACTTTGCCCAACTCCCATGAACATACACATGCATACCTATACATATGTAAAGTTTCATGCATGAGTCCTTGTATATATACATACATACATACATATATATATATATATATATATATATATATATATATGTATATGTAATTGAATATGTATGTTTATACATGCATATGCATATCCATATACATATTTATATGTATTGGTCTCACATACCTGGACTTTTGTATTATCATATGGTAGTGTTGTTTTTCATATACATACTGTGTGTATACCACATAAGAGAGATAAGAATTGTCTATACCCTTGATTTTGCTGGCTAGTCAATGAATGTGTTGTGACACCTACTCGAATACATACACATACCTATACATATGTATACATATACACATACATACATGTACATACATATATGTTTGTATTTGTATATGTATGTTTATACATGCATATACATACACACACACACACACACACACACACACACACACATTGTCACATGCACTTGATTTTTCTTGATAGTCAATGAATTTGATGTGACACCTACTTGAATATATAGACATACCTATATATACGTATACATATACACGTACATACACATACATCTGTATTTGTATATGTATGTTTATACATACATATGCATATATATACATATATACATGTATGCACGAGTATACATATACATATGTATATGCTATTGGTATCACATACCTTGACCCTTTGTAGTATCATATGGTAGTGTTGTTTGTCATATACACATTATGTGTATACCACATAAAAGAGATAAAAGTTGTCTATATTGTTGACTTTGATGGATAGTCAATGAATGTGTTGTGACACCTACATACATACATATATATCATATATACATACATATACATACGTATGCATATACATATGTACATACATGTATATATATATATGTATATTGTATTTATTATATAGGTATGTTTATACATACATATGCATACACACACACATATACATATATATGTACATGTATGTACGAGTATACATATACATATGTATATGTATTGGTCTCACATACCTGGACCATTTGATATTATCATATGGTAGTGTTGTTTTGTCATATACACATTGTGTGTATACCACATAAGAGAGATAAAAAATTGTCTATACTCTTGGCTTTGTTGGCTAGTCATGAATGTGTTATGATACCTACTCGAACACACATATGTATACATATACACGTACATACATGTACATATACATGTGTGTGTATAATTACATATTGGATGTTTATACATGCACACACATCCATGTACAGGACACATGTACATGTATGTACGACACACAGCGACATATGTACATGTACTCACCTACCTGGACCTTTGTATTATTCATTTGTGGCATACCACATCTGTATGTATACCACCGAAAAGAGATAAAAATGGTCTATACTCATGGCTAGTCAATGAATGTGATGTGATACCTACTCGAATACATACACATACCTACACACGCACACACACACACATTTTGCCTATGTATGTGTATACATGCATATGCATATCCATATATATATGTACATGTATGTACGAGCATAAATGTACATATGTATATGTATATGGTCTCACATACCTGGACATTGTATTACTCATATTGTAGTGTTGTTGTCATATACATACTGTGTGTATACCATATATGGACAGACAAGAACATTGCCTATACTATTGACTTTGTTGGCCAGTGAATGAATGTGTTGTGATACCTACTCGAATACATACACATACCTATGTACATACATATATATTTGTATGTATATGTATTTTATACATATATGCATATGCATATACATATATACATCTGTGTATGGATATGTATGTATGATATATGCATATGCATATGCATAAGTAGTGGTATCACTTAAATGGACCATTGTATTATCATATGGTAGTGTTGTCTTGTCATATACTGTCGATGGATACTACATAAGAGACCGTAAAACCATGATCAACTACATTTGTCTTGGTTGGGTTCCAGATTCTCATGTCATTTCAACAACCTAAAAAGAAACATCATATTGGAATTTCAAATGCCTGAAAACCAAAGCGATTTTTCTGCCTTCGTAAATGCACACCATATCCTTTCCTTGAGATTTCTTGGCCTTGGAATCTGGCATGTGTGATGCGGGTGAGTCACTGAGATGGATGGACTGGGCTATGTTGACTAGACGCCACAGAAGGAGGATGGAGGTCCCCATAGATGGATGGATGTGCATGTATGTCATCTATGTATGGCATCTTATTGTGATTATCACATGGGGGTTATGCGATCCTGTCGCTGGGATAGATACGGCTCCAAATGGGATGTGATACCTACTCGAATACATACACATACCTATACATATGTATATATATACACATGTACACACACACACATACATGTACATACATATATATTTGTATTTGTTTATGTATGTTTATACATGCATATGCATATCCATATACATATAAATGTACATGTATGTACGAGTATACATATACAATGTATATGTATTGTTCTCACATACATGGACCTTTGTATTATCATATGGTGGTATTGTTTGTGGTATACACATATTCTGTGTATACCACGGAAGAGAGATAAATTTTTTCTAAAATCTTGATTTTTTTGGCTGGTCAATGAATGTTGTTGTGACAACCTACTCAAATACATACACATACCTATGTATATACATGTGTGTGTGTGTGTGTGTATATATATATATATATATATATATATATATATATAAAGTATTTGTACATGTATGTTTATACATGCATATGCATATCCATATACATATATATGTACATGTATGTACGAGTATACATATACATATGTATATGTATATGGTTTCACATACCGTTTGTATTATCGTATGGTGGTGTTGTTTGTCCATATACGCACTATCTGTATACCACATAAGAGGTTAAAAATTGGCTATACTCTTGACATTTAAGATGGCTAGTCGCTATGGATGTTTTGTTGACCCCTACCGATCAAATACATACACTAAAACTATACATAAGTATACATAAACATGCATACATTTACACTGAACAGTCCTTTACTTGGTTGGTTTGATTTAAACATGATTATAGCTGGCATAATTTTTTTTGTTGGAATGTTCCATATGGCATCACAATGACAACAAGAAGTAATCATTGCATATTCTTCCCACTTTATTCAACCATAATGTGACTTTGAAAATTCTTAATGTGTGAACCTATTCTTACCTTATATCTTTGTTAAGGTGATTGAGGGTGGCATTTCTGAAATCAAGAATCAATTTTATCTTCAAGAATTCAATGCAAAGTATAGCTAACAATAAATAATCTTGATATACCTTGATGGAGTCCACAATCTCAATTCTCATTCAATATGTCTTATCCCATTCCTGAATTTCTTTGATATGATGCAAGATCGCCTTTCCTTATCATCGAATAGTTATACTAGAGATCAGTTATATTTGGGGAAATAGGGATCTTATTTAGCTTCTTCTAAGATGGGGAAATATATTTATAGTTTCTTCCCTTTCTTTGGGGCAATATCAAGTTTTTCTATAATTTTTTCTTCCAAACATTTGAGGCAATGGGGGATCATATTTATCCCGGCCTCCCTCCCTTATTTCTTCCATATAAGTTTTTTCTTCCACAACATCTGGGGTAAATAGGGATCATATTTTATCCCCCCTCACCTCCCTTATTTCTTTCCTATATTTTTTCTTCCACAACATTGGGGAAATAGGGATCATGTTTATTCCTCCCCTCCCTCCCTTATTTCTTCCCTATAAGTTTTTCTTCCACAACATATAGGGCAATAGGGATCATATTTATCCCCCTCCCTTATTTCTTCCCTATAAGTTTTTCTTCCACAACATCTAGGGTAATAAGGGATCAAGGAAATATTGGGAGTGCTAGGTGAAATTCTAATGAAGACTCAATCTATGTTGGATCCTTAGATTATAATGAAGAATCTAGAATTTCCTATCTCTGGTGATTTATCATGCATACTTTATATCTTTGTTAAGGTGATTGTTGGTGGCATTTCTGAATTCAAGAATCAATCTTATCTTCAAGAATTCAATGCAAAGCTAGCTAACAAGAAAGAATCTTGATATACCTTGATGGAGTCCACAATCTCAATTCTCATTCTATATGTTTTCCCATTCCTTATTTCTTTGATATGATGCAAGATCGCCTTTCCTTATCATCGTTTGTAGAACAGTTATACACTGAGCTTGTCTAGATCTAATCTTATCACTCCTTTATTGTCATGTTTGATTTATTTGGTACTTTGTACTTCTTAAGCTTTGTACTGGACCCAAGACACTTAATTATCTATCTAAACTTTTCTCTCTATTTTTTAAAACCTGATCAAACTCCATGCTTGCATTCAAATACTGTATTCTCCTCATATTGTGACAAATCAATATAATGACCTGATTACTGTCTTTTTGTGTCTTGTGTTGGGCATTAAAGAACATAATTTCTTCATATGGATTGACATAATAAAGTTTCCTAGGTCTGACTTCTTTTCCAAACTATCCTTAGTAAACTCATTGAAACTAGAAGTAAGGGAGAATTACTATGTTCCATACCTATTGATAATGAATGTATTATGCTCTAGCTCTATAAACACCATTCCCTTTTCATTCTTGGCTAAATCCTCTATGTTCCTTTTATCCCCTATCCGAGGAATCTACTAGCTCAGTTTGTGGGGTTTTTGAGGTGTAACTTTCAATATTGTTGTGATTTAATTTCAAGGTAAAAAATTTCAACTGCCCATTTTCCTTTTTAGGTGTCTCTAAAATTTTAAGATCTAATTCCTTACCATTTTCACCCAGCTCTCAAAAGTTACCCTTAATTAGGCTTCTTCACTGTATATTTCAGTCCTTAAACCTGTTGTCAGTTATATCTTCTGGTAGACTTCACCAAATTGCCTCAAACCAGTTTCATTTTGAAAGTAAGGCCCTGTCGATGATTAGTTTAGAATTTTAGTTCTTAACTCTCCCATACATGCAAGTTGTAGAGGTTTTACTTTTCAAATCCCAGGCTAGGATTTGACACAGTCCTAGAAGGGTTAATTGAGTGCTTTTCTTGTTTTATGCATTTTTCATGGTATATATCATGTGCATGGGTTACAAGGACACTAATTACATCTCAACATCATCTAAAACTGGTGATATAATGATTCCTATGCTCCTTAGTGCACAATTTCATAGAAAACCCAAAGTTCCATGAGTTGATAGAACAATGACCTCTTAGATTCATATAATTTCACACAAACACACACATTTTTCATTATTCATCACAGAGAGAATGAAAATTCATTTAAGGAAGACTTACTTTCATTCTTTACACATATTTTTCATTTTTCAAGCATAGTCACTGTGCCACTTTAACCTCTACCCTTGTCCATCCTTGACTTCATCAATGCACACTTACAAGACTACATATCTCCCTATGGATATTCTAGCTAGACTCTTTTTCATGAACACACCCTATTTTCTCTAATGAAGATCTTCATACTAAATTAGAATCTTAACTCTATCTTGACTACATACTTGTACATGTGTGTGTGTGATCATGTGTGTGGTGTGTGTGTGTGTGTGTTGTGTAATTTGCATTTGTATGCATATACATGCATATGCATATGCATATACATATTCATATGTAGGATGTACAAGTAGACGACATGATACATATGTATAGTGCCTATGTAATCTCATCCTGCTACCCTATGATACGTTTTCTGCCAAGCGTGATCCATGTCCCTAAGCATATCCCAAGGAAGAGAAAGGCAGAGGAAAGGATGGAAATAGGTGGTCAACATTTAAGATGCATCACTTTGGTTTTTGTTGCCCCATTCCATCTATTAAGAAACAAAAAATTTAGGCGCTTAAAAATCTTGAAACTATTTTCTGCGAAGGTCCATTGCTGGGAGAATTTAGGAATGGAGAAGTGTCCATTCACAGAGTATTTATTCAAGATACTGCCCATAGATTCAACATAATCATAGTTGTTCATCTTCTGCACTAAAGGTGAAAAATAGATGAAATAAAAAGAATATTCAAACTAAATGAAGCTACCAATTTTTATATTTTAAAATTGTTCATAGATTAGACATGTTTCTTAATTTTCCTAGTTTTATAGATTGTGTGAAGTATTTTACATGTTGTAAAATGTGACCTATAGTATTAATAACAATACTTATATATGGTATTGTAGATTTTCATAAACGCATTGTGTGTATACCACATGCAAGAGAGATAAAATTCGTCTATACAATTGTCTTGGATGGCTAGTCAATACATGTGCTGAAATAGAAATTTACGAGAATAATAATACAGATATACTAGATTTGTAGATGTTTATTTTTTAGTGTATCATCATGCTTTGTAAATCTAAAATAGCAAGTAGTAAATAAAAAATAGAAGGATGTGAATAAATAATTTGTAAGGAAATAGAAAATTAGCATGAAGGATCATAACCTCAATTGTAAATTGAAGGAAGGGAGGAAAAGGAATCAAATATTAACTGCAATACAAATACTAATAATGAAAAATTGTTATAATAAATAGAGGAAGAATAGGTTCACATGTTAAGTATTTTTAAATGTCACATGAGTGGTTGAATAAAGTAGGGCACAAGATGCAATGATTACCTATTGTTTTCATTGTGATCTCCACATGGCACATTGGAAAATGCAAAAAGGGTACAATTATGACAACTATAATGATATTTAAATCAAAATAGCTAAGACAAGAGTATAGGACTGTGTATTAATTGACTAGCCAACCAAGACAAGAGTATATACACTAGCCACGGTCACAACCCAAGTCATTTACTTGCCATCGAAGATAGGATCATATGACCCCCATAAGTTACACCATAAGATATCATACATGCATCGTCCATTTCTATTTTTTGTGGTATACACACATGGTCTATATAACAAACAACAATATCATATGATAATATAAACGTCCAGGTATGTGAGACCATTACATATGTATATGTATATGTATACTTATAACAACCCTGATTTATGTCTCTGAATATGCCTACTGACCATCCCTAAAAACTCTCACACCCTGCGTGATTTGTATTCACAACTCACAACATTAATTATATTTGCTCCACACACATATATATATATATATATATATGGAGCATATACATATAATTATGTTAGGACTATATTCCTATACATGTACATGTATGTATATGTATACGTATACGTATGTATGTATGTATGCGTATGAATATGTAGGTGTCAAAGGCCCGTTAGAAGATAGAAATGGGTGATGCATGTATGGACATCTTGCATGGTGTATTTTATAGGGTTCATGCGATCTTGTCACTAGGATAGTTGGCTCCATTTGTCAACACCTACATATTCATAAAAATACATACGCATACGTATACATATGCATAGACATACGTGTACAAACACACACATATGCATTTGTATATGTATGTGTATGCATATGCATATTCATATATATTTTCATGTGTGTACAAGTATACATATACATATGTATATGTACTGGTCTCACATACCTGGACCTTTGTATTAAGGAACCATGTATCTTTGCAATAGGATCATGCATGACTCCCATGTACGATAGACCAAAAGATACATATACATATACATATATGTGAGACCATTACATATACATATGTATATGTATATTCACACATACATGTATGTGTATATGTATATACGTATGTATATATGTATATACGTATGTATATATGTGTATATATGTATATATGTATACATACATATGTGTGTGTGTGTGTGTGTGTGTGTGTGTGTGTGTGTATTTATATGCATATGTATACATATAGCAATGCATGTGTGTGTACATATATAGGAATAGGAACTGTGTATCTTGGTGGCAGGATTGCACAAACTCTATGCAATATACCATAAGATGTAATAAAAAGATGTCATACATGCAATGCCCATGTGTGGGATGTGGTTCTACTTCCATGTGGCATCTAGTCAGCACAACCTCAGTCACATCATATGTATACCATAGACATTTCACTCCTAGTATTGTAATACTATGTTTGCATTATTTGTCACATGCACAAAATAATTAAAAACCTTTATATACCACAAAATTTCACTAGTAGTATCCTATTACAATGTTTACGTCGTTTGTCACATAAATTATAATCAAAACATGTGTTACAGCCCAATCATTTACTTTTCCATCCAAGACAGGATCGTATGACCCCCACACACAATACACCATAAAATTCCTTATATGCATTTTCCATTTCTGTCTTCTGTGGTATAAACACAACGTCTATATAAAAAAAAAAACCGCCCATATGATATTACAAATGTCCATGTATGTGAGACCATTACATATGCATATGTATATGTATACTCATACATACATGTACATATTCTCCATGTATATTCTTATTTCCATTCTAACTAATATTCTACCTATCATTTTCCAATTCTTCCCCCCTCCTTTTCTTCTTCCTCTTGAAGCATGGGACCATCCTCTTTTTCTCGATTCTAACAATGGCTAACCAAGCCCAGTTCAAATACATTTCATCACTATAATTTTTTTCATCCACAACATCTAGGGCAATAGGGATCATATTTACCCCCCCTCCCTCCATTATTTCTTCCCTATAAGTTTTTTCATCCACAACATCTACAACAATAGGTATCATATTTATTCCCCCTCCCTTCATTATTTCTTCCCTATAAGTTTTTCTTCCACAACATCTAGGGCAATAGGGATCATATTTATCCCCCCCTCTCCCCTATTTCTTCCCTATAAGTTTTTCTTCCACAACATCTGGGGTAGTAGGGATCATATGTATCCCCGCTCCCTCCATTATTTCTTGCATATAAGTTTTTATTCCACAACATCTGGGGCAATAGGGATCATATTTATCCCCCCCTCCCTCCCTTATTTCTTATATATGATACACTGTTCATACCACGTAATATGCAGTAAAACATAAACATTTGAATTTTCATTTGTATTGTCATACACACACAAAAACATAGTGTTTATACCACAAAATGCACAAAAAATAGTTTGTATACCACAACTAACACACAAAAAAGAAACATGCACACACACACACACACACACACACACACACACACACACACACACACACACACACACACACACACACACACACACACACACACACATCGAAATATATAGATATGCATATGTCTTGGAATGCAGATAGTTGTATTGAAAAGGTCAAATTTTCAGTGTTCAATATGCAAAAAAAACATGTTGTCTGTTTTTGCTTACGATATGTGTTTGTCCATTGTAAAGGTAAATATGGTTGTCATTTGGAGATTGGAAATTCATAGAGTGTCGAATACCTCAAAAAATATTACATGTTCATCTTTCATATTATATGACCATGATGACAAGAAGAAAGTAGAGAGAGGCACCAATATGGGAGATGCCAGTATGAACGTCCACCATGCTAAGTATAGGGCTATGATATTGGGTCTTAAGGAAGCATTACATCATGAAGTTCGGAAAATTTGTGTGTTTTCTCATGATATGCTTGTTGTGAATCAAATTAAGGGTGTATACCAATGTAACAATGTAAATCTTTCTGTTCTTCAAGTTCAAGTGCTAGAGATTGTATCTCGCTTTATGAAATGTTCATATGTACATGTAAAAGTTAATAGAGGTAGGTTGGATGTATGTCAAGTGTCTAGGGCCACTATAAATGAAGAAGTGGTAGCGTTATTAGTACTTGCCATGGATGACATTGTAATATGATATATGTAGACACTGTATTTCCTTTTTTTGTTATGTACATTCATGTTTTTAATTATTTAATGGCTTGATACTTATTATCTGTGATGCATTTGTGGAATGGTAGACATAGCCTTTTTATTGCAGGAATAATGCAGCCTGTCGGGGAAATATTGTGACTATTATCACAATATACTCAGACCTTGTAGACATCGTACTCTTCCATGGCGTGTACTCTTAGAAAAATATATTTAGGCACTATAGCTGTCCATTTTGTTATTGTTAAGTTGAATTATGATTGTTTGTGTTTTTTTGTTATTTAGCTAGTGTTGCGGCCAACTTTGCCGCTAATGCATTCTGCGGACATTGCGTCTTCATTACAAGTAAGAATATAAGATTTTCAATTACCTTTTCCATTACTGCAATTAAAAAATAAATAATTGTATTATCTTTTATTTCAAAACTGATTTTTTAAGTAATTAACGCAATCTTAATTTAGGCACCTATGCATGGGCCTTCCATTAGAAGATCAAAACTGCGAAGGCCGAGATTGTAACTTTAGATATATTCTTTGGTACGTGTGTGCACTTTATCTACTAATTGTTCTAACATTGCTTTTTAATTTTTTTTTGGAATTTGGTATTATTTATTACGTGAGTAACAAGTTTTTATATTGTATGGATTGTTGATTGAAGGACGATGAGGCGGTTGTAGCGAACGTTACTTCACCGTCACATGTACATGCAGATATAGTTGTAGAGGAGGTAAAATCACCTAAATTTAATGTTGTATTTTCTATCTTAATTTAATTTGAATATATATAATTCATTTTTTGTGTGCATGTTATTGCTTTAGTAATTCTTTGTGCATTGTTATTTAAAAATTTAGTGTGATTAATAAGATTTTACTTGGATTGCTGATTGAAGGATGTTGAGGTGGTTACACAGAAGGTTGCTCCGCAAACACATGTATAGGCGGATATTGCCAACGAGGAGGTAAAATCACCTTAATTTAACATTGTATTTTTTTTTATCTAAATTTAATTTGATTATATATTATTCGGTATGTGTGTGCCTAACTAGTTTATATGTGCTTAATGAGTTTGTATGACTCACAAGGTGATATTTGCAAGGTTGATTGCTAGAGGATGCACCCAATGTTGCTTCTCCAGGTCATGCGAAGGATGATATCATCGTTGATGAGGTAAAATCAACAAATTGAAACTTGTTATTTATTGTTTTCTTTTATCTTCATTAGTGTATAACTATTTATATTATGTTGGTGAATAGGCTCCTCTTCACTATAGGAGGGAGCATTATGGGGACCACATACTTTATTATTACGAGTACCCCAGTTGCGATAGGAAATTTTATGAGTTACGGAGGCTAAACCTCCATATGGAAGATGCCCATTCCCTCTCTCCTGTTCCCCCTGAGAGGAAAGGGAGAAAGTTTACTGGTAAGTATCCTCGGCGTGCCTCCAAAAAGTGGAGGAAATACAAGGATTAAAGGGAGGGGAACATTAAGGGTGTGTTGCATAAGAGCTATATATTGCATAGGTGAAATATGATACAACGCATATGTAAGAGGGATAGTAAGACATCATTCGACAATCTTAGCAGACGCTCCAAGAAAGAGGTTGACGATACCATGTGAGTCTATAATTCAGATTTTTTGAGGAGTAAGATGAGGGCAACCTGTAGACACAAATATTACACATTAGAAAATATTTAGCCTAGTCATATATTACTATTTAGAAGGTTCTCAAGTGTACAAAGTATCAATTAATCCCCCCCTTTTTTCCATCTTTGTTTTATCTTTTACTTCGTCTTTCACGTATATTTCTCGATACCTATTCACCCATTTCACAACTTCTTCGATATTCTAGCCATGATTCTAGGCACCCTACCTTGCACTGGGGCGCCCCGGGGCACCCTGGTCCCACCCGCGGTGCCCTTCTCCATGTTTGACCTCTTTCACTCCTTTTTAGGTCACTTCTAGCCGTTGGTCTCCTTTATCTTTTCCTCAGTCGGGATTTTTTAGGATTAATTGTGAAATTAAACTTGAGAGCCCTATAAATATGAAGATTATAAGACCATAATAGGTGTCCTAGGTCATTACATCCTATCACTACTATCACTCCATATTGGGTTGCATCCACATAACACCATACATTCAAGCTAGGAAGTCTCCATCACACACATTCTTGGAGGAGGGTTCCTATACATTCTATTATACTATCCACATCTTATATAGCTACCATATCTCATTATTTCACAAAGTGCAACTGACACGAGAGCACCTAGGGCACTACATACACACACCCACTAGAACTACATCAGGGTCCATAATGTAGTGCAACACTGAATGATAAGTCCACCAGTTTGGTAGTTGAGGTCAGTCCGACCCCTTCTTCTTCTTCATGTACAGGGCATCATCTAGTTCATCTAACAAATCTAGTGTGACAAACAGGTAGGATTTCAGACCTAGTTGCGACACTTCCAAACATAGTTCCTGAGTCCTTTCACATTTCATAGTGCCTAGAATCCAGACTAGGGTGCCCTGGGGCACCCCAGTACACTCTCAGGTGCCTGTGTCACTTCAGATAGTCCAGATATACCCTTTGCAGGGTCCTTAAGTGATCGTCTGCACTTCCATATTTTATTTTTGGATCTGCGAAAACCTACGACAATCTACATTAATCAACTAAGTCATCTTCCCTCTCCTTCCTTTCCATTAGGGTTTCTATTTCATTTAACATAGTTTATTAATATTCATTTCATATAGATTTACTTTGTTTACTACATTCTAGTACTCATATTTAGATTAACATGAGAACACTAAATCCTCCCTGTAGGTTTAGGAACTTATTTTTGTTAATCATTTTGGTAAACCTGATCGTTCTTTCCACCGCCTTCTAGGGTTTTTTCCTCACCCCCTTTTCTCCTACAATGTCCTCTCCTTTTCAGGTCATGGCCCAATCTTCGTACCCCACCTATATACCTACCAAGGTCACCAATATAAATACTACAGCCACAGACTTCATGTGTGTCTACACTCAGCATCCCCCTCGCTTTCTCACCTCCCACCAGACTCATCCATCAACGTCGTCGTTACTCATTGCATTCATATCACTCCACCAATTGGTCCGACTGTTTCCATACCACCTCTAGTCATATATGTCAATCCACCAACTACTCCTAAAAGCAATGATATTGTAGACACCCCAATTTCACATCTATCCTAAATCAATTAATTCTCCTTCCTCATTTCCCACAAAAATACACTTCGAATTAATCAAATATAATTTGATTAATTATCCATTTCAAAATCTAAAAAATAACCCAATCCTCACCACATGTCATTATTCTCCATGTTTTTTCTACTATTGAATTAAAAATTCAAATTCAAATCCTCACCCACCCTTCGTGGTCCCCACTCACCTAAAATCCTCCACTTATGAATTAAAAATATAATTCAAATCCTCACCCATTCTTCGTGCCCCCCACTCATCTAATCTTGCCCACATTTTCAAACCATTCACCTAATCTTGCCCACATTTTCAAACCACTCACTTAATCTTGCCCACATTTTCAAACTACTGATTACTTAAATTAATCTAAGCTAATCACTCCCCCAGGATATAAATACAACCTTACCCCTTCCCCTCTAAACACACAGAGAATAAACTTGAATGCCATATTTAAGTTCTTGCATCCTTTGAGCAAAGAACATCATTTTGCCCTCGTCCTAATGCCCAAAATAGCCTCATAATCCTTTTTCCCATCTGGTGCAAAGTAAGAGGATCATTGTTGCAGGAAGGTCTTGCTCCATCTTGAATAAAAGCACCTACATATTACACAATCAGGGCTCAATCCAAGTTTCCTAGCCCATTCCGAGGTTTGCTATGAAACACGAAGGAGGAGGTATGATTATTGGTATTTTACTTCCTTGTTAGTAGTGTATTTTTCCTAGCTTACATTTTGGCACGCTTGGTGGGACATGATTGTTGATTCTACGGTAGGCCATGAAATGCTCTCCTTAATGGATGAATTTTTCGGTTACAATCAAATACGTATTGCTGAAGGGGATCAACATAAAACAAAATTTACTACACCATGGGGCACCTTCTGTTATAAGGTCATGCCTTTCGGCTTGAAAAATGCTGGTGCCACCTATCAACGAGAAATGACTATCATCTTCCATGACATGTTACATGATATCATGGAAGATTATGTTGATGATATATTAGCAAAATCTAAAACACGAATAGGGCATCCAAGTGTGTTGAGACACATTTTCGATAGATTACGCGAGTATAAGGTTCATCTTAACCCAAAGAAATGTGTGTTCGAAGTAACCTCTGGTAAATTATTAGGGTTTATTGTCTCACGAAGAGGCATAGAAGTGGATCCTACCAAAGTCAAAGCCATTATGGAAATGCCTCCTCCTCAAAACCTAAAACAATTACACAGTCTTCAGGGAAAGATACAATCTATTCGGCATTTCATATCACAGTTGCCTGACAAGTGTCATCACTTTAATCAGTTACTCAAGAAAGATGCACACTTTCACTAGAACCACGATTGCCAAGACTCTTTTGCTAAGTTAAAAGAATACCTCTCTAGTCCACCTGTTCTTATGTCACCAGTTGTCGATAAACCCATGTTACTTTATACATCTACCACTGAACATGCCATAGGAGCTCTACTAGCACAACATAATGATCAAGGAAAAAAATAGGTTGTATATTACTTTAGTCAAACACTTATTGAGCATGAAGTACGCTATTCCTAAATAAAAAAAGTATGCTTAACAGTCGCCTTTGCATTCCATAAGTTACGTCATTACTTTCTCAATCACACAACTAAGTTGATTGTCAAAATTGATCCTCTCAAGTATTTGTTGTCCAAACCCATTCTCACGGGAAGAATGTTTAGTTAGGTCGTATTACTTAGTGAATTCGATGTTGAATTTATTCCATAAAAATCAATTAAAGGACAAGCCCTTGCCAACCAACTAGCCAAGGCACCCCTTCCTGGCATAGAACCACTTCAGTTCTCTTTTCCTGATGAAGATATTCTACACATAGACATCGCGCCAGCTTGGACTCTATTTTTTGATGGATCTTGTAATCTCCATGGCTCAGGGGCTGGTATTTTTCTTATCACACCCAATGGACATGTTATCCCCAAATCATTTTGCTTAGCATTCCCATGTACCAACAATATTGCAGAATATGAAGCTCTCATCGCAGGATTAAAACTGGCTATATCTTGGAATCTTACAGAATTAGCTGTATTTGGTGATTCTTTACTTATCATCAAGCAAGTTACCGATGAATACCAGGTCAAGGATGAAAAACTTATCCCATATAAATGCATGGTGGATAGTCTTCGAAGCTATTTTTGATTAATTAGCTTTGATCAAATTCCCAGAATTTGTAATAAATCTATCGACGCTATGGCAACCATCAGATCCCTATTAGAAATCGCATCTAGTCAACCCCAGGCACATTTTCTTGTCAAACATCTCTTAATGCCTGCCTATGATCTTCCTGAAAACACTATGGTATGTGATTGTGGGTCTGAATAACCCTTGGTACCACGATCTTTATACCTTCATTCATGATAAAACATTTCCTGCTGACATGAAACCAATGCATAAACGTGCTTTAGCACAACGTGCTTCTCGTTACACAATTTTAGCAGAAACTCTTTATAAACGAGGATATGATGGCACCCTGCTCCGATGTCTTAATCAAGAAGAATCCTTGAGTGTCTTAGCTGAAGTCCATTCTGGTATCTGTGGAGCACACACAAATGGTATCGCCTTAGCCAAGAAAATATTGCGAGTTGGATATTATTGGCCCACCATGGAAAGTGACGCATGTCATTTTGTCAAACGTTGTCAAGCATGTCAAAAGCATGGAAATCTTATCCACGCACCTTCCCAGGCATTACAATCGATAACCACACCATGGCCCTTCTCTCAATGGGGACTTGACCTCATTGGTAAAATCAGACCAACATCTTCTGATGGACATAAGTTCATCATTACCGCTACCGATTACTTCACTAAATGGGTAGAAGCTATGCCTCTCACTTATGTTACCGGTAGCCAAATATCGAAATTCATTTTTAATAATCTCATCTGTTGATTTGGTATTCCATCCGCTCTGGTTGCAGATAATGGCAAAATCATTTAAAAACCAGGATGTAAAAGACCTAGCCAAATGTTTTCACATCAAACTTAAATGGTCCACTCCATACTACCCTCAGGGTAACGGTCAAGCGGAAGCAACCAATAAGACCTTAAAATCCATCATGGAAAAGATTGTCAACACCCATGGATGTAATTGGCATACTCAAATTTACCCCGCTCTTTGGGCTTACTGTACATCTTACCGCACGCCTACCGGAGCCACCCCATTTTCCCTTGTTTATGGTTGTGAAGCCATTTTACCTATTGAGATAGAACTCCCATCCTTGAGGATCTCCCTTAAAGATGTAATTAATGAGGATGAATACCGATAGTCACGACTTCAAGAGCTTGAGCTTCTCGATGAAAAATGACTTAATGCTCTCAATCATCTTCAAGTCTATCAAAACCGACTGCAACACAGTTATCATAAAAAGGTAAGACCCAGAGAATTCAAAATTGGTGACCTCATTTTAAAAGAAAATCAAAAGAATACCACTAAAGAACGAGAAAAACAAGGAAAATTTGAGCCTAATTGGTTAGGACCCTATGTAATCACAGCTAAATTTGGCTCTGGAGCCTATAAATTGGCCACTGAAGATGGTCAAGATCTTGATGAACCAATGAATGCAGTTCATTTAAAGAAATTTTATCCTTGAGATGTTCACTATTCCAGGATACAACGTGTACATTGTTCCTTTTGTCTTGCTTATTTCCGAATAATTTAAATTTATTCATTTCCATTGGCAGATATTTTCTTTATCAAAATCACATCTTCATATTTATCATCATGAGACAAGTGCTAGTATAAATCCTATTAAGTTTGTGAGCATTATACTTCATACTTCTTCCATTTTCAGTCACTTTCCTCTATGGTCATACCTAGAAGCTTACTGATGGTAATATATTCCCTTCAAATACATTCTCTCTTTCATAACAAAGCTCTAAACTTCGTTACCCAGTTCGTTTGGTCGTCCATCTCAGTCTTCGGTGTTGAACCCTCGCGTCCTACTAGTCGTGTGGGGCTGAGATTGGGGGCAGACGTTTCCTTCCCAAATACAAAGCACTATTGTAAAAAAAATCCATCAATTCAATAACTTATGAATAATTCATTGTCACATCTTTCGTCCTTCATAGTCTTTGGTGTTGAGCCCACACTTCTTACTGGTAGTGTGAGACTGGGAATGGAGGAAGGTGCCCTTACTCATCTATGTCTTGTCTTCGGTGATAAACCCTTGCCTCTTACAAGTGGCATGGGGCAAAGCGTAGAGGGTCATTCTCATAAAAGCATAAAAACATTGCAAAATATTCAAAAAAATAAAAAAAAAAAACAAAAAAAAAAGACAAAAAGGGAATTCACTCGCCTATATTTTGCCTTCGGTGATGAGCCCTTGCTTCTCACTAGTAGCATGGGGCAAGGCATAGGGAGTCATTTCAAAAATACAAAATCTTACAGTGCTTACAAATTATAGAATCCCCAAACACGTAATTTAGATGCCTAAGTGAAGAGAGAACTATCCCTTAACCTCATATCTTATCAATCAGCAGGCCACATAACTGTCTAAGTCTAGCATGTGACTCATAAAGTGAAAGCCATTTTTGAAACTGGTTCAGTACCGTTATGAAGAATGGAGTCACAATTTCCCAAAGGGATTGTTGTTAGCATTTGTCTCTATATTCATTATCTACCTCCTACGTCCTTCTTGATTCTTGGTGATGAGCCCACACATCTTACTAGTTGTGTGGAGTCAAGAATGGAGCTGGAATTCTTTTCATCATATCATCACCACCATATCCTGCCAATGGAAAGAGAATTTGTGTTATTCTGAGCATAAGTTACAACACGGAACACGGTACATATGGATAATATCCATGTTTATCGCCTCTCAAAAATAAGTCTGCACTCTAGTCCATAAATTGCCAATCACAGTGTAAAAATCTACAAACATTTGAAAATCGTCAAAAATCTAAAAACAATGTAAAAATCCAAAAACATTTGAAAATCGTCAAAAATCCAAAAACAGTGTAAAAATCTAAAAATCCAAAAACATTTGAAAATCGTCAAAAATCCAAAAACAATGTAAAAATCCAAAAATCTAAAAACAAAATCGTCAAAAATCCAAAAACATGTAAAAATCAAAAAATCCAAAAACATTTGAAAATTGTCAAAAATCCCAAAAACATTAAAAACATTTGAAAATCGTCCAAAATCCAAAAATAGTGTAAAAATCTTATTTGAAACTTGTCAAAAATCCAAAAACATTAGAAACACTCGTCCAAAATCCAACAAATTAAAGTAGAACTCGTCAAAAATCCAAAAACATTAGAATAATCGTCAAAAATCCAAAAACATTACACAAAATCGTCAAAAATCAAAAACATTAGCAAGAATCGTCAAAAATTCAAAAACATTTGAAAATCGTCAAAAAGGTATAAATATTTGAAAATCATCAAAAATCTAAAAAAATAGAATATATATAATCCACAAAAAAAAAAAACTCTAAAATAACCAACACAATTTAACCTTTGAACTATTATCCCCAACGAATGATCCAATCACCTTATGACTACCAAATTCAAACCACTTCTCCTCGCGTGAATCCTCGCTTGGGGCAAATCCGGCTCTCATTGTTTCCTTGTTTGAGGACAATGACCCAATACTTTACTATGTCCTCATACCCCTGCTTGGGGGCACATCCAATCAATCCTCACTGTGGAACACGTTAGGGACATGTTTATTGGTTCTTGTGTTGCATTATTAGTTGTAAATTATTAATTGCTTTCTTGCATCTTGATATATTACAGGGGGCATCTTGATTTTATGTATCCTGGTGTTCTCTCTAATATTCTTACGTTATCTGATTGCATGTCGTACTAGGGCATCATACTTTCTTGATGGCCTTTGTCTATGCTCTCTTCCATTTGCATATCGTATTGGGGCATCAAACCTTTTTGATGGCCCCTGTCTATGCTATCACGCATATTACAGTCTAGTCATCCTGATCTTTTATATCACGATGCATCCTGTTATGTGCTATATTAAAATTAAGATGTTTTTCATCACGTGAGTATCTTCCTGCATGATCAACATCTTACTTTGCACCCCATCCATTCACCCATACTAATACATTCCCTAGTTTGGGAATCCTACTTGATCACCATTGCAGTTTGCGAATCCTACTTGATGATCTTTCTCAAGTAGCATTCACTATCCAGCAGCTCCTCCTCCCCCACCATGCTCACCATGTATTTGATCCATTCATCCTCGCTCCTCATTTTTACTCCTCTGCCACTTATCCCCATATTACCCTTCTCACCATTCTTGTCCCCTCTCACCCATTTGTATTCTTTCCTTTCACCCTTTTGCTTCCCGCTTGACAATCTTACTTAATAACCCCTTCTATATGGAATCCTCAGTGGAGGTTTACCCTCTCCCTAAGATCTTCCCACTGTAGAAGCTTCTTCACCACCTCCCCTCTCATCAAACAACAATCACCACCACACACATCTTCCCATTCCACCTCTTCTGCTTCCCATTCTCGCATCATTACTCTCACCACGCGGGCATCCCAATTAAGGATTCCCCTCACACTCTCCGCCCTCCACTACATATATTCCTTCATCCATTCATGTTACACTCCTTTGTTTCCTTTTTTCTTATTATCACCTCATCTCATATCATATACCACTCAGGCATACCTCACTCACTCTTTTCTCATCCTTCCCCAAATCCGTCTTATGCCTGGTCATCCTACTTACACGCTTTCGTAGTATGGAAAATTCACTTGAGGGTTCCCCTTCAGTCCATTTTGTCATACCCTATTCCCACCAACTCTAACATCATCCTTCTTCTTCCTCAGCTTGGCGATCTTACTTAACCATTCCGGCTGCATGGCAATCTTACTTAAGACTTCCACTTAAGGTTGATCTGCCCTATGGCCTTCCCCCATCCCATCATATTTCCCCCATCTTATTTCTCCCACCTCTCGTCACGATCATCTTCTTCAACCTACCATTCCACCCCTGTCCCCAATATCATCTTGTCTTTCTCCTTGCATATCATCCCTGTCGGTTGGGTGATCCTACGAAACCTCTCCAGCAGCATGACGATCTTACTTAAGAGATTCTCTTAAGCATGACATGTCATCTTACACTCGCCCATCACTCTACAATCTCACCATCCATCTTTCCTCTTCATTCCCCATCATCACATCTTTTTACCACCACTATCACCCTCCTCTGCTTGGCAATCTTACTTAACCACTCACCCGGCATGGCGATCTCACTTAAGAGTCCCTCTTAAGGATGATCTGTCTCCTTGCCTTTCCCCATCACTATGCACCCTTCACCCTTCACTTTTTCTCGGCATTCCCCATTATCACATCCTTTCACCTCCTTTTCGATTCTCGCAAACACCACTTCTCGCTTGACCACTTGTCATCTCCAGTTTTTCTCACTTGGCAATCTTACTTAACCACTTCCGTCACATGACAATCTTATGTCAAGGTCCTCCCTACACTTAACTTGTCATCGTGAACTTCTCCCCCGCCTCATTCTTCGTTCACTTTGTTGATCGCTTCTTCCACCTGGTATCTCCTACTACCCACTTTTTCCTCCTACTATTATCCTTTCTCCACATATCCTCTTACAACATACATCTAATCTCTTCCACCTACAATCACGTTCTTTCCCCCCATTTTCCCCTTCTTGATCCATCATCCTTCATACCGTTTCTTCCCATTCTTTTCATGTCTTGGTTCTTCATCCTCACTTCATTCATCCTCATCACCCGCATCCTCTCCTCACTTTCACCTAGTCCCAACTCATCCCTCCCATTTTCTTTACTCTTTCCACATTCCCCCCACATTTCTACCCACACACGCATTCGCCATTATTGTTAACACTCCTATATCATTCTTTCATCATCATCTTCTCTTCCCGCGCTAATAATTGTAAATGGGTTTTCCCTAAAAATCATCAATCCTCATTCCGCACGACCTCATTCACTCCCTTGGACCTTCTAGAGTTTCCCTTCATTCCTTCCCTCCTCTAAGCCCACCACTCATTGTAAAAGGGTTTTCCCTAACGTCCCTTTGTTGGCGTTACCCTTTCCAATCCTCATTAGCTTTCTCCTTTTCTTCATTTTTTCTCTCACCCTTCCCCACCACTCATTGTAAAGGGGATTTCCCTAACGTCCCCTCATTGGCATTGCTTCTTCTCTCCCCCATTCTCTTTTCTCTCCTATTCTTTTCCCTCAATCCCACCCTTTCTTGTCGCTTCTTACCCATCTCTCCATCTCCTCTTTGCCCTCTTCAATATCTTTACTATCTTCATCATACATCCTTTTTCTATTTTCTCGTCATCCTAGTATCCTCATTTCATGCATCTCCGCATCTTTTCCAATCGATGTCATTCCTCCCCTCTTTCTTCTCTGAACATTCCTTATACTGTTCCCTTTCCACTTATTACCCCCTTTCTGTATTCCCTTCCTTCTACATCATTTTCTTTGTTATCCTCTTCTCTCTCCCACCCCTCGTCTTATTTCCCTTCCCCTGTATTGTCTCCTTCCCCTTTTTCCATCACATTTCCTCCTTACTTCCCCATCGATAACCTGGTTGTTCAGCGTTGTCCTGTCTTTTTTATCATACCACCCTCCACATGCATCTCCATATGGTCTGTTCCATATTCTTTGCCTTGGTCTTCCTCGCAATGACACGATTCCTTCAATATTCTCCTCTATATTGTTCTATCTTCCTTTCCTCTCCCCTAATTTTCACATTTCTTCTGACCACTTCTCCTTTTCTCTACCACCCCTACCTTTTTGTTCATTCTGTATCTGTTTCTCTTCTTTTCTCTCCTCTTTTTCACACTTTCCTCACCCCTCATAGTTTCTTTTTTTTCTCCGTTCTACTTCTTCTTTCGTCCTCTTTCCATTTTCATCCATTTCACCCCCTACTCCCACCTCATTTTCTCCTTCTTATTTATCCTTTCCCGTTTCCTACTTTTCTCAGCTCTATCATTTATTTCACTTCCACGCATCCCTCTTTACTATCTCTGTTGCTTCCTTCATTTTGCACATCTCTCTATTTTATCCCTTCACCCTCTACTCTGTCATTTTCCTGTTTTTGCCTTGTTTGTCCTTCATCATTCCCTTCTTCCCCTATCATCCCTCTCTCTTATTTCTACCTCTTCCATTCTTTTTTTCCCCTCCCCTATCTCCCTTACTCTTCTCGTAATCAACCCCCAATCCTATCCATTCCCTTTTCTCTTTCCCACACACCCTCACACCTAGCATTCAAGGCCGATTGAATCCTTTCTCCATTTGCGTCGTGCGGTCATTCCAGTCTCTTCCACTCCATTATCGTCCTCTTCTCTGCATAATTCATTTCTCTTCTTTTCGAGAGTTCTGTCATATATTCCATTCTCGTCAGTCCTCTCGAGGGGGCATCACCACATCTATCCATAATCACATCTTCTCATGACATTTTTGTCTTGGAGGATACTATGATATCCGTCACTCACCACTTTCTATTCTCCCCAACAAACATTCGCTCTACCTTTTGCTTAAAAAAAGTAGATTGAATTCTTCCCCCATACCGTCTACTTTCTTTGAAAGGACACTACTTTCATAGTACCCTTCCAAAGAGGGGAAAATGTAGACACCCTAATTTCACATCTATCCTAAATCAATTAATTCCCCTTCCTCATTTCCCACAAAAATACACTTCGAATTAATCAAATATAATTTGATTAATTATCCATTTCAAAATCTAAAAAATAACCCAATCCTCACCACATGTCATTATTCTCCATGTTTTTCTACTATTGAATTAAAAATTCAAATTCAAATCCTCACCCACCCTTCGTGGTCCCCACTCACCTAAAATCCTCCACTTATGAATTAAAAATATAATTCAAATCCTCACCCATTCTTCGTGGCCCCCACTCATCTAATCTTGCCCTACATTTTCAAACCACTCACCTAATCTTGCCCACATTTTCAAACCACTCACTTAATCTTGCCCACATTTTCAAACCATGATTACTTAAATTAATCTAAGTTAATCACTCCCCCAGGCTATAAATACAACCTTACCCCTCCCCTCTAAACACATGGAGAATAAGCTTGAATTCCATATCTAAGTTCTTGCATCCTTTGAGCAAAGAACATCATTTTACCTCGTCCTAATGCCCAAATAGCCTCATAATCCTTTTTCCCATTTGGTGCAAAGTAAGAGGATCGTTATTGCAGGAAGGCCTTACTTCCGTCTTGAAGAAAAGCACCTACATATCACACAATCAGGGCTCAATCCAAGTTTTCTAGCCCATTCCGAGGTTTGCTATGGAACGCGAAGGAGGAGGTATAATTATTGATATTTTACTTCCTTGTTAGTAGTGTATTTTTCCTAGCTTACAGATATTATAGACCAACTTAAGAATACACCAGCTAAGATATCCCTTTACAATTTATTACCTAATGCACCAGAATATCAGACTACAGTGGAGGCTGCTCTTCATGCCATTTATGTTGAACGTGATCACTTTAATGAAGCCTTCACCCATCTCATTCAATATCTTTGTAGTTTACTCCATTCGATCTCCTTTATAGATGATGAAATATCTCCTACTACCTATAATAACCATTGTGCGCCCTTTCTCATTATTGTCGTTATTAGTACTACCTATATTAAGTGTGTCCTTATTGACAATGGGTCTGCCATTAATCTATGTGCCCATTTCCTCTTATAGCAATTAGGCATTAGTGATAGTATCATCTCTTGTAACTCCACTCCCATCCATGGTTATTATTCTTCCACTCATACATGCTTAGGAAAAATCTCCCTTCATATTCAAGTTGGACCTAAAACCTTTCTTACTAAAGTCTATGTCCTCAATGCTTCTTTTCAATTCAATATTCTCTTAGGAAGGCCTTGGATCCATGTCATGCAATATGTACCCTCCATTATACATCAATGTATGAAATTCCTTCACGATGGTTATGAACATATTGTTATCATTGACTTAGAACCCTTTAAATATTTTCATATTGACCCTATCACTTCTATGCATGTCCCACCACCTCAACCTATTCCATATGCTAACCTAGATCAATATGATGTCAGCCAGTCTAGTGTTCCTACCTCTACTATTCCTACCATTACTTCTCCTGCTATATCTACTCACACTTCGACTATTATTTTTCCTAGTATCCTTGTGCCTGCTAGCACTCCATCACCACCACCCCCTACTTCTACACCACCTTCGAACGTCCTCGATAGCGCTACCCAAACAAATGATGCACACAACGATATTTCCACTGAGTCTGATGCGTGGTTGATGTTGTCAAACTCACTAAAGAAAAATTACAAAAACTTGATTTTACTCATCTCAGTGTTGACAATTCTTATTTTGAAGAAACATTTGCCGCCGATGGCTCAGGAGATTACCATTTCAAAAATCCTCCCTCCACTAATGCGATGGTTTTATATAAGGGCTCTGTTAACAATGTCAACGTAGTGTCATCTACCTCTCCCCTATAAGTCACCTCATGACCACCCTTCACCTGTACTTTATATATTAATAGGACATTTTGGGAACACATTCCTCTTGACCTCGCTAGTTTTGATACTATCTGTACACATGATTGCTTACCCAGGTTCGACATGACACTTAATGACATTTTTCCACCTCCCCATTCACCCCATATTTATGATGGTTATTTCCATATTACCGTCACTTATGGGTTATGAGTTTTTCACTTAACAATATCTGCTACACGTACTCCCCTTGGGTTTCCATTTATGCTTGGACGCTCTTAGCTTGATTATATTGGTGATACCGTTGACCCGCTTCATTACTCACTCTCCTTCCCCTGCCTTTCGGTACTGTCTCCATTGCTAACGATTCTTCTCCTACATACGTATCTAACATTTCGTGTTGGTGTGTTCATGGATGCCCACTAGTTGCTTTTATAGATGAAGAATATGCAATGAATGCCTACCTCCTTCATCATAATGCATCTTTATATGACCCACCTCACTCTATCACATACCGAGTATCCAACACCACTCCTATTGGTTTTGATCAAGACAATGATGATTTGCTTGATAACATTTCATAGTCCCCCTTTTCACATTAACACTTGGGGGACACAACACATTACATCCCACCCCCTCTCTATCCTTTCATACTTTCATATCCCTACACTACATATTTTCTATACAACTTCATCCTTTCCATAGGTACCCTATCTCATACATCACAACACCCTCATTACACAATGACACACCCTAATGATTCAGTTCACACTGGACCGTCGAGGGATCTTTATCACACTGAACCCCACACACTACACTACTGGACCTATACATATATATCATACATACTCTTATACATACCTCATCTACTCGTCATTTCTACCACATCTATCTCATCCATGCTATACTAGTCATCAACATATATGAGTCTAGTCTTCTATGTCATCCATACATCTTATACATTGTACATGCTACACTAGATTTCCTTATACTTGGGTCTAGTTTTATCTATCATCACTACACATTCTATTTCTGCCTACACATTTATTACACTACATCCCATATCCACTACACACTCTACATTACATTACCTACACTGCACATTCACCTACCTTGGTCCTCTACACTACATTTTTCTATGCGCTGTGTTCACCGCCCTATGACGTACTTTAGTTCCTAAGTCCATACTAATCTGCCGAGGGTTTACCAATCAAATGGACCTTACCTACATGTGACATATCTTCATACCACATTCCTCAGACTAGTGACCAACACTTTAGGCTATATCATCACCCACACCCATCATCAAATAGTGGTATACACCTTAGGTTAAATCACCACTCCTTCCATCAATTCTACATCATTCTATTACATTATATCATCTTCTATCATACCATCCTATACTCTTCTCCATCCAAAAATATTACATTATATCCTCACACCTTCAATTATCATGTAGTTTTATACACCTTAGGTTAAATCACCACTCCCTTCATCCAATTTACATTTTCATCCTACATCGTATCATCACTTATTCTACTATCCTATCCTACATCATTCTGTTGCATCACCATTCCTCCTACTCATCACGTAGTGGTATAAACTTTACGCTAAATCACCACCCTCACCTTGTTTAACATGTACTGACATACACTATAGGATAGATCATCACCTTCTTCCACCATCATGTAGTGATATATTCTTAGGGCTAAATCATCACTCACCCATTCACAAAAATCATGGTATACGCTTAGGCTATAGGGTCCATGCACATCTTTCTATACATCTTATCACCATCCTCTCATCTTCTATAATGATATACGCTTAGGGCTAAATCATCACTCTTCCAATTAAAAAATTTGTGATATATGCTTTCGCTATAGGGTTCACACACATCATCTCTCCACATGTTGCATTACATCACCATTACACATACACACTCATCGTAACGCACTAGACACAAACTACTCTACTCAACCATTTCCCAATGATGCACTCTTGTTTACGGTTCATTCTTGACTGCTGAGGGGGTAAATAAAATGAACCTCACTGCATACACTTCCATACACTTGGGGGGCACGTTGCTCCTATCATTCCATCTAGCATTCCATTCCATCCATCCACAACATACTGCATTGTCTTGGTAGCATTTACTTTTTCTTATTCGTGTTTTGCATGTTCACTTTACTACACATGTTAGCTTGCTTTCCTATATGTCATTATCATACACACATGCACGTTCACGCCTTTGTCTAGTGTGATCACAGATACATGACATTTACATGCGACATGGATGCTCACCTTCTACCCTTACTATACTAGTCATTAGGGGCACCCACATTTTTCTCATACAGGTGTTATTGTTTCATTTTTTACTTATCATCTTGTACTACTTGCTTATACATGCTTTGACATATTGGTTTTCACTCTAACATGCTAACGGGTGTTCCATGTGCAACACTTGTTTTGCAGGACTACATGTTCCCATGACTACTTGTATTTATACTTGTGTGCGTTGTTTGCTATTGTATGTGGGCTTTTCCCTTTGGTTGTGTGAAAACTTGATTATTTTTTATGACCATGATGGCCTTTACATGTCGTGCGACATCGTGAGTGATGTCCCGTGTTTGAAACCCACTTTGTGTGGTCTACTTATTTTCTTATTAGTTTACACTATTTTGCTTAGTAGTTTTTACATTGTCTGAATCTTTTACACTTATTTGCATGCATGTGTTTAGACTAACACTTGTATTGGCTAGCCATCCCCTTTTGTGCACACCTTGGTATCTACCAAGCACTTTCCCTTTCCCCCCTACAGGGATGAGTTGGTTACAAGGTCAGAGTGTGGTTGGTCCTCTTTTGGGGCCGCATTCTCCTTCTAGGGTCATCGCATGCTCCCCCAAAGAGGGGGGCATCATTGAGGGTTTCTACTAACATAACGTATATACACCGGTTCAGACACAATGAGTGAGTTCAAATTAGACTGAAATCCATACACAATGGCCGTAATAGGACATGGTGTCCTTCAAAAATTCTATGAAATGGTCACATGTTTAGGGATTACAGTGGGTGGCCTCTCTACACTTCTTCGTCCAGTGGCGTAGGATCACCCAAAAAACTAATGCGGTATAGAGATCTCTTCAACAAATTACAACAGAAGTTGTTAGAGTTGGAGGACACCGAGCATTTCCTCCCTACACTTCTTCAGCCAAGGTGGCGTGAGATCACCCGAAAAACTTGCGACATGACATGATATCCTTCTACACCCTTTTTTCTTGACATGGATCAAGTGCACATGTTCCATTTTTCCATGTACACTTTCTATTCTATCGTACTTTACATAACATTTTTACATTCATACATATTTGACTACTTGATCGTTTTCTACTTGTAGGTCCGTCGTATGAGAAACAAGCAGTCAAATTGGGGGCAAAAACAACAAACAATGACAATGAAAATGACAAAACGCCGTTACAGGCACTTGCCTTTACACTACAACATTCACACACGTGTTCCACCCTAGGTTCACTCTCTTCACCTTTTCGCATTTTTCATCTTTAGAATCCACACTCCTCCACATTTTACCTTTTTTCATTCCATGATTTTCATCCATTGGTGTGTATTCTTCTACACTCTGCACGGAAATTAGGTACACTTTTCTATCTACTCTATGTTACCGAGTTGTTCTCTCACCAACATAAAGTGGGGGAAAATGTAGACACAAATATTGCACATTAGACAATATTTAGCCTGGTCTTATACTACTATTAAGAAGGTTCTCAAGTGTACAAAGTACCAATTAATCCCCCCCTTTTTCCATATATTTTTTTATGTTTTACTTTGTCTTTCCCGCATATTTCCCGATGCCTATCCACCCATTTCAAACCTTCCCCGAGATTCTAGCTCTAATTTCAGGTGCCCTACCCTACACTGGGGCACCCTGGTCCCACCTTGGACACCCCTCTCTATGTTTAACCTCTTTCACTCCTTTTTGGGTCACTTCTAGCTGTTGGTCTCCTTTATCTTTTCCTCATTAGAATTTTCAAGATTAATCATGAAATAAAACTTGAGATCCCTATAAATATAAAGCTTATAAGACCATAATGGGGGTCCTAGGTCATTTCATCCTATCACTAATATCACTCCATCTAGGGTTTCATCCACTACATCGTCTTGCAACCACATAACACCATACATTCAAGCTAAGAAGTTTGCATCACACACATTCTTAGAGGAGGGATTCTATACATTCTATTCTACTATCTACATCTTCTATAGCTACCATAGCTCATTATTTCACAAAGTGCAATTGGCACGAGAGCACCTAGGGCACGACATACACACACTCACCAGAACTACATCAGGGTCTGTAATGTAGTGCAGTGCTCAGCGATAAGTTCACTGGTTGGAAGCTGAGGTAAGTCCGACCCCTTTTTCTTCTTCATGTGTAGGGCATCATCTAGTTCATCTAGCAAATCCAGTGTGATAGACATGCATGGTTTTAGACCTAGCTGCGACACTGCCAAACATAGTTCCTAAGTCCATGTATAGTTCACAATGCCCAGAATCCAGACCAAGGTGCCCTGGGGTGCCCCAATACACTCCTAGGCACATGTATCACTTCAAATAGTCTAGATATATACTTTGCAGGGTCCTTGAGTGATTGTCTGCACTTCTAGATTTTATTTTCAGATCTATGACAACCTATGATAGTGTACAGTAATCAACTAAGTCATCTTCCATATCCTTCCTTTCCATTAGGGTTTATATTTCATTTAGCATAGTTTATTACTATTCATTTCATATAACTTTACTTTGTTTACTACGTTTTAGTCCTCCTATTTAGATTAACACTAGAACCCTAAATCCTCCCTTTATGTTTAGAAAAGTGGAGGCAATACATGGATTAAAGGGATGGGAACATTAAGGGTGTGTTGCATAAGAGATCTATATTATAGAGGCGATGCATGATATAACACATATGCAAGAGGGATGGCAATACATCATTCGACAAGCTTAACAGATGCTCCAAGAAAGAGGTTGACAATGTCATAAGAGTCTATGATTCAGAGTTTGTGAGGAGTAAGATGAGGGAAACCATATTGGCTTTGAGAGAAAAGAAGGAAAATAGGGTAAGTTTATTGATTAACAGTTTAATTTCACTTGTTTCTCATTGTCAATACATAAACATTATGTATTTCACATAATTTATATGTCATTTTCTTCACAAGGCGAGGAGGGTGAGATGGATGCAGAAGTGAAGGGAGTCATTCACAAAAGAATTGGTGGAGGTGACTGTGAGGTAAGTTAGTCGTTTTATATTTAGTTTTGTTAGTTAAACACTTGTTCATGAATCACTCAATAAAATTTTTATTGATACAATATGTATGTAGGAGGATGACATGCCATTGCTGCATCTATATGGAAAATGTAAAAGAAAATTAGCAACGAATCCAACCAACAAAAAACAAGTTGAGGTAAATACAAGTGAACACAAAATCTATAAATTGTAATTTGTATTTTTGTTATAAAACCATTGTAATAAAAAGTTATTAATTTATAGGTTGGTTCATTACAAGGGGGTGATGCAGTGGCACCTTTTCATCTGATCATGGATGTGATACTGCAAGCAATGGAGGACATGGTAAGTCTTGGACCTTATTGGAAATGTAAATTTCAAGCTATCATTTTCCCCTCTAAATGTAAAAAACATAAATTTGTATTGTAATAAGGAATTTTGGAACTTGTTAGATTTATAATTTAAGTACTTGCTTTAAGTGAATAAGTACTTGTTTTAATTAAATAAGTACTTTTTTTATTTCTAAATATTTACTAAATTGATATGTAGATATTGCCATCTCTATGCATATCTTTGATAAATAATTATGACATAAAGGTGTGTCAGTGTTAATCGTTCTTGATATAACACTAAAAAGTATGGAAAAATATGTATAATAGTCGTTTAAATATGCACAAGATAGTGGTTTATATGTAGCCATCATCCTAATGAGTTAGATTACAATTTAAGTTATATTCATAGTTATTAAATACGGTCAAATGTTCTTGATTTTATGTTTTATGTTTTTCCCATTTTTCCATGTGGACCATATAAAATGATGGAATTTATATGGTTGCGAAAAAATATATTTATTTTTTGAAAGTATAGAAATAAATATTTTGAAATAATACATGTTGTTTATTATTAATCCATGCCATAATATGTCTAATTGAATTTTTTTCAAGATTTAAACCCCATAGTATTTAGAGGATTTTCTGCTCATTTTTAGAAGTATTTACATGGTTTTCAACAGCTCCATAATACCTAAAGGATAAACAAAAATCTAACAATATTTGGAAAGAGGTGACTGATACAGAGCCCAATCCCACTAAACCAACTTCAAATTTTACAATTCATTTAAAATACGAATTTTGATTATTTGACCTTTATCTTGGTTTCCTACTCTAGTTCACGAGCTTCTTCCAACATGTAAAAATCCTTATTCTAGCCTTCATAATATTATCTAATGCATATACCATGTTCCTACTTCTCATTTAGTGCTAATCCAACCTTAAAGTGAGTCAAACCATTCAAGAGGATCACATAGCTTACCCAATAGAAAAGTCTTCCTTTCTTGGTTTCTTGAGCAACTATCTACTATCACAGTCATAGTTAGAACTAATGGTGTTTAACCAACACAACTTGATTGCACTTTCTAATACCTTTTAAGGAGTTCATTAGGTACCCTAGGTTTCAACTCTTGGTTCCTTTATTTGACCTTTAATCACTTGAGACTCTTCTCTTTATCTTCTTGCTTTACTAGCCCTACTGGACTGTATCTTCACCCATATATCCCAATATTTGAGGTTTCACAGTCCACTTTCAATACCTTTAGAAACCCATTTTAATGTATTAACAACATGTAAAGTCTCAGTATTGAATACCAGATACAATGCCTAGTTCGTTAGTAATAAGGTCTCTTCAAATAGGTCTTCCACTAAGTACTCTGCCCTCTCTGGAGACTGTCTTAATTATCTTAATTGTTGACCCTTAGTTCATTGGAAATCTTTCAAATTCTTTCTTAAGAGTTGGTTAACATACTATTTCAAAGTTCTCAGGGCCAATATCATTGTTTAGGAGCTTTAACTCTCAATTTGAGACAATACCTTAGATTCCATACACTACTACAGGTCCAAATATACAATGTCATCATGTAAAGGTATCAAGAGTCTGTGTAGGGTTTAGAAACTTATTGATTATCTCTTAGAACTCCTCTATATACTTTTTCATGCCAAGAATTCACTTCCACATATGCTCTCATTGACACTCACACAATCAACATCTTTATTCCATTTTCCTAGTTCAATGTACCACAGTCTTCTGAAACTATCTGTTATATCAACTAGAACTGGTGAAAGGTGTGTTTTTAGTAAACTAAGTCAAGGTTCACTCCAAATCCCAAAAGGTATGTGCATCGTGCTTCCCTAGAGAATTTTATCTGCCCTACAACAATTCGCTTCCTCTACTCAGTTAGGTGTATAATCCTTTCCAAAACTACCCTAATTTGTCTCCCAGAATAGAGTTGTCAAACTTCAAGGGTTTCCAAAGCAAAATATGTGTTTCTTAATTTTTTGCATTCCCTAATGGGTCCTCTGAGACATTTTCTTCTCATCAAAATGACCAACTCATTTGGACTACTAAAGGAATATTACATGCTAGAGTATCTTTCCTCACTTCACAAAGTGTCACTTCCAAAAAGTAATGATCACAATTCAAAAAACATCAATAGGGAATATCAACATTTATAAATTACCTTTAAACTGCATGCATGAATTTTAAGTTGGCCTTGTACAAAGTTTAGATCACACTATTCCTTCTCAATTCGTTCCTTGACTGTTAACCCTGACTATACCTCAAACGTTCTAGCACAGAAAGCTTCAAGGAATTGTTATAACTTACAAACCCAACGTACATGCAAGAATTTAATAAATGGATCATACTTATCTCCTTATCATTCTATAGCTACCATCTTGCACAAGATCCGACATTAGACATTTTATCAAACACAACCAAACACAAATTTCACTTTTATACCTATTCTTACAAGCTACAATTTCTTAAATTCTTGGAGCCTCGGCTCTCCCAAGCCTTGGATTATTTGAATGATGCCTTATAAATCAGTTACTGGTCCTTTAAATTTTCATTCCCCTTCAATTACCACCAAGTTGTGACCTTTCAACTTCCTATTTAGTCACTTAGATAACTATTCTTGCTTCAACTTTACAAGATACATATGACCAAGAGCTTAAACTCTTTACAACTTATGGAATCCTTAACAAAGAGCATTACAAACACAAGGAGGTGTCTTAGCTCCAATACAAAACAATAGGAAATACAAAACTTATATAATCTATGCAAAATAGGCCTTCAAAACTCTGATTGCACTTTTGGAGAGAAAGTGGGAAATTTGAAATTTGAAAGGCCTAGAATCCAACTGACACACTTAAATATCACCTAATGACCTATACAACCTCACTAACATACTTCCAAGTAAAAATATAATGACCCCATGCCTTATTTTTAAGGTGGAGATGATGCTCCTACATCAGTGACAACCAAAACTAAAGAGGTGTGTTGTTAGTAAACTATATAAAGACAAAAAAAATCAAAATACAATTGTGATTCTGCAAACCATTTGAAAAAATGTGATAGAAAACTATGAAAATGTAAGTAGTGAATATTTAACAAGGTATAAACAATTATCATATTTTCTTATCTGCAAATTATCGTATTTTTTTCTGTATTTATCTTATTTTTTAAAAAATTTGTTTGATTTCTAATTTAAGTACTTGCTTTAAATCAAGTTAGTATTTTCATTGTAAAGGTAGGGTTTAACATATTATTTGAAACATTGATTCATCTCCATATGAGGATTAATTACATACATTATGGTGTATTAATTGTATGAAATTTCTACTTTTAAGAGTGATTTGTTTGGATATGGTATGTTTCTTCTAACAAAGATTTATTTCTTTAAAATTTTAAAAGTGGTTATGATAAATATGATGCTCTTACATCTTTATATACTTTTTTTAACTCAAATTTACGTTCATTTCATTGACTGAAGGAATCTCCCGGGACCCATGGGAGAGAGGAGAATGAGCATATAGACATGCATGCCGGTTTATATGTACAAAATTAAATATCAGTTGATAATGTTTTTCACATATCCACGAACATTTTATTATGATATATTTTACTACTTACTGCAACTAATTTAATGTGCAATGATCGCAGGCATTTGTTAATGGCCACAAGAGAGAAGGGGAGGAGCATATTCTGTTACACGAGGATTTACTAGTAACCTTTACACGAAGTAAAACTGAGATTCTATATTGTGAATCGTTTTATTATATAAATAGTGTTAAAGATAGGAATAAAGCTATACTATATAAATTTATTTTTGCTTGGAATAACTATTAGTATTCTTTCAAAAGACTAAAGTGTTCCCATAATTCAGGTCTCATCCACTCCTGCTACATCTGTAGCAATTCCCGCTACGGTGCCATCTATTGGTGATGAGGTGGATGTCTAGATGGAGGGACAAGTGGTGGGACATGGAAAATTGCACAATGTTGGTGCTGATGCAATCTGCCATGGGAAGAAAGTTCCATCGGATTGTGTAGTTGTTAATATCCTCAATTTCATCGATATTGATTTCCCTCTACACTTTCCTGGTGCTTTCAAGGACATGTTGGTGGATGTTGTCAATGGATTTTCCATTTGGCCAATTTTTGATGTGCATCGTACCCAGTCACCTCAAGGTTTAGCTTGTTTGCAAATGTGTTACATACAGTTATGGCTTTGTGGTATTCTTAGTATATATTTATTATAGTAACACAAAATGATTTAATTTTGTAGGATGATGTAGTACCTGCCATAAAATCAAGGCGGGAACTAATTATAGGAGTGTCATCTAACTCAATACATAAGAACCCCAAAATAAAAAATCATATTTCAAAATAATTACCTCCGTTGCGTGCACTAGAAAACAAAGGAAAAATTGATTTCATATGATTAACCTAATTATTTCATAACATTAACACTAATATAATGACAAAGACTAAATTGTTATAATTGTGGATTGTTTTAATACAATAACATTAACATCAACATGTGTTTTAATTGTGGATTTTTTTGATGTAATCATGATTACAGTTGTCATCATTGTTTTTGGTTTGAATGTGCCATGTGGCATCACAATGGTTTGATTAATCATGATTATGGTTGTCATAATTGTTTTTTGTTTGAATGTGTCATGTGGCATCACAATGGGTTGATTATTCATGATTATAGCTGTCACAATTATTTTTTGTTTGAATGTGTCATGTGGCATCACAATGGGTTGATTATTCATGATTATAGCTGCCAAAATTGTTTTTTATTTAAATGTGCCATGTGGCATCACAATGACAACCACAGGTAATCATTGCATCTTCTCGCCACTTTATTCTACAATCATGTGATTTTCCAAAATACTTAACACGTGAACCAATTTTTTCCTCTATTTATTATAACATTCTAACATTGTTTTTTATTTGTATCATAGTTAATCTTTGAATCCTTTTTCTCCCATCCTTCAATAGCAGTTAAGGTAATTTCAATTTCCTTACAAATTTATATTAGTTTTTTCACTGTGCAAATTAAAATTTAACCAAATTGAGCTCTTACTTACTTGTCGAGTAGATCATTAGTTTGATATATGGGAAATCTATTGTTGATGATTGCTTTATTCAAAATACTATTTAGCACTCCCATCCTCATTTTTTCCAATACAATCATTGCACCACAGCCGCTTGTTTATAGAACTAAAGGCATGTTTGATTTTCTCCAACTTTAGAACAATCTGTAATATCAAAGGTAAATGGGTTTTGCACCTTACAAAGATGAGTATGGTTCTACCAAGTGTAAAGTTATTTGATGACCTTCATTTAAATGAGAATTTCAATGTCATGAGTTCATTCTTCTTCTATAATTAATTATAATGTTTTATTAAATAGAAATGAACTTCTTGTCATTTTTTTGGAACCATCCATATATAAATTTGTGCATGTCCTTGGTTCCTTGTCTTCATTTTCTTTTAGAGAAGAAGCTTGACGATCAATATTTTCATATCCTCCTAAATATCTTTAGGTTGAGAAATTTATCTTGTGTGGTCTTTAAAAGAAAATAACATCTAGAAACATATTCACCATCCTCAACATTTTTTCAGTTGAAGGCTTGAAGCATAAGTTTCCAAAACTATTATCTCAAACTCTCCTAAGGTTGTTTATATGTTTTGTTGCAGTTCTTAGATGGTATGAAGACATTTTTCCTTTTTTGGGATGGTTTAGGGCCTCTCCGTTTCTCTTTTTTTTAGTCTCCTCCTCCTAATGTTATTGACACTAACATAAGAACAACACATTTCCTTAGCGAAGACTCTAGTCTGGTATTTGAGTTTTGGTAAATACTCTATACTGTTATATTATGAGATTGTGTTCAATAATTTTGAAATTTCTACGTTACGTGTGTTGTACACAAACTAAAGAACAACGCGTTCACTTGCCAAAGACCCCAATGTATTCTTTTGGTAAGGACATATTGTTATTAAGAACCAACACCTTTCCTAAGGTTGAATCAATTCCAAGGGCTCAAGTGCCACTATTCAAAAAATAAGCTATGGAGTTTTGTATTTTAAGACGTTCATTTTTTTTAGTACAACACCTTTTTCACATTGGTTTCTATCTAGTCAATGGGAGAACCCCTTGATTGTTGCAAGTGATCATTTGGAGCAATGTTTGTAATGGAGTTTACTTGAAGATTCTCATCGACAATTACTATGATGGCTAAATTGTTATGGATTGGTCCTTTCTCAAAGTCTACTGATAGTGCCGAAATATACATTTCCCCATTGTAGACTCTCCTATCCCCCACACAACATGTCTAAAAACATATAAAAACCAACAAAAAAATAAGGATTTTAACCAAGACAACAAAATTGTTTGGCATCAAGGAAAATATCAACCTGTCCAACTGATGGCTCACATAACTCTGCTATGTTTATTTCCTTTAACATTTTTTCTACATTCAAATCCAAGCATATGAGATTGGATGAATCATCCAAATAATCGTGATGTTAATGATTCAAGAGTTAATGATGTTAATGATATGAATATCACCTTCTATATGTTCTTTTCTTGCTTATACCTCCTTGGTATGAGAGGTTAGCATATATTTTTGGAAATTCTACTCATAACTACACATTTCAACTCCCTTACGACCCACATCCATTTGTTCTATAGTTCTGTCCTACTGCAAGTTCCTTTTATTAATTGTTGATGCTATCTTCAAACCATCTTTCTGTATATTCAGTTGTTGGTTATTATGAACTTTTAGGTTTCTTCTCGTGTCATTCTCAGGAAGATGATAAGGATATTTGCTTCTCTTTCCTTGGTAAACCTTAATTTTTGTAGGTGTTGGAGTCCCTTGTCTCTATTTTTGGGATCTATGTTTATTTCCCCAAGTACCTTGCCTCTCCACAAAGTTTTTGAAGACAATATTCTCACACTGTCATGTCCAACAAATCCTTTCAAATTATTGCTTCACAAAAAGTATCTATTTAGATAAGATTTTAAAAAATGGTGAGGTGAATCACATGTAAAAATTAGGAGGCACAATGTAAAATGCATCAAGGAATAGGATGATGGAATTCAAAGGTATATTAATACTTAACCCACACTTAGAAATTACAAGGAAATTTAAATAAGAAGAATCGATTCATGAGAATGTGCAAACAAAAACTATATCGAACATCATGTATCTCCTCTCTTCATTACAAATTACAACATAGCTAATAATAGCTACACTCTTGATCTATTTTAGTATTTTTCCTAATTTATAGGATATGATGAAGTTCGTTTATCTAGAGGGAAAAATAATTCATGGGAGGGGGTGTCTAAAAATGTTTAAAGAAGTAGAGGTCATTGTTGAGTCTAGTAATCCTGAGTTGCATGTGTGTTTGCTTAGAATGGTCATGGTAAAAAATCATGTTTATTCTTTATAGATTTTTTTTAATAAAAACCCTACCTATATGATGCACTTGTTGTAGATGTTTTGTTAAGTTCTAGTTTTACGCAAAATGCATGTATGATTAAGAACGTCAGTGGTAAGAGATCACAACTAGAAAGTCCATGAACTATTTAAATTTGCATGAAATATTTTTACACGGAAATAATTAAGGACTTCAATTTTATAATTATCATGGTACAAGCCCTTGAACCAAAAGTAAGGCAATGTGGAAATATGTTGTAAGTTTAACTTATGACTTTTTTATTATCATGGTATAATGGGCACTTAAAACTGTTTTATTCTGTGATTAATTGAGAAATATCATTGTGTGTCTATCACATTTCCAGATTCACATTATCAACCGTGATGGTTCGGACTAAAGTGCCCGATATTGAGAAGAAACTTGTAAATGTCAAAGATACATTGGAAAATGCAGAAAAGTTTGAGAGTGACTCGGTTGCATCTAAGAGGAGAAGGGGTGACATGCGGTCTAATATCTTTGGAGGTAAATACCATAACAAATTGTTTACTTAGACATTTTATTTACATTGATTTGCTAATGTAAAGACCGTAACATAATGTTTTCACACAGATTCGCTCACCCCTAGAGTTTCTGTCCTTGTTGAAAAGGTACGAGGAGATGACGAAAGTTGACCAAAAACATATAAAGGTTTTGGAAGAGAAACTTGCATTTTATGAAAAAGAGAACAAACAACTATGAGAAGAAAGAAAATTTGTAAGGATGAAGCTCATGGATCTACACAAGTCAAAGGCCAATATGGAGATGGACACGTGTCAACTACAAATGGCACATAAAGGCCTGTAAACAATGAGTGTGGAAAGGCTAGAAATGTCAGAAGTTGCCATGGAAAAGGTTTAAGAGATGGTGGCCATTTGCGAGTGGGAGCACAACCACTTGAAAGAAGTGCTCAAAAGCACGTTGGGTTTTCCCAATCAATGTAATGATAAAACAAATTAAAAAGGTGTCATTGACACATTTTTGTAAAACCGTTTATTGTTATAATTTGTAACACATCAAACTGTATTTGATGTGCAAAACATATTAATGGTAATAACGTTTGTGTATCATTATTCATTGTCCTAATATAGTAAATTGTGTTGGTATTAGAAAATTATGTAATGATTGTGATATGCTAGAATGTTTCTATCTCATTGCATCAAGAATATATTTATGTAATATGTAGATAAATGATATTTTAGTTTTTGTTTTAGATTCACATGTTCTTATTATAATTATATTTTATTTTTAGTTATTATATGGATTTATATGTCTTTGTTTCAAGGGAAGAAGGTTGGTAAGATAAAATAATATGGCAATGATGAATAAAATATTACACGAGGTTAGGAAAAATTGTAAGTGTGACATTAATTTCTTGAATGGATTTAGTTCTATTAGCAATATCCCTCAATTAGAGTAGAGAAAGGAATTATATGGTTTCTCTCTCTATATATTTTTAATCAATATAAATTTTCTTTGAGTTGAGCCCCTCTTGGCTTTGTAAGCTTCCTCCAACTTGAGTTTTTGCCTCCAACGAGTAGCTTTCTATGTAGATAGGTGCTTAAAGGAAAGCTATCTAGATCAAGTGGAATCCATTTGGATTTATAATATGATTATTCATGGCCCCTCTTCTTATAAGTGCTAACTTTTTTCACATATAACCTTAGAAATGTGGTAGTTCTTTAGATTACATCATTCCACTATTAAATCTATTGTGTATTTCTTATAGGCAATTAAACAATGTTCCTAATACTTATGATGTATCCTAATCCATAGATGGGTAATATTGAGATAAAATCGTGACTTTTTACTTTTAAAGCTAGTAATGTTCTAGGTATTGAAAATAATTATGGGTTGTTCTCAAGAGTAAAGCAATCTCAACCACCAAAACTAATTGTTCATTATTAGTGAATAGGGATAAATGATATTGTTCTACAAAAAAACATGGTCTAATCTCTTAACCAACTTGTTTTGTACTTGTTGAAAATGGTACTGGGTGAACTAAGAAGACTTACCAACCAAAACCAATTTTTATTATTTGAACAATTTTAGATAAACCATATATCCTTTGTTATATTTTTTATCCTTAGTCCTATCATTGTAGTTATAGGAACTCATTTTTCATTAAGAAAATTAGTTCTTTTAAGACTATATCTTGCATACTTGGATCTAAATATGAAAATCACATTTTCATATTGATCACTAAATGGTTTACATATTACGTAACATTTTCAAAGTAAATAGGATTAATTGTTTTTTGAAAATTATGAGTAAGTAGAAAATAAATCAACATTTTGATTACCTTCATTATGATCATAGATGTGTCAATGACTTGTTGTCTTGCTTCTTCTTCAAACTTTTGAGTGTAGTGGTCTTGTATTTGGAATGTTGGTATAAGGTGTTGCTTCTAATATGGATTTTGGAATTTATACCATTGTGTAGAATTATTTTCCTTGATGAATGAAGATATCTTAGTTCTCAATTGAGGTGTCACACGAAAAACCGCCTTGTTAAACCTGACTGCTAAGTCTAAAAGAAGGTATTCTAACTGGAGCCATTTCTTCATTTTATTCATGCCGTAAGTTTATATTTAAACTAACTAATTTTGACTGGTAAATTTTGCACTTTGTATATTGTTGAAATCAAAATGCCATTTTCAACATTCATTAATGTAATGGTCATGTTCATTACAATAGTGACAGAAAAATTATGATTTGCCATAATTTTGTCTTGAAAGTACTTATGTTTGTATTTTTTGCTAATACATCTAACTCTCCAAGTTTTCCCCCTTAAGATTCTTGATGATGGAAGATAGCTACTAATCAAGGATTCAAGCTAAGGAGGTTAAAAATACCTTGTAACTATTGTTGTACGCATTGATCAATCAAGGTGTTGTACACTGGAGCTCGAAGACATGTTTTAATGTTGGTGAATGTATGCATACAATAGTGAGTGTGTGTGTAACTGTTGTGAGAGAACTATATGATTCAATTTCTTGTTAAAGAAAGCAATATCTGATATTTTTTTGGTTTTCATAACCTCTTAGGTATAACTGTAAAGGAGTTTGCATTGTATCTTGTTGATTGGAGTAAAGTTAGAACAAACAACTGAATTGTATAGTTGTGAGCATCGTTCTAAAGCATTTAGATTATAGTGAGAGTGATAAACAAGTGAGAAACCAATTCAAAACCTCTTTTGGGATATTACAATTATGTATACCCTGCAAAATAGGGTTTCGAGGAAACATAACCGACTATCTCAAGTTTTAACCAATGAAAAAATTTGAGACTTTGAAGTAATCATATTTGGGTGTTCACGAAGCTATTGCAAAAAGAATATAGTTGATTCATTTCCGTTCGAGAGAGATCTTCGTGACAATAGTGTGTCATAGTTGTGCCAGACAGAAAGACTGTTGTATCTTGCAAATTAAATCCATTTCCCGAAATTAGGGGAGCCATACAACCATTAGTATAGCTTAAGGAAGATAAGGAGAGAGTTAGACGACTCTTATTTAGTCTTGAAAGTATTTGGAGATAAATAAAACCTTGACTATGCATTGTTTCAGGCCTAAACTGAGTCAGTTGTGCTTGTAACTATTGTGATGATCTTGTAAGGTCACCTTTTTAAATTGAATCTCACTTCACAAGCAGACAATATACTAAAAGGGGATTGATAAGGCGTTTCCAAGGAAAATAGGGAGGCTTAAATGGTAGAAGAGCTAATGAAATCACCATGCTTGTGCTTAAAAACCTTAAGATCATAGGTGAATTGTAAATTTGGGTTAAGGGTGAGTAAGTTAATCAATTATTAGGTTTCAATGGCCTATATTATTGAGATAAGAGGGGTAAAGGAAATCGAACATGAATGAAGTAGTGAATGAATGGGTTTAAGCTCATTAGATACATTTACATGAAATTACCATTTCCTAGCCTTAACAAAGAGGAACATTTTGCAAGATATAGGTTGGATTGAATTAGGCTGTCTAACCCATCCTGTTTGAGAGTGTGTGATAGTCTTAGATGCTCTACATTATAACTTCATGGTTAGATTCCTTTTTGCATGAAATATTATTAATCAAAGAACAAAAAATGTGCATAACACAAGTACCGATACAATAGAACTTTTCATAAAAGAGATGATGATAGATTTGCTTTTTATTTTGACATAGATAAGACATTAGGAACACTATAGTGAAAAATACTATTGATCAAGGATGCGTGTAATTATGAATAAATTTGTGCAATGTTGTTAACTTATGTCAATCTTTAAAAAAAACATACATTTCATTGATATAGAAAGACTACCAAAAACATTGCCAATTTATTTTTAGTAGTGTAGTTATGTGGATAGCCTTGAATATAACCACCCCTAGAGCTTAGTGTCAAATTCATTGGCCATTTCCAAAAAAATTAGTGGAAGTTAGATACCATGTTAAACTTCAGTTTGGTAATACTATCAAAAAATGAATTATGTGTAGTAGAAAATGAGCTAAAACAATACGATTTTGAATTAAGATAATCTGATTCTTATCCCTGTAACTATTACCTAAAACAATTGGAATTTGAGTACAACAGAAAATCCGATTCCAAATAATGTATCATTGCAGTAAAAATAGTGTTAAAGTAGTTAAGAAACATCAGTGATTTGAGTGGAAAAGTGCTCTAACAAAACTTTTTTGATGACATTATACAAGAGAGGCATCAAAAAATGAAGAAAAGGTTAGAAAAACACACATAAGACATAAGAAACATGATGATCCTAAATTTCATCCATTGAAGCCAAACATATTCATGGAATAAAAGAGCATACTTTTTCAAATGATCTACAAAACAAAAATTTCATCCTTACCTTCAGATTATGGCAGGCCTAAGATAACCCATTGATATAATTCTCCACTTTTGATAGGGGATACCATTTAGTTGAAGTAATCCATAAGAGGTATATGTGATCCCTAAAGAATATAAAAAATATCTTAACCAACCAAGATTTCCTCTTCTTGTCTTCAATGTATTTTGTGAGCTGAATTGTGCCAACATTGTTTAGTCCCCCAAATGTTACACTAACTAATAAAGTTGGATAACAAAGATGGTATTTAAGACATGTGTCCTTATATCAAGATGAAAAAGAATTTGCAACCATCCTGAAATTTCAATTAATCATTTTCTTCACCTCTGTAAGTGTTCCATTTAATAAGATGCTTGAGACTGAGGTGGTCAACCTTGATGAAAAAATTATTCGCAAGGAGAAGTTGATGCCAATTGGCCACTGCATAGAGGATGGTTAACATCTACTTACTGTACATGGACATGCACTTCTCTCTATCTTTCATCTTCATGCTTTCAAGGGAAATAGGTTGGCTATCTTGAGAAAGAACTATACCAGCCCAAATTCATAGACAACGATGTGTCCATGAACTCAAAGTTGTATTGGTTTTGGATATTGTCATCTTCAAGGAAAATAGAGCTAGTTGAAGCCTAAGGGTATTTGCAGCTAAAATGAGTTGTTGGGAGTCTTGGTTTGTGATAGAAACATTGAGTAAAATGAGGAGATCTTGAGTTTAATAAGTATAATGCATAGAATATGGACAATGTTGACTAGTTGTGCATACAGAGGATGCAAAATTTAGGTTTGTTAGAGTCTCAATCTTCAAGGATATTGAAGGACAAACCAAGAAAGGTATGGATGTTTTATTTATTTATTATTAGTGATCAATTTTTGAATGATATCATGGATTTTATATGCAGTTCAAGATTGTTAAACAAGGCTATTTAGTCACAAGGAAGGGTTAAGAGTCAAAATCAAATTTTGAGTGTGCAAACTTGAGAAAAAAATTGTGTTAAGTTTTTTAGAGGCAGAGTTAGAATTTATGCAAGAAGATGCAAAATCACAATGAAGATTTGAAGAAGGTGATTTCAAACTAATATCAATTTATTAGAACTCTTGAATTTGAGTTGTAAGGTTTTTATAGTCATTTATCTCTTCATAGGACTGAACTAGGGCATGGTATAAAATCATTTCTAACTAACTAATTTACATGAAAGTTTCATGAAATATCTGTCCCAACTAATAGAACAAGTCCTCCAATTTTCAAGTAAATTAGGCACGTGTGGTTCAAGATCTTTATGATAGAATTATCCAAGTCTGTGAAGTGGTGACAGTGAGTAGGGTAAGTATGTATGATTCGTGAAAATTTCATTAAATGGATGTTTCAATGCCTATAATTTATATTAATGAAGAATTAAGGCATGTGGAAGGTTTGCATGAGTGTTAAAGGGACTGTGAAAGTAATTTTCGGTCAAATTTCACTCACTAGCTCTTATTCTTTGCCTAAGACAAGATTGTCTAACTTTGTTTATTCAAGTTATGGATTAAGAATATAGGAAAGGTTATACATGTATTAAGGCATGTAAGGGAGTATTTAAAAAAGTGTTTAAGATCCTCTATCTCATTCTTAGTGAAGACTGGAACCCAAATATTTAAGTCTATGAATTATGAGACAAAGTAGAATGAATAGAATAGGGTACTTGAGAAGTCAAGAAGATCTTTCTCTTAGGGATTAAATGAATGATACTAGGAATTCTAAATGATGGTGTCTAGAAAACCTCATATTCATTTTCATAGGTGTACCTCATAACAAAACAAAGTACTCAAGGTCTATCCTAAACACATTTGAATGTCTGACTTATTGGATGGTGATCAAGTTTGTATGCATGTTAGATATGAAGAATAAGAGTCATTAATCTCATTATGATTTGGATTGGTATGCTTCTTGATAGGCCACTTTCCTTTGTTTACTTCTAACCTATAACCTACATTACTGTTGAATGTGCATTGATATGTAGAGATAATAATAAGTGTATAAAAAGAGAATGGATCTTAGTGTCTCAAGTAAATAAATTGCAGGTAGATTACTATGATCCCTCTAAGGGGCAGAAGCTAAGATGGAGGCAAGGTTAAGAACTTGTTCTTACCATGGAAACCTACGTCATAGACCAAGAAGCATAGAAAAGACTATTATAAAAAATGGATCTCCCATCAACAAAACTTACTTGAAGGAAATTGTAAATGGGTTACATGTTAGAGTGAACATATAGCTGAGAAATCAGACTTAAAATTGCAATGACTATGACCAGGAAATCATATGAGCTCCATGAGGATATCTTATGACACGATCTTTCATTCAAATGCATGTGGGTTATGAAGAAGTGAATGTTCTTAAAATATAAGCTAGAATATAGGTTCCTGAGCTAAGATTGGAACCATAAATGCTATTGAATGCTATTTTATGTCTATACTAAAATACACCACCATCATGCTCTAATCATGTTTATGCATATACAATAGACTAATACCACATTAAACAATCTCTTTTCTTTGAATAAATCTCAAAAAAATTAACCCCCCTTTTTCGTGATTATCCTTATTCCTTTTATATCACCCCCTTCACTTGTTAACCTTCAAAGTTTTCCCCCCTAAAATTATGAATATTCCCAAGAATATTCCTTTTTCAAAATTTGTTCTAGAACATGGCATTTAGAAAGGTTTTTATTTTAAAGTTTCCAGGTGTACAAATCACCAATCTTTTCAATCAACTTCACTAGTGCTCGACTAGGATATCAGGTCATCACTTTTGGTGGATTACTTTAATAATTCTTGTCTGATATTGATTAAGTAATCATTTCAAACAATCTCTGAACACTTTCGGATGACACTGATATGACATATATCCATACTCGCTTTTCAATAATCTGCCTTAGGCACCATAAACTCTACTTCATGTCTCATTGGCTTAATTGCCACACATAGTTTCTATCGAATCACCTTAATTTACTAGCTCTGCTCATTCCTAACCTTTTTTCAATTCTTAAATTATCCTTTGTGCAAACTAAACAAAATATCCTTCATTTCATGGGAAAGATTGCATTAAATCAAAACATATGTATCCTTTTCATTATAAAACCTGGCTCAATTTCATTATCATCGTGCCTTTCCCTTCTTGTTGTAAGTAGAATAAATTTCAAAGAAAATGGCTAAGGTACTTGTAGCTCACATCCTGAAGGAGATTTCTTCAGAGGATTTAAATCAGATTTTTTATTTAAGCGGTCCTGATGAAGCTTTTGTCAGGGCTCTATTTGATATAGAATGTTGCGGGTAACACTAGAGGGCCCTTAACCTACCGGTAAGTCTGGTTAGCACTTCTTACAAGGCTAATCAAGATCAATCCTGTGTTTGCCGCCTTCCAGGTTATTTATTTCCATCTTTTTAGATGGGAGCACATGAAATCTCCTGAAGATTTAAAATAGACACTGGGTTGAGAGAAGACCTCAGGTATCCAGGTAGACCAATTTTCAATGTCCCTTTTTATGTAACGAGGGATTTGTATGAAAATAGATTCCCAAGGAATTATATGTGTTGTATGATAAATCCTCCATCGACATAATGCCTGTTATTTCCTAAAAAATAGATGAGTTGGAGAAAAGGATCAATTTTCTGGAGGAAAATAAAGTGGAGACCATGCCTTTGCAACCAATTTCAGCACCAGGGTCATCTTCAGGGAAACAGAAAGGTGAATCACAACCTCAACCTTTAATTGTTATCTCAGATGGAGAGGAGGATCGATCATTGTCTACTCGCCGTTCAAGGGCAGCCATTTCCTCCACTCTGGACAACAGGGGGAGATTTGTTATTCAATTCGTCCACCCGCTTAATGCATCGTGCTCCTCTGGAAGAGCATGAATTGTTGGGCCCTCAACCAATTTCTTCTCGTGAAAGACAATCCACCTTTCACAAGGAAATGGGAGGCTAAGTCAAGTTTGAGGCCTCGCAATCAGCGCATTCAACAACATGCAGTACTTGCCCTTCCAACCACTTCAGGCGTCCCCTCTCAACCCACTCCCCGCATGTCAACCCTTCACAAAGGGAAAGAAAAGACGACATTCTTCATAGGAGGTATGAATCTTTTAGATTGGGTGTCATCTCAACAGAAGAAAGTTGAACTGGAGCAAATCATGAGTCGTCCTAGAATGACTCTGGAGGCGTTGATGGATATGGGAATGTCCCGAGACCTGGCAGGGTCAGTCTTTTTCGTTCAGACAGCACAAGGATGAAGCGAGTTTGTGCTGAGGAAAAACAAACTTTTGAACAAGCTCCCCCTGTTAGGAGGAAATTATGAAGTAGGGCTGAAGAATGCCTAGATGTTGTCTTCCTTTCTTTGTTTCTCTTTCTGGCATGTATATTTCTTTGTCATGGGCAGGGCCCCCTATAGAACCCCATTTTGTTCCTTGTTCAAAATGCAAGAAACATAGCAATATCAATCATTTACATGCTTATCCAAATGTATGTTAATTTCATCAAAGTGAATATGATATTACTGCATTTTTCCATTTTTCAATTGAAATAAAGGAACAATAAAATTTAGAGAAACAATTACTTCCCATGTAATATAAAATTCATTTTAAAATGTTAGTTTAAAAGGATGAATATGAAAAGAGAATACAGTTCCAGGAACAATTATATAATCATGTTCAGCACCCTTTGCATCTGCATTTTCTTCTTCTTCAACATCTACTTCTATATCTTGTTCTTTCGGTAGCCTCGCCACATATGCATCATACCTTTTGAATAACTCGTTAACCTCATCCTCATCTGGTCATGTATGATGCTGGAAAATCAGTGCCTACCTATATATTGCATCAATGCAATGGCCCATTTTCTGTTTGTATTCCAGTGGCCTTGCCTTCAACTCTACAACTCTATTCTCAATCTTTCTCATGGTCTTAATAAATTCATAGGATAAGTCATTCTTCATAACATTCTTTTCAAAAGATTCAAGTAAGAAATCAATCTTCATGTCCCCATAACTCTTTTTGAACTTATCAATGACCATATCCTCTAATTTTAAATCAATAGCATCTAGAGTATCATCAACCCAATTTCTCTTGATTTCAATCTTTTCCTTGATCCCATTCAAGGTCTCTACTTTGATTTTTGACAAGCTGTTCAATATCATGTCGGCTTCACTTTGACTGCTAGCTGGCACAATATCTTCTTGCTTAACCAACATCATCACTAAGATGGGTAGTGCAGTCCAGCATGGGAAGAATACCTTCAAAATAAAATATCTCACTGTCGCATTATGTCAACTATCTCATCAATTTCACTGAGTCTATTTTTTGTGATTTTCATATTTTGATGTAGCCTCTACAATTGCTTCGTTATCCTTTCTTGGTCACTTTCTCAATCCATGTGTCTATTGATTGAACCTTCTTGACAATCTTGTTTACCTTATTTATTCCTTTAGGGGTATTTATATAAGAACTTGCTTGCATTTGACTAGTCTTCTTTGTCAACTGTTGTAAACAAGAACTCAAAGCCTTAACTTGCTCCTTTAGTTGCCTTTTTGCCATTCCATCTTCATTAGCTGTTTGCAGAAGATCATTCACTGCCCCAGACACTCCTTGCTTTAATTGTTCCCTTGAAGGTTTTCCTAAGGGAATAATATGAATATTATAATCACCAAATGTTATGTATTCTCTATGTTTTACTCTCAAAAGGGATTGCTATTTCCAAGGTCCTTGCTCTAGATGAATCAGTGTGTGTTTTTGTGATAGTCCTGGCCCTTTTAGAGGCTCTTATTGCCTTTGGAAAAGACAGAGCAGTAAGGTCAACAAATTTTATAGGGAGGAACTCTTTTTCTTCATTTGAAATCAACTCACTGATCTACCCTTTTTCTAAGCTTGTTATAGCTTTTGTTTCTTGTGATTTTGTTGGATTTTCTCTAGAAAAAATACCATTTGTTTGGATACTTCTTGTTCATTTTACACCAATGATTGTGTTTGTTCCTGATTACTTATTTTGATGGTCCCTATACCAATCTCACCCTATGCTACTGATTCTTTTGGATGCTCTTTTTCATGGTCTGGAACTTCAAATTGATCATTTTTTCCTTGAATTGTATCAACATTTAGGGGAAACTCCTTCCTTGTTTCTCTAGTTGAAACCATACTGGAGTCAATTTCTTCTCCAACACTTTCATGTATCAAAATTTTGGTTGTGGGATCTCTTTCTCCCGAAGTCTATTGGGTTGCCACCTTACCCTTTTCATGTTCTAATGATGTATTTGGCAATGCCATGGTAAGTTTTTCCTCTGAAAAAAACTCTACATTTCCCACTAAGGGTTGTAAATCCTCGCCAGTAATGATTTCTTCATCAACAGTTGCATCTTGTGCTATTTTCAGTTTTTCTTCAAAAACATATTTTCCCTCCTAAGGAAGGTCATCATTCTTGGTCACCTCAGTAGAAATGGATATAACCTCTTCTACTAATAACTCAGTATTAATATCTTTTTCAACAAACAACTTTGGTTTATCCAATTCCGAAACCATTTTTCCTGAGGAAAGTAATTCAATTTCCTGGATGCCCACTTCAGTAGTTGGTAGATGAATCTCTTTTTCCAATTCTTTGTTTTCCTAAATGCTACCCACTGGTGTCAATATTGGTTCACCTATAAATAAATTAAGTGCATCCAACATGGAAAATCCTGGGGTAATAAATTGATTGTCTACTAGATTTACTGCAGTACTTCCCTGGGAAACTGGACTCTGACTGCATTCCATTGTTTTCTTCACAAAGGATAGAGGTAGGATCGGAGGATCTGATTGCTCCACACGAGGCATTGATGCATCATGATGCTTTTGGAAAGTATCACTCTTCTCATATTTTAGAGGATTAATTACCATATCCTGGTGCTTGAACATTTTAGGCGTATGGGCACCTACTCTTACCAAGATTGTCTGGTGAATAACCTTGTGTGTTTTTGTGTGTCCTCTCAAACCTATTTAAATTTTGTGCTGCTCTTATTTCATCCTTGTGTGGCTTAGATTAAACATGGCCACTTGCAATGCCTCCACTCATTAACTTTCTGGAACTATGTTTCTTTGGCAAAACACTTGGACAGACCACATGTGATGCCAAACCTTTCCCCCTTTCCTAGAGTGACACTGCAAAAGTAATGGGGGCATTCTACATAGACTTTAAAAACATCTCTTCAGTCTTTTGCATGAGGACTGACATAGAAGTGCCAGTTCTGCTGGTACATGATGTCCACTCATCAATAAATTCATGAGTAGGCATTTTCGATGGAAATTGAGGGGCCTTTCCTCCCAATGGGTCCATTCTATCTATGTCTTCCCTCAGGGGTTGAATATCCTCACTCAGGTTTCCCAAACTTCTGAATTTGTTTAGGATTTTTATATTTTGGAGTGAAAGATCAATGTTCTTCTGGGCCAACTAGTTTACAGTCCTCATTATTACATCAGTTATTCTTAAATAAGGATCATGGTATTCTACCACATTCTTATCTGGAGGAGATACAGGATTATCCCCCACCTTTTGATCAATATATAATTTTCTTACTGTGTGTGGATCATCCATAATACCCTCTGGGATAACTAAAATTCATGTAGTCTACTATCTGTGACAAATTAATTATATATGAATCCCTTAATCTAACTTCTACCTCATCCCTGCAGTTCGTCCATTAATCCTCGAAATGGGGATCATCCTCAGAGGTATTTGTAATGTTGTTAAACACCCATCTAATGTCATAATTAGTCCTTTCCTCAAAAAATTTCCATGTAAAATTTATTCATTTCCTCTTTAAACGATCATAGTCTTTATGATGGAAGTGAATGAATACCTTCTAATTCAAATAGGAAATTTGATATTTGTATATTATGCCTCATAACAATTATTTTATGCACAGGTGTCAACTACCTTACTTGTTCACATAAAATAAATTTATCATATACATACCTAGGATTCTTATATGAATTTCCCTCCAAACCACTAATTCTTATGTAAGTGAAATTTTTATATTGGATGAAGTAGCATCCAAATTCCAAAATTATTTGTCTAGATTTTTCAGACATCCTATATTGTCCCCACTCGGGATTGAAAAGATAAATGATTGGGGAAAAGAAAGAATAATTGACTAACCTTACATTCCCACTCCAATTGATCAATTGGAGTTGGGGAAATATCTCATGAATTTAGAACTGATTGAATTTTACATGTGGCGACAAACTTGTGAAACATCTATTTCCAATAACAATGTATATTAGGTAAGTCATCATGTAATATTCTAGATTTGAACTGTCACCCATCTCAATTCTCTCTGTTATGGTGATTATGTGATCATAGAGTGCGTCTGTAATGAAATTTTCCTATCCGATACTCCCTTTTCTCTCTAGAATAATCCATATTTATGTAATCACCCATTCTTTGAATTCATTTGCTTTTTCTAAACTTGTCATTCAACTTAGCAGCGTAATGACATCTTCAACTTCCTCAAAAAACTATTCCCTAACCATATTTTTTAGGGATTTATAGCCGTTGTTTTCATTCGTAACAAGACATTTTGCATTTATCATCTAGACATAGTCCTTATTCTTTGTTTCATAATTCATGTAGAGCTAATTTGATAGCTACGGTGATTGTGTTCATGATTACAGGAAACTTTAGCATTATTCTTATGGCTTCACTGGTGTTAGTATTCAATACTGTATCCCCACTCCTGTATAACACCTCCCTCTTTTTTGGATCATAATTCATAGCACAATGCCACACTAATTCTGGGAAATGAATTGCTGGTGGGATAGCACTAGCTAAAGCAATACAGACTGTCCTAAATTTCCTTAAGGGATTTACTCTTATCGGGACTATTAAGCCTATGAAGACAATTCATCAATATCAACACACATCAAGTCCATGTCTGTAATCTTGTCCAAATCACTCGTGACCCCAGACGTAACTAAAAATGAATATGGCATACTTTTAATCGTTCTAAAACCCTAACTTTCCTTCAAACAACCTTTCCACTAGAAGAGAAATATAGGAGTTTCAAAGCTCATACTAGTCAAGCCACAAGTTCCTGCACAATTCAAACCCAAATCAATAACTTTTTAATTCTTCAATTTCACAATTTGAGCTCCACAACTAATGATGTGATGATTCTTCATGAAAATCACAAAGGTAGCAACAAAAATCAAGCCAATTGGTAAATAAAGATGAAAGCATTCATAGGATTTAAAATGTCCTTGATTTATGTAGCAACATTAATGGTAGTAGAAATAAATGCAATGCATCATGACCATTCAATCCATCGTCCGTAGTTTTAAAAATAAGTCGTCCATGTGGAATTTTTTTTTTGCTATCACAGGCTCGGGGACATCCTTTGTAATTTTGTAGCATTAGAGAATTTACACACTTTTGGAAAACTTGACCCGCCCATCCGCCTTTTGGTTTTTAATACTGGCTCGACACATGGTTGCACTTGAGTGATAGCGGGACTGCGGTGTTTTTTTTACAATTTTATCTCACTTCCTTTTCAAACCAAAAATGCTTGAGTTCCCTGGTAATCCGCATCTCCACCTTTTACATCTAAGTAGCCATATGTCCCTTGCGGGTTTCAAGAACTTTTTATAGTTTTACTCCTTTCTTCATAAATGTGCAAAGCTAAAAATATGTGCCACCTCCCCGCATCCACTCCAATTGCGACACAAGTACATTCCTTGACACCAATTGAGAAATTATTTATGTTACCTTTTGACTGCGAATATTCGAAGAACATTTATCGAGTGACGAGGCCAATTTCGCATTTTGTGAATGCGAGAGAAAATTACGAGTTTGAAAATTTGACCTGCCACACCGCAATCTATTGGGAACTGCCACATGTCAACGGGAAATGGGAGAGAAAATGCAAGTAAAAAACACGACCCAGAAGCAATTTATAACAAGCGATCCCCCCATACTCCAGAACTTAAAACACAATGGCTTCCCCATAAGAAACTACCAGATAATGCACATTCAGACATGATCCTTGACCGAAAAAGAGGGAAGACTAACCATACACATAAAAACCACAAAGTTTAATTGAACCTCCAATAGGGAAAGCATAAACATATGGTAGACAACGCATGCAAAAGTGGATCTTAACCGAATAAGGGCGAGATTAATTCGAGCACTAACAGGCGGGACTTTTTGACCCATAGGTTTATGGAACAGTTTTGGCCCATGGTTTTGGTACCCACAGTATTGTAAAACTGCTTAAGCAGTTGCCTATTTATGTGGTTTTGTGCATATGGTAGGGTTGATGTAACATTGCAGATGTGTGTGAGTTCAAGTGTGAATTCTATAGAGTTTGTTGAGCATAGCTCCAAACAGATCTGGGTATTGTATTGAGAAAAGAGGTGGCTTGTAATAAAATATGAGCAAGTGATTCTTGGTGGACGTAGCCCAAATTGGGTGAACCACGTTAAATATTGTCTCTTTGTATTGTGTTCTTTTTTATTCTGCACTTTTATTTCAGATCTGTAATATTATCTTGCATATTAGTTTCTACTATTGCAATTATGTGTGGGATTGTTCCACATATTTTATCCTTATTTCCTAACAATTGGTATCAGAGCCTAGTTTGGTTTGCTGAAGTGTTGAATAATAGGGAAAGTTTTAGCTTGAGTGGGAGCTATGGAAAATGATGGAAGATCAAGGGTTGATAAATTCAACAGGTAAAATTTTAGTCTTTGGAAGATGCAGATGGAATATTACCTTTATCAGAAGTATCTTTATATTCCCCTGTCTGAGAAAGGGAACAAACCCTCGAGCATGAAGGATACGGAATGTGATTTTTATGGATAGGAAGGCACTTGGGACAATTGGCTATGTCTTGCATCTTTGGTATTATTTAATGTTTCAAAGGAAAAGACTACAAAAGAACTTATGGATGCATTAGGGAAGTTGTATGAAAAACCCTCTACCTCTAACAAGATATTTTTAATGAAAAAGTTGTTTAATATGAAGATGTATGAGAATAGTTCAGTACTAGATCATTTGAATTATTTCAATACGGTTGTGAATATGCTAGCTTTGGTTACAATAGAATTTGATGAAAAGTTAGGGATTTATTAATTTTGTGCTCTTTACTGAGAGTTGGAATATCCTGGTAATGGTGGTAAGAAACTCAGTTCCAACTAACTTGAAGTTGAAGTTTGAGGATGTTGTAGGGGTGATTCTAAGTGAGGAAATGTGAAGAAAAAACTCTGAGTAATCTTCTACTTCAGGGAATGCTTTGACAGTGGAAACTAGAGGGAGACAAAATAATAGAGGAAGCCATGGAAAATCGAAAGATCGGGAAAGGTCAAAATCCAAAAGAAAGATGGTATGTTAGCACTGTGGAAAGTCTGGGCATGCAAAGAAGGATTTGTTGGGAGCTTTGGGATAAGAAGAAACAACAGGAAGAAAACAAGGAGGCAAATTTGGTAATGGGTAATGTATGTCAGGATGTTTTGATTCTTTCTTTGCATAATATTGTTGAATATTGGGTTTTAGATTCAGGGGACTTCTTTCCATGCTACTCCACATAGGCATTATTTTTTGATTATGTTGAAGGGGATTTTGGGGCATGTTTTTCTTGGTGATGATGAGCCTTGTAACATAGTTGGAAAAGGTTCTGTTCAGGTTAAGATGCAGAATGGGAATACATGGTTATTGAAGGATGTCAGACATGTATCTACATTAAGATGAAATTTGATATCGGTGGAGAAACTGTGAAGTGATGGTTTAATTGTGATATTTATAGCGGACTCTTGGAAGGTTACCAAGGGTGCTCTTATGGCGGCAATAGGTAAGAAGGTTGGAACCTTGTATTTAACCACTAATAACACTAATACTTATAATCTTGTTGCTTCATATGCAAATACAACATTGTGGCACTATAGGCTGGGTCATATGAACCATAAGGGCATGGAGATCATAAAGAAGAACTTTCCCAAATATACATAATTTTATTTGGAGTTCTGTGATAACTGTGCATAGGTGAAATATAAGTGAGTAAAGTTTCTCAAGGTTAGACCTATGAAGAAAGAGAGTAAGTTAGAGCTGGTACATTCTGATGTGTGGGGGCCGGCTCATGTATCATCTCTTGGGGGTTCAAATTATTATGTTACTTTTATTGATGATGCAACAAGGAAAGTTTGGGTATATTGTATTATAAATAAATCTGATGTATTTGACACTTTTGTTAAATGGAAAGCCTTGGTAGAGAATGAAACAAATCTTAAGTTAAAATTTCTCAGGTTAGATAATGGAGGGGAGTATTGCAACAATGAGTTTGATGATTATTGTTCTAAGAATGGAATCCATAGGAAAAAGATGGTTCCAGGAACTCCACAACAGAATGGGGTGTCAGAAAGGATGAACATGACAATAATGGAATGAGCTAGGAGCATGAGGTTACATGCAGGACTGTCTCTTTCTTTTTTGGCAGATACAGTTAGCACAGTTGTGTACTTGATAAATAGAGGACCTTCAAGTGCCTTGGATGGAGGCATACCTGAGGAGGCTTGGTATGGTAAGAAATTTGATTACTCATTTCTTAGAGTCTTTGGATGTGAGGTGTTTTTTCATATTGACAAGGATGATAGGACCAAGTTAGAGGCTAAATCAGAAAAATGCACTTTCATTGGTTATGACTTTGGTGATGACTTTGGATTTAAATGTTGGAGTATTAAGGAAGAGAAAATCATTCGATCTAGGGATGTGGTCTTTAATGAGAAAGTTATGTATAAGCAACAGTTGTAAGAAAACGGGGAAGAATCCAAGAAGTAATATGAAGTGGTAGATGATCTTCTAGATGGGAAAGTGACTCATGAATCAGTTCAGGAACCTACTCAACAGGAACCCCAAACTCCTATATTGAGGAGGTCTTCTAGGGTAAGAAGAGAACCTGAGCATTTTTTTCCTTCTCTTTATTATTTATTACTCACTGACAGTGGAGAGCCAGAGAGCTTTGATGAAGCAATGCAGGTAGATGTCAGGAAGAAGTGGGAGCAAGCCATGAATGAGGAGCATTAGTCTCTCATGGAGAACCAGACTTGGGATTTGGTGAAGCTACCTGAAGGAAAAATAGTATTACAGAACAAGTGGGTGTACAGAGTTAAGGAGGAAGGAGGCAAGAAAAGATACAAGGCCCAGTTGGTGGTCAAGGGGTTTGCATAGAAAAAAGGTATAGATTTTGATGAGATTTTTTCTCCTGTAGTAAAAATGACTTCTATTAGCACTGTTCTTGGAATAGTGGCAGCAGAAGACTTGCACTTAGAGCAGCTAGATGTAAAGACTGCATTTCTCCATGGTGATTTGGAGGAGGATCTATATATGTAGCAGCCAGAGGGCTATGAGGTCAAAGGTAAAGAGGAGATGGTGTGCAAACTGAAGAAGAGCTTGTATGGCCTGAAACAAGCTCCACGTCAATGGTATAAGAAATTTGATAGCTTCATGATGGAGCAAGGTTATATTAGATGTCATTATAACCATTGCATATATACAAAATAAATTTTAGGATGGCAATTATATTATCTTGTGTCTGTATGTGGATGACATGTTAGTTGCAGGTAAAAACATGCAGGAAATAAAAGTACTCAAGAAGCAACTAAGTGACTCCTTTGATATGAAGGATTTGGGGGTAGCCAAACAAATCCTTGGTATGAGGATATCTAGGGATAGGAAGGAACGAAAGATGACTTTATCTCAAGAAGAGTACATTAAGAAGGTCTTGGAGAGGTTTAATATGCAGATGCTAAACCGGTTGGGACTCCTTTGGCAAGCCATTTCAAGTTATCAAAGGAGTTATGTCCCAAGACAGAGCAAGAGAGAAACCAGATGTCCAAAGTACCTTACTCATCAGTAGTTGACAGTTTGATGTATGTCATGGTGTGCACTAGGCTTGATATTGCACATGCAGTGGGAGCAGTGAGTAGATTTATGAGTGATCCAGGTAAAGATCATTGGCAAGCAGTAAAGTGGATCCTTCGGTACTTGAGAGGGACCATGGGGATAATTTTGTGCTATAGTGGATCGGACACCACTTTGTGTGGTTATGTAGATTCAGACATGTCAGGAGATGTAGACAACAGGAGGAGCACGACAGGTTATATTTACACTATAGGTGGGACAACAGTGAGTTGGATTTCACGACTACAAAAGTTGGTTGTTTTGTCAACCACAGAGGCTGAGTATGTTGTTGCCACAGAGGCAAGCAAAAAGATGATTTGGTTACAACAATTGCTTGAGGAGTTGGGGCATAAGCAGGAGGAAGGTAAGCTGCATAGTGATAGTTAGAGTGTTATACACCTAGCTAAGAACTCTACTTTCACTCTATGAGGAAGCATATACAATTAAGGTACCATTTCATTAGGACAATATTTGGAGGAAGAGAAGTTGAAGCTGGAGAAAATTCATACCAGTCAGAATCCTATGGACATGATGACCAAGGTGGTCACAAGGGAGAAACTGAAGCTATGTTGCTATCTTTGGTTGGTCTTCACGGATGACAGTGAAGGGTTAATAAGCTTTCTCAAAGGAAAATTAGTCTCCAAGTGGGAGATTGTTATGTTGTGGAGCCTATTTTCATGTGTGGAAGTGTTGAAGACTGTACACTCCAAAAGTGGGGTTTGTACAGGATGGGCCCCGAGTTTGGGGGTCTACACTAGCCTTGAAAAACATGTCTTATATCTCGAGAAAAGTGCTCTTTTCATATGGGTGGGATTTTTTGACCCATAGGTTTATGGGACGGTTTTGGCCCATGGTTTTGGTACCCGTGTTATTGTAAAACTGCTTAAGTATTTGTTTATTCATGTGGTTTTGTGCATATGGTAGGGTTGATGTAACATTGCAGATGTGTGTGAGTTCAAGTGTGAATTCTATAGAGTTTGTTGAGCATAGCTCCAAACAAATTTGGGTATTGTATTGAGAGAAGAGGTGGCTTGTAATAAAATATGAGCAAGTGATTCTTGGTGGATGTAGCCCAAATTGGGTGAACCACGTTAAATATTGTCTCTTTGTGTTGTGTTCTTTTTATTCTGCACTTTTATTTCAGATCTATAATATTTTATGCATATTAGTTTCTACTATTGTGATTCTGTGTGGGATTGTTCCACGTATTTTATCCCTTATTTCCTAACATATTGCATTGGTGAGTGTTGCTTGGGTGAAGTAGCATGGTGTTCAGGTATGTTTGGTGCATTGTCTAATAGGCATGGTCATGGTATGAGCTCTCCAGCGGTTGTTGAATGTTGTCACAAGGTCAAGAACAGTCCATATGATGTGTAATAGGTGTCCAAGTTTTTGCATGTTGTTTCCATGGTCAATTCATGAGTTGTATGGGTTGAGTAAGGTCATTTTAGGCCTATGCCTAGACCTAGAGCATGGTGTATAGCATGGTGGCATGAGAGATGGATCAGGGAAGCCTTGTTGAAGCATTTCTAGAGAATTATGATGTTGCATATGATGTGTATGATGATTTTCAGGTCATTACTCAGAGGTATGATGATGGTTCATGGTCCTTTGAAGCAAGTTTCTTAAGAATAAGGCAAGTGCACACATGTAAGTCTATGTGACTAGAAAGATTCAGATGTATTTGAGAATGGATGAGTGTTTTCATGCATATAGGATGTTGTCATGATGCTTCATGCCAAGTTTTAGATCAAAATGTTGAAGGAAAATCAAGGTATGAAGTTTTTAGGAAAACCGAGTTTTAGAGAAGGCAAATCCAGCTTGATATGGCAACTTGTTTTGCTCACGCACACTTTGTATGAGGCCTTGTGGCCTTGGGGAATGATGTGTTATTGAGTCTAGAGTATTTTGCAAAAACAATGAGGTGGATTGATCGTCATACTTTTATGAACAATCATTAACAAGATAAGATGGTTTGAAACCCTACTTAAATCCTTCTTCTAGAGGGACTTGGAAGATTTTAATTGTTTTGTCTCTAAATTGTATTAGTAAGAAACATTTATGCATCAGGGTTGTATAGGATTCCTCGGATCTCATTTTGGTGGTGGTTTGGAGTTCCATTTATTTCAGGATGTGAGAGAAAAACCCTAGTTTTGTGGAAAATTACAATTTCAGGGATGAGATGGAAGATTCAAGATGAAAAGTAAACTATTCCAGAATCCTTGGGAGATTTTCTAGGTAGCCATGAAAATTTCAGGCATTTTTCTTAAATATTTTTTGAGATACAGGTCCTCAAAATTAGCCTACTGATTTCGGCCTTAAGGGATAAAATCTAGTCTTGTGTTTGGAGATGAGTTTGGTTGAAATGCATGGTGTAGCTGTAGTTTTTGGTCATGATTAGTTTGTTGGAACATGATATGATGTGTTTCAGGATTTGGTTTAATTAGATGAATTGTTTTCATGTTGAAACCCTAGTGGCCTAATTTGCCCAATTAGGTCTCTCAAGAAGGCTTGAAGGAACATGTGTGTTAGATCATATTTCTCCACATAATTTATGCATGTTAGTGCTTGATGATGTTTTAAAAGTATTCCTTGATATTTTCCATGCTTTGGTTGATCTCGGAAGTGAATTTTAAGATGTTTGGAGATTGTTCTCTCAAGACTGATTCTTGAGTCCTAGTTTCCAGTTTTGACATATTTAGAGTTTGGCGTAATTAAAGGCTTTGCATTATGAGTTGGATGATAAAGTGAGTTTTTCCATAAAGAATATTCAGAGAAATTTCCAATGGTACATTACTTTATCCTTGATAATTATTTTTCTATGTGAACTCGTTCGTTTGTCTGGGACTGAAAACTGGGTGCTAGAAGACCTAGTTGTGAATGTTTGCTTCTTGGTGAGATTGACAGTGGAGATGGCAGTTGTAGATGTTACTGAGCTTGGTGGTGATTCTTGGAGGTTGATCTTGAGTTGCATGATGTCGATGGAGTCTTGAAAAAAAATTTGGTACCCTTGGAGGTGTTTGAGCATTCGTTGAAGCTTGGAGAGTGTGTTTTGGGCTTGTTTGAGTGTCTTGGTCCCTGTTAGACTTGTCTTGACCCTTTTCAACCTACTTGGGTATTTTGGTGTGTTTTATATAAGGTTGTTGGTGTTTTTTATGTTTGGCATGACAGATCTTAATGATCTTGTCCGACTTGTGGTCATTATGGGGTGTGTCAAGTATAAAAGTGCATTGTGTGTGCTTAATGCACTAGTTGAGACCATGGGGTTATGAGAACCTATAGGAGGTTGAAGAAGAGTAAAGAAAGGTCAAGGATAGAGCTGAGGAGAGGAATTAAGGTATGAGGAATATTTAAAAGTATGTGTGTAAGGTAAATTGACCTATTCATCCCCTGAATAAGAAGGATTGAGCGAGTTAGGAGATATCTTGTTTTAAGAAGGGTTTGGTGTGTTTGGAGCTGAATTTGGATCACTATCAGTTGTGGGAGCACCATATCATCAATGATAATCCATTTCCAGGTGGTTGAGTTGGTGTTTGATCAATTTAGGGGGTTATAGCCTCCTTATAGGGTTGGTGCCCTACTAAACTAGGGGATGGTGCTCCTTGTGGAGTTGGTGCCTCACTAAAGAAATATTGCATAATGTGTAATATTCATGCAAGTCCTTTGTTGTGTGTAATATAAGTAGAGGTTTTTGTGGGTTTTCTTCCCTTTCATGGTTTCCAACTTAAAACAGTGCTCATGTGTCTTCTTCTTTGTTCCATGCACTTGTGTATGTTTAATACACACCTACTAAGCTCACATGGTTATGGATGTTAAATGGTTCAAATGAATGATGAATGCAAGCAATGGTAAATGAAGTTGAAATTGTTGTTTGACTGATTCACCTCTCCCACTCTCAGTCACTGTGCTTATAACACATCATTTTAATCTCAGATTCTAAATTGAAAGATAAATATTTAACGAACTTCTCTGAGAGCTTTGCAAAAGTTGTGATTAATCCTTTGGAAGAGGAAGGAACCGGTCTAAGGGTTGTCCACTCAAGATCTTTCAAAATAATCGCAAGAGATATACGTCATAATAGGTCACTTCTTTGCATGCCATAAAATAATTCTTTGATATGTTCGTGTGGGTCATGTTTACCCTTATAATTTTTGAATTTGGGCATCTCGGAAGATTTTGGGAAAGGTATGCTTAACATGTCCCTAACAAATGGATAAGGACATAGCTCTTCAAAGTTGAATTGGTTTGCGCATTTTTGGAGTCTCGTGAGAGTTTCTTTTATACTCTTCCATTATTGTGATGGAGATTTGACTTGAGGAACATCCATCGTGACATCAACGTCATGTATTGATTTGTGTTCTTCCCATGTTTTAGTATTTGTGTTGTTTTTAAGTTGGAGTTGTAATTCTTCAATTTTAGCCAACAATTCTTCTTTTGATGAATCTGATGTGGTAGTTGATTGAGCATTTTTGGTGCTAGACTCGGGATTTTCAATTAAATATTTTAAATGTTCGTGCCCAAAGTTGGAGGGTAGTTTTTCTCCCATTTCAAAAAAAAGAAGCAAGTATTGATTTTTGTTTTGCATGATAACATGATCAATGGATTCCTTCTCACTTGTGGATAATTCAGGTTGTTCTATAATTTCTTTGTCATCAAAAGTTCCATGACCAAAAGGATTGAATCCTTCAGAATCATCGGGAACATGTATACCTTTACTACGGGTAAACACCATCGTGTTACAGATCGTGTTCAACTTTGTGGGATATAACCAAAACGTAAGTATGAGATTTGAGAGATATTTTGATGAAATTGGATTTGAATTGACTTGATACGTGAACAAAGTGAATGTTCAACATACAAAGTGTAGATGTTGGATTGCTTTGCTTAATACATGAAAAATGTAAATATTCAATGTATAAGTTGTTTATAGTTGAATAAAGTGAATATTCAATGTTTAGGACGCGTGATAGGATTTGATTGGATATGATTTTGCTTAAATTTGATAAAGTGAATATCAAAATATAAGACTTAAGAGGTCGAGAATGATTGTGTTTAAATGTTAACAAAGTGAATGTCAAAGTAGAAGACATAGACGTTGAGGATGATTGAACATATATGTGACAAAGTGAATGTTGAAATATAAGAAGCGGAGGAAGAGAATGATCTCGCTTACACTTTGACAAAGTGAATGTCAGGATGTAAGGTGTAGGGATGAATTACTCTGATCTTAACAAAGTGAATGTTATAATAAGAGGTTTGAAATGAAAATGAAGTTCTCAACTTTTAACAAAGTGAATGTTGAAATAAGAGGCTTGGAGAATGAAATATAAGACAGAGAAAGAGAATAGATGTGCTTAAATTTTGACAAAGTGAATGTCAAAATATAAGACTTAAGGAGATGCAAAGGATTGTGGATTGGTGATTGAAGTATGATTGTGCTTAATCCTTGATAAAGTGAATATCAAATGACAAGACTTGGATTGAAATGGATTGCTTAATCTAGGATATGGGTATCCAAGATTTAATACTTAGGTGTGACAAAGATTGAGTGATGTGCTTAAACTTTGGAAAGTGAATCAAAAGAGTAAAGACTTAGACGTGAGAAATTTAATTTGGAATGGGTATCCAAAAAGAATTTTTTTACGAAGTTTGAGAAGAGATTTAATTTGGATGAAAATGGAATAAGATGTGATTTCAGAGAAGAAACTGAAATAGAAAGTAAATCGACTCGAGAAAATTAGGCCAATAATGACGATGGTAAGGAGGATATTTCAAGTAACTTGGCTCAGTTGGTCAAGCTTCCTAGAAATGGATCTCTCCCTAAATACCAAATGTCTATCTGAACGAGCGTGGTACATGATTTCTAGTTATCGGCTTTACTTTACCCCCTTGATTTAAAAAGCTAGATTTTACTCCACTTGATCGGGGTCGTCATCATGGATAACATTGGCTCTAATTCTCAAAAGGTTTATTAGTCAAGTCGGTGGGGGTCCCGTTCCGTTGGCTAGTTCTCTCAAGGTGCCAACTACTTTGGGGTTCTTGTGGTACTCCTCACAATGAGTTTCTGATCCCTAGCCATGCACTTCCCATAGCTATAACGGATTCGGGAATACAATCGTCTCTGAAAATTGTAATTAAAAAGTGTTTTAAAATTTTTAAAGAAAAGATGATAAAGTATGGTTGTCATGATCAAAGAAACGTGTAGTTAATAGTTTGTTTGAATGTTTTAAGGTAATCCTCGTAAGAGATGGTCATGCAATCAACAAGTTAGTAGTTTTCTTGCAATGAAATAACAAAAGGAAAGCTCGCCATTTTTATTTTCTAGATCACCCACAGGGGTGTGAGAAAACAGTATACGTGGTGGGCTTTTCTAGATTATATTAAATGATAACTAAAAGAAAAACAAACACTTAAATTGATTAGTTATAAAAATCTACAAGAAATGGATTTAAAACACATCTAAAACAAAGATTAGAACAGATTAAACATGCTAGAAAAATACAGAAATCAGAAAAACATAGTGGCAGAACACTAGTGCTTGTACTGAGGTGCAGTAGCATGACAGGTTATGCTAGTATGTGCACTCTGTGTGCTAGTGTGATAGGATATGTTAGCGCATGCAAGTGAACACATTTACGTAACAAGGGAATGTTTCAAACAAAAAGTAGAAAAATAGTTTAACACTAGCGAGTGTAAGGGACATAAGGAAAACTGAGGTTGATGCTAGCGCATAAAGCACTACGCTAGCGCATGAAGTACTCTGTTAGTGCTCTTCACGAGTGATATTAGCGCGTATAGTGACATGTTAATGCATGTTTCCTGTATGTACTTAAATTTTTATGGAAAATAAAGCAATTTTACTTTTTTAACGATTTCTCCCAATTCTCTTCACCTAACACTCTCAAATTTAGACAGTTGGTCTGAAACAAAAAAAAGAACACACAAATGAATTTAGTTTAGAAAGAAATGATCTTAAAATGATAAATAATTGTGTGGGTGTCACACCGGGCGTGCTAGATTGTGTAAAAGGAAAAATTGAAAGTAAATGAAGAAGTGAGAAAATAATGAAAAGTAAACATTCATTTAAGTCTTCTTGCAACCTCAAGATGAGATGGTTGAAGTGTTAATGCACTTGTTGGATCTCTTGGGATTGGTTTACTGTGGATGCTCCAATTCTCTTCTCAAAATGAAGAGGAAATGTTACGAGCAAGAGTGAACACGAGGACAACCTTTCAGTATGCGAATTCGAATGACAAATGAGCAAATTTTTGCTACAATTGCTTAAAGCTTCCAAGGATAAGTTGTAAAGGAAAGAGCCTCATATTTATAGTTGGGGAAATGGCCATGGATTGTGGATCAAGGTTTGAATGGGATGCATGATCATGAATGCATTTTCCTAAAATAACCATTTGATTTGGTCTGTGCAGTTGGATGGTTTGAATATTCATTAAGGGGGAATGAATATTTGGTTGACTTTTGGATTTATTCCAGAAATTGGTTGTACATGAATTATTATTGCTTCCAACTTTGTAGGGTTCTAGAACTTGAGTGGAGTGGGTTAATTCAAGTTGAGTGACTAGGATAATGAAGTGGAGCTAAGTGGAGGGTGAGTGCATAATTAACTATTTATTTAATTAAATAGTTGATTAAATTAGTCAAGGGATATATGAGTATGATTTAAGCATAATTAATTAATTCGAAAAGAGATGTGGGTGAATACTTAAAACATGATGAAATTAATTAAAATTAATTCTAGAGGGATGTGGATTGGCATATTATGCAAATGATAGGGATGACTAAGAATAGGTATGTATTTTTAGGGTGTCTTCGAGAAGTACTCAAGAACAACTCCATACATCAAAGTTTGGTAGAAAAACACAAGTTCAAATTGTATAGAAAGGTCAACATCATACAAATGTTCTTGACCCTACCATACATTTTTGCGTTGGGGGAAGAAACGCTAGATTTTTCTACAGTCTCATATTTCTCATCATGGATATAGGTTTTTGGCATAATGTCAGGTTCATATGACACATTTCTCAACAATTTATAGGTGGCATGAATACTTCACTCCTTCACTTCAGTAATCAATTTTTGTTATCAAATATAGGTGTTTTGGGGGCATGGGTCTCCTTCTCCATTGATAGTTCAACATACTACACATTCTTATTTAGCAGTACGACACACGGGAAAAGCACAGGGGTACTCATTATCTTTTATACATTGTGTCTATTTATCCAGAGATTGGGCCTAGATTCATCTATAGTGGTGTGGTTTTATGAGGTTATGGAAAGTATCAAGGAAACTAAGTTCTTCATAGGTAATATTTCCTACCCTCATTTCAAATGGGAAGATATTAGAGCTACTAAAAACTCTAATACATAGTCTTTTTCCTTCACGACGTGCATTAATATCTCTCTATTGTGATTTCTCTACCTTTTATTCATTGTGGGTTGCATGCACCTAATACTCTAGTTTATTCTTCAGCACAATTGGGGATTGATCACCCCCAATCCTTCAACAAAGTTCAACAACAAAATCTAAATATCCAACTGCAAGAAAGGAAACGCGGATTCTACACTTTACAAGACAAATATGTATATTATTTCCAAGTTTTACATCTCTCGATTTCACTTTATGCTAGTTCAAATTTTATATTTATAATTGAGTTACAATTCAATTTCTACTATGGACATTGACTACACTCTATGTTGCAAATTTCATCATGGAGCATGCCAACACCAACACATCTGGACAACAAAAACTATGAGCAAAAACAAAGTGTGTCTACACACTCAAGTATGTTTTCCTTTAAGCATGTAATTTTCATTTCATTCTTTAAGGGGGAAATGTAGACGCTCAAAATTTTCAATTTATCTTTTGACACTACTAATTATGATTGTACTCCTTAGCTAAGACAAACACCCACATCATATCCCTGTTCAGTACATATTGTTATCTCTTTTCTAACTTGTTTATTCCCACACATTGATGTATGAACAAATTATGAATATAAATACATAAGATGAGTGCTTAAACTTTTTTTTCTATTGTGCAACTTTCATATTTAATCTAGCTTTTTCTTGTTCAAAACCATACAATTGGTTAGATTTTATAATCTAGTCATGTCTGACCTTTATAGTCCTGCACCAACACACTTTCCAACTCTGATTTCAATGTAAGAACATTTGTCGGGTATATTCATATTCCTGGATTAGCCTTATCATGATAATTTAATCTACCTTTTTCCTCTTCAAAACCATATAGATTTGTCAGATTTTATAATCCGATCTAATCTGACCTGTACGGTTATGCATTGACATACTTTCCAACTTTACTTTCGATGCAATAACATTTACTTGGTATTTGCATATTCCTAGGCCAGCCTTATCATGTTAATTTACCCTCAGAGCCCTATATACGGAAGTTAAGATCACCTCATTTACTCACTTAGCAAGCACATATAAAATCACTTGGCACACTCATTTGAAATACTCATAATATGCACTCAAGTCTCCCTAAATTTTCCTAAAGTTGATGCACATCCATTAGGGAAGCCACTACTACATTTATGAAGAACTCAACCAAGTCAAGGAGTATGTCTTCCCTCACTTTCAAGCACACCAAGTTCCTTACTTCAAAGTCTTAGCAAGAGCAAAATCCTATTAAGCATGTTCAAGGTGGTTCAAGTTGCCAACTAGATGCATTCATAAAGATGTTACATGATAGATGAATAACTATGTGTGGTTTGAGGTATCTTCATAGTAGTGTTGACATATGCAATGCAAAAATTTAACTTCAACACAAACATTGGCCTTCTTGTAGGGTCTTCCACCCATGGTTAGGGTTTTGGCACGATTCAGTTGACTATAGATGGTTTCAGTATTGCGTGATAACTAGGGTTTGATAGCTAACCACATTTCTAGAACTTCGAAGGACCCAAAAAGTTACATAGCTTCATTCGAAGAGGGTCCAAGACCATACCAGAGAGGACTAGATTTTATATCCCGGTCGGGTTGTATGATCCTTTACCAGGGTAATTACATATCACAACATCAGAAAGGAAGCATTTCCAATCTTTGTACTCCTAGATTCTCCAGTGTGTGCATCCAAATATCTTATGTATAGTCATGTGTAGCTAAGTATATCTCCCCGCTTATATTTTCTAGATTTTAGCATATTGTAATAATTAATTGCTTGAACCAATACATTTTCTAATATTGTATAATTAATGTTGGAAGTTAATTAATCAGAATAGTTCCTAGTTTCCAAACCTTACATTCTTTTTTATTGTTGTGTATTTCTATAACATTTAATCTATTAAGGTTAAAATGGGTACAAAGAATAATAGTAATAATCATATTCTAATGTGAGTTTTTATAATAACACAAATACTCAATCTAATTTACCCATATAATACTAATTACCTTATAATTTCTCCAACATTTCCCCCTTAATACGAACATAGGGAAATAAAACATTTTTTAGAAGAACTGGAACAAAACATAGTTCAAAAGTAACTATGTCGAATGGGAACATATCAAACATTTCACAAATGGGAACACATCAAGTGATCTAACTGAGATGGTGGGAGTGACCTCACTACTCTTTTGTTACACTACTCTGATCAAGAACAGGGCACTTCTCACACAAGAAAATAAATAAACCTCACATCTCTACTCTCACATTCCAACAAACAAATAAAACTCACACCACTACTCTTAGACTTCAGTAATAAAATAAATTAAAACTCTCCAGAATAAACATAAAATTATAGTGTTTGAATTTCATTAATCAGCGTGACCAAACATAAAGAATTGGTATTTCCCTTAATCAACCGAAACACCATTTTCATAATCTTCACAAACTATATATTTCTCCTATTCTTCCCTACTTTGATACCAAATTATTTATATTTTGGTTAAAGTATTCCAATTAATACACACACATAGAGAAAATATTCACACGATACTTCATTATATTATTCATAGTTTCTAGGAATATTAATACTTCTTTGACATCTTATTATTTAAGATATACTTCCCATCAACACTCAACATCCCCTATGAACTCTCAACCACTATTTTATTCTACATAGATTTCTCTCGAATAGACTAAAAACTCTATTTATGTGGTTATAACAAATCACCAACTAACAAAATATTATAAAACATAATAATAATCATAACATAAACACTCAACATAATTTACCTATGTAATACTATATATATTATGATTTCTTTGACATGATAGTGGATGCCTAATTTGGCCACTACAAATATTTCCAAGGGAGTGTAAGATTGTTAGTGACTTCAAGGAGAACATTGGGTGGAATTAGATATATAAATGAGGCATGGGCCTATTTTAAGTCTTCTGGGAAAACTAAGTATATTACATAGTAGGTTCCAAGGAAGCCAATTATAGGTTCTTGTTGATGTGGGTTTTATGCACACCAAAGATATTGGAGAAACTCTTCTCGTTTTTGGATCGTTGGAAGTGATTCAGGGACGAGTTGTAGGTATACAATCTTATTATGACCAAGTGGTGAAATAACATGCATGTAAATATTGACATTGTTGAAGCTTAGTATTAGTAAGTAGTTACTCCACACACACCTGACAAGGCATGAACAAGATTAAAACCAAACGATTATAAACATTGAGGGATAAAATACAAGGGTAAGATCATTTGAAAGAAACATAAAAAGGTAAGGGCTAGAAAGAGATAATTCCTCAAACTACTTGGATGAACATCCTTAAATTTCATGATTGGGTGCTCATTAATTCATTAATTCACTTAACCAAAGCTAACTAATTATATCTTTCAACCATAACCAGCTAGAAAGGTGCAAGACTCAAAGGGACTAGAAAATCATAAATAAACACTCCAACTATTGTTTCTCAACATATTAATAACCTTTTGGATAACTAACGCTCATCTAGTTAGGAATTGAAAAAATAAAAGAGTGACACAACTAAATGCAGATCAACTAAAACCAACATTAGATCGACTTTAATAATTTATGCAGTGAAAACATGCAACTCTCAAATCATCAAATCAATTAGCAATCATGTAGATGAGAAATGGGATGAGAATTAATAACAAAAATGTGAGATGCTTCCATAAAGTCCTTGGATTGTCATAGCTTTGCTTGTATCATGCCATTATCCCCCCTTTTTACATTATGAATCCTAATTTTCTTAGCGAAAGTCCCACTTGTCCCATTGCATGTCGCAAAACACTAAATTCACTTTGTATGACTTAGACAATAAATGGAGGATTGCTAGGACAATACAAAGTGGAGAGGTACTAACATGACACTTCCACAAGATAAAGGGGGAAAAATACTTGGAATGACATAACAAAGATTCACGGGGAGCATGTGAAGTTGACATGGTGCTTCTGGAGGTTTAAAAGAAGAACATGAAGATGGTGCGAAGTCATAATATCATAATATCACAAATATATGGTGGCACTGACCATGAAAAGGCCAGTTTCTCATGACACAACTGAAAGGGCAAAATTTAGGCTCATATATTAAGGTTTGGCATATGCCCACAAGGCAAACCTATCAGCAATTTACTCCAATGGGCAACAAAAAGGAAATATGACCTACAAACGTGCAAACATTTAACATTAAAAAACCAAAAGAAGAAAATGCAATAATCCTTCTACATGCTCCACTTTTTTATCAAGTTCTAAAGTTCAAAACTCTTATAAATAATTTCAATCAATTTACAAATGAATATGTTTCTTTTCCTAAATCTCTAATAGGTGTTCAGGTTTTGAAATGCTTAATTTAAGGTCTTATTCTGTTATTAATTTTCCAGATTTTAAAAACAAAAAAAATGTTAAAAAGACAACTGTCCTAGCTTTTATGTGGGATTTTGACAGCATTTATTAGTGAAGAATCATTAATTTGATATTGATTTTTGTAGTTCAGAAACTAAAGTCAGTGTTTTTAAATGAAAAGTGTGAAGATATTTTTATTGTGCTTCCTACCGTGTCTCCACCGCCATTGTGAGACTTCTTGAATTTTCTAATATGTCAGATTACAGGTGAATTAGCTTCTTTGCTTCTTTTTCTTGCATAGTTATTCAATTATGTCACTTGTATAGAAAAATACAAGCGGTATTCTGTTTTTCAGTTAGCTGGATTATGCCCAGTTCAATGCATTTGGTAATAATTGCTGTCAATATGATTTATTTCTTATGATCAAGCCTGTAAGAGTAATCCTAATCTAAAGTTATCCATTATTGCTCTGTATACAGTCCCCAAGTTCCCCTTCGTCATCAGCTCTACAGAAGCCCGAAGCAACTCCTCCAGTTCAAAATTAGATCCATCAATGAACACAAGCTTACTATCAGGGATGTTGTAGATATTATTAGTATCACTCTTACAAGACTCTAGAAACGAAGAATTTTCTGTGCTGCCCGATTCAACTACCCCACTTTTCACAAAAGTTTCATCAGGGAAAACTTTACTGGGAGTTTGAAAGCTATTCATCTTGTTCACAGAATTTGACTCCATTCCCTTATTTATTTTTCCCTTTCTATAGACGTATAAAAATAAGAGACTCAGAATCAACAGCCCTGCAATGTCTGCAACCACAATCACAGCTATCACCCAAGGCTTCAACTTGTTTCTACTCTTACAGGCTTGATCTACAGCATTTCCACATAGATTTGGACATGACATGGTGACTCTCAATATGATTTATTTCTTAATTGATCCAAGTTTTATTTCTCCAGGGCTGGGAAAGGTTAGGCGGGAAACCACTTTACATCCTAGTAGAGTCCACTTAATGTCTTGGAGCAATCGAAGATATTATTGACCAAAGTGTATTTGAAGGTTAAAAGATTCTTTCTTCTGCATAAGTTGTGGCGAAATGGAGCCCTATTAACTGAGGCCACCCTGCGAATTGAAAAATTCAATTCATAAATAATCTTTGACCTTGTTTATGCTTTAGTTTCCAGCTAACATTATAAGCAATTCAGTTTCTTAAAAAATTACTGGAGTTTTAATTCCGTTATGGCTTTCAATTTCTTAATACACTTGGCAGAAACGTGGCATTAGCTATGCAACTTTTCTTCCAAGGTTTAATACTCGGTATAGCAGTTGTATTCTATGCAAGTGTTCATGTTTGTGAGAAAATAATTGTTTTTTTGTGAAAAACTACCATCTGGGGCTTGATTTTATTTTAACGTGAGAAGAATAAGTGTGACTGTGAAAGAAAACTGCTGATACAATTAGATTGAAATTGCCAATGACAAAGAGGTATGCTTTTGTCTTGCTGATTCAATTATGTCATGTTCTCAATTTATAAACACCAAAGTCACTGACACATTAGTTTTAGTTATCCCCAGTGTCTCTCAAAACCAAGTAATCCCATGAAAGCCAATTACTTGATGTTGATTGCAATTTTATTTGGACTCTGTATCTGTAGATGACCTTTACAGAAGTGTAAAAACTGGAAAACATAATAAATAACAATCATTTTTTGTTGTGTTACCAGTCGTGTCATGTTTGCTACATCTAATGTATCGTCAATTCCAAGGAGCCAAGCATAGTTACCAAAAATGGTAAAATTGTGGGGGGAATTCCATGATCAAGCATGTTTAAGCCAGAGTAAATTGGGATGGGAGACTTCTCAAGTAGTCTCAAAGCTTCACCCCTATAAGCATCACCTTGATGCAATGAGTGCTGAGTGGACTATTCATACTCTTGAGAGAGATTCTCGTGAACCACTACTCATGAAATAGGGTCGATGTAGGTTGACTCAAAAGGACACAACTGAAACCTAAAACCATATCATATATTATATATAATGTGGTCATCTTACTAAATCATCCATACATATCAGCCCCAAAAGAATAAGAAATGATTTTAAAACCATATCAGAAATTAACACAGAAAAATTAAATCAAATGTATACATACCTTTAACCTAAAAGCAATAGTTACATGTTTTAATTTTTAAAGCACTTACAGCCTAAAAAAGGCTCCTAAACAAGCATAAAAACTTCCAAAACCACATTCAACATGCAATACCTGGACTGCTTCCTTTGCAATTCAATCCCAGGATTAATCACATATGGTGGAGATTGCACTTTTAGGATACTCATCGTGAAGGTACATACAACACCACACTAATCTTTTAAATTCTTGCATACTAATGCACATCAACAAACATCAAGAACAAGAACTCTTAAACAAGGCTTGTACTACTGTAAAGTTAACTACAATCAACCTTAAACATCACTATAACAGATCGTGCTTCATTGCAACAGTTATAAAGGTAAAATACCATTTTGAAATACCTAAATAGGCCCAAAATTATCATATTTCCTACCTAATTCAAACCTGAATTGCCCAAGGGCAGGCAAAAAAGTGGTGCAGGAATGGTGTTGACTAATTTCAAATTGTTTCGAACAAATTTTTATCCTTCCAAACCTTAGATTTGTGTGTGCCTTATATATCAGCCATTCAAAACCTCCTAATATTTTACAGACAATAAAATATACTATATAGTAATGTTGAAGTTGTTTGCAATTATTCATGGTAAAAATTGGTGGATCTGCAGCAGTTTCTGATAACAGGATGTCATTGCTTGCAATCTACAAGGACTTCATACTTTAGTAGGATTTGAATCCTAATGGGGACCACTTTCCATGCCATTTATTCACGAGAAATTAAAAAAAGGCAGAAAAAAATTACTGAGCTGAGAAACAAGAGCAATATCAGGAGAATTTGTTCCATGGCAGAGCGAGGATTCAGGACTTTATATTGTGTTCTACTATTTTATTTTCCCACAGTATCCAGAAAGTCCAAGTTTTAGAAATGGGAAATGTTCAAAAGACTAACAAGGAAGGTAAGGGTTGGGGCAGTGAATCTGATCGAGGTTTTGAATAAGGATACATCTCAATACTGTTCTAGTCGGACAAGGAAGCTACGGCTTTCCAGGAATATTGCACTAGGTCATTGACAAGGTCCAATATACTCCTGGAGTAGGTGGGCAAGGCCCAATATATGATCTTGCGCTAGTATCCTTGCATACACTCCCCAAAAAGATAGGGTTATCAAGGGGGGGATAAATATTGTTGAGGAAAAAAAAGGAAAAAGTTTGTGCCAACCAACACCCATCTCGGTTGAAGAGTTTGGATCCTGCATACACTACTATAATAGTTTGTGGGTCACGATCCCATGGAAGGTAAAAAAAAGCTCCTTTTGGCTGGTTTTCTCAGTCCAATAACTGTCTTACAAACTAATTAGATATAATATTGTAGACACTAAATCACGCACTTTGGGTATTATTTAGTTCCCGTCTTTTGGCCATTTTACTTTGTTTTCTGTCGTCATTGCCGACCTTCACCGCATACATGCCCAGTCTATTTTTAGCATTTTCCATCATTCTAGCCTTGATTGGGGCGCCTGGGCCAGTACTGTGGCGCCTTGATCCTTTTTACACTTTTTGGGCGTTTTCTAGCCGTTTGAACATTTTATCTTTTTGGTGGTCGGCCTTTTCAAGGTTAATTACGAAATTAGATCATAAGAACCATATAAATACAAAGTTATGAGACCATAATGAGGGACCAAGCACTAGTCACTATTATCATCCACCTAGAGTTGCATCCATGTAAGGCATCTAGAGCTCATTTGCATCCATCTAGCTTCATCACAAGGGACAAGGCTGGTTCATCTACATCACACAAGTATAGGAGGGAAGTGTATTCTATTTCATCCACCATTTATTACATTTTCTACACAGTTACAGCTCGCTATTTCACAAAGTGCGGCTGACACAAGAGCACCTAGGGCATGATTACACACACACTCACATAGAACTACATCAGGTTTGAGATGTAGTGCAACGCTCAGTTAGTAAGTCCACCATTGTGGCCACTAAGGACAATCCAACCCCTTCATATGCATTTTTCTTTTTTAGGGATTTAATGTTTGTTTTGGGGTTTTGTATGTCTATTCTTCATTGTTAATCATCAGCGACATTCGGCACAGAGCAGCAAGTTACACGCGACAAACAACGAGGGTTCCTCATCTTCTGACCCTGCAAATTTGGTTTCTGGACCTCCTGCACAGACCAGAGTGCCCAAAACTAGGGCGCCCACAGGCACCCTGATCCTCTCCCAGGCGTCCCAGTCCAGTCAAACAACTCAAATTTGTCCTTTTCGAGACCTCTGTATGTTCATTCCTGCTTCTAAAATATTCAATTTATTTTACGACACAATCCAAATCAGCCTGCGAATCAGCTAAGTCACTTCCTTACTCTTCTCACACATTAGGGTTTCTATTTTCATTAGCCTAGTTGCTTGGGTCACTTTCCATATTTATTGATTGCTTTTATTTATTGTTGTTACTAGTTTAAATTAACTTAATAAATCCACATTTTTAGTTAATCAAATATCAGCTCTAACTAGTATAAGAACACAACAAAAGATTTCCTATTCAAATCAATGTATTGCTCTCTATCAGACCATCTTTCTATTTCTATCTAATTCAGCTTAACGAGGAAGAGGAACATAAGGTGAAGCTTCCTTAGAAACTTAATGTCTCGTTGCATTAATCCAATTATCTTTTAGCCTTAAACATGGCTCAGGAGCGGAAGCCATGACCTATCTTGTGGTGAGAAGCCGCTACTGTAAGGACCATCAAGCTTATAAGGGGCACGCAGAATGGTTGCTAGAGTCAAGGGAAGGAAGGACACTATAGAGACAGGAAGGTATAAGGGTGATCCTAGAAAGAAGGCCTACTGATGAATAAACACAAGCTGAGGGGGTTAAACAGTATGAGGTCTCTTAGGGTCAGTGGGCCAAAATAGGTGCAACGCCTCACTGGATCAAAGATCAGGACAAAGGAACCAAACTCATTGCTAATTCCCTCAAAAGAAAACATCAATGGGAAACATGTTTGCCTTGATTTCAGTGGACAATTGTAAGCTTACTTCTCAATCTAAGAGATAAAAATATTGTTTCTTGCTTATTTCCAAAACCTCTTCAAGAATACATGAGGAATTTTATGAGGAAATCATAGAAGAGATATGTTCAAGCTGCATCTCTAAGAAGGTTGACAATTTTCAAACATACCATGGAAGTGTTGCAAATGATCTCTTCCCAACACAAGATGACAGGTTCTTGGTGTGATGCACTTCCTTTAATAGCACCAGTTGTTTTTCCAGAAAATGTTACCTGATGTATTCCACATATCATTTGGAGTGTCTTCAGAACTTCAGATTATTTCGGTATCAACAGGCTTGCCCTTATATTTTTTATATAACTCTGCCACGTCAGGATAGTCGGCTAAAAACCTACTAACGAATTCTTGCTCGCATATACAAAGCATCGTGACTAGACTGATAGTAAGATGTTTGGCATTCAGCGTCTCAGTTAGGTATTTGAACACCATATGGCGCGGAATCATCCTCTTCTCTACGCTGAAGCCCAGAAACTGATTATAAGTTACCACAATGCTTGGACTAAACCTAGCAGTATTTGTCAAGAAATTCATGTTCTTCCCTAACTTATCCTTGGAAATAGCAAGAACCAGAGGATACTTTACAACAAGCTCGTTGATCTCATGTTCCCTGAGACCAAAGGTTTTCAAATCCCTGAATTTCTTTTCCAAGGTTCGGATGTCATAGAGAAGAATAAAGGGTGCCCTCCTGACAGCCTTGGAGAAGTTATCCTTTGACCCAAATAGCTTGATAAGTAATGGGATTTTAGGAGCGAGGTTATTCCCTAAACTGGAGCTAAGAATTCTGGGATGTTTGGATATAACATGACCCACATCTTCAACAATGCCTAACGTCTTGAAGAGCTCAATCTTAGGCTTCAATTTCTCATCGACCTTGATAGCAAGAACACATGAGTGTCTGAAAATGGTTCTCCTCACCTGGTCTGTAGTGAATCCAGAGTCTCTGAGCAGCTGTAGTGCATGTTGGGCTCTCTCCGTGGATTTTGTTCTGAAGAGGGTGGGGTCTTTGCTCATCACTGTTGCAAGTTGAGAGGGAGTAAAGCCGCACTCTTTGACCAAGAACGTTTTCATAGCATTGTGGCGACGCTGTCTCTGTTCTTGAACATCTTCTGATAGTGGGTTTGTGGATACGGCATTGCATGATATTTTGATTGAAATCTTTGAAACAATGAGGTATACACGAGGTGGGAATGCAAGTGGGCAATGAAGAAAATCAGAAATTGACATAGCCATGGATTGAGGGGTTCCAGTAAAAGCACACACCACTTCTGCTGCTCGAAATGAATCTATGAAAACCCTATTCAGACACCTAAGCTTATCTGGATAGGGGTTTATTTTATTTTGCCCACGCTAAAAAGGGCATTTTATGATGGATGAGATTAATCTGACCGGGCTGGAATTTGATGGTGTGTGGACCGTTTTTCGCCAATATGATCAAATCGTTCTGAATTTTCTTTTTGATTGGCAAGGGTGGTCGTCAAATTCTAGGTCTCGAGTAATATGGATACAAAATGTACCTATGTGCATACATAAGCACATACATACATGATACTGAAGTGGTATCTCTGACATGTTGATGTGTTGCGTCAACACAAAATGAGTTTTTATAATAAATAGAAGTCGTCGCAAACCATTTCATGGCTTTAAAAATAATGTAATTAGTTCATACATGTTGTGTAAAACAACAAGGCATGAGTTCAAATCATAGTTGTTGTGAGGTTGTTTTCATTGAAAACACGGTGTGAAAACAAAGTTAAATGGTGGGAAACGTATGGAGTATATGTTGGAATAATTGTCATTGATGTTAAAGGAAGTTGAAGGAGATAACAGATTAGTTGGTGTCATTGATGTCAAAGGAAGTTGAAGGAGATAACAGATTAATTGGTGTCATTGATGTCAAAGGATGTTGCAGGATTTAATTGACAGAGCAGAACGATTGAAAGAATATTGTTTGGTGCTTCGGAGTCTCATATTTTTACTTCGGAGTCCCCTTCTATCGGTTTGGAGTCTGACTGCAGTGCTTCAGAATCTGACCAGAAAGATTCAGAGCCTCTTTCTATTGCTTTGGAGTCTAGCCAGAGTGCTTCGAAGTCTGTCCAAAGTCTGTGATTTGTCTTGGTCTAGGACCAGTAGTTTGGGCCAGCTGTTGCAATGCATTTCTGAGTTTGTTGGGTCAATTTTTATGATCATGTTTGGCCGACCCTCCAAGGATTTAAAAACATATTTATGATTTTTTGTTGTTAGTCATTTGTCTCTGTTTTGGCACTAAAATGTTCCATATATTCAATTGTCTAGCCGACCCGAGTTTATTGGTTCACTCTTGTATCTTAGCATTGATCTTTTTATTGTAATTGTGGCCAACCTTCATATTGTTTGGTGCTAATGATAATAATGTGCACAGGTATAAAAGGAGATGTAAAATCATCATTTGTGGTGTGCTTGAAAGGAGAAAATCACTAAATTTTGGTGTTGGAACTGTGGAGAAAAAAGAATATGTGAAGAATGAATTTGTGAAGGAAACATGCCTACATGAAGAACATGAAGAAGGAGAGTAGGAGGTTGTGAAACAAGTGAGCAGCATGTGTGAAGCAAGAAGATACTGTTTTGTGTCTCAAACAAAATTCTGAGTATGAAGTAATTGCGACATGCTAAAGAAGAGGAAGAGCAAACTCAAGTAGATTTGAAAATGACAACTTGTTGAAGGAAGAACAAAGCAGAGCACGAAGATTTGAGAAAAGGTGGAGCTACATTCTGAGTGGAAGGACAAGTGTAAGCAAAGAAAGTAGATGAAAGTGTGAATAGGATTGAAGAGCAGAGTATAGAGTGACCTGATTTCATTAATTAGACATGTGTCCATGTTGGAAGAAAGATCTGATCTATACATATGAAGAAAGTGATTGAATTTTCATCATCAGGTTGAAGAAACAACTACAAAAGGTTGATTTATGTTTTATTGAGGTTGGTGCCTCACAATTTAAGGATTGGTGTCTCCAGTGAGTTGGTGTTCACGAACATGTTGAGTTGGTGCTCGACATTGGGGATTGGTGTCTCTAGTAGGTTGGTGACTACGAATGTAAATTGAGATATCTTGGCCTGGATTTGGACAGCAGATCCAAGCAATCTTTTCTTTGTGGTTTTCTCCCGAAAGGGTTTCCACATAAATCTTGTGTTCTATGGTTATGTAATTGTTTTATCTTATGTGATTGTTGTTGTTATGGATGTTAATGTTTAAATAAGTAAAATTTTGTATAATATTGATTCACCCTGCCCCTAAGTATTAGTGTGTGTTCAACAATTGGTATCAAAGTGGATTCATTCATAACAGTTTGACCACTGGAAGGTAGATCTTCGTAGCACACATGGCAGGACAAGAAGGATTCTCTTCAAACAGGGCTCCATTATTTGATGGAACTAATTATGATTTTTGGAGTATAAGGATGCACACCTATTTAATGTCTCTTGGGTTTGACATTTGGCAATCCGGTGTTAGTGGTTATGTTGCTCCAAAAACCCCTCCAACAAATTAAGCTAGTAAGAAGGCTAGTGAAAGCAATGCAAAGGCTATGAATACAATTTTGGGTGGTTTGTCTGAATCAGAATTTTTTTAAATGATACATTCTATAGACGGTTGATTGATGATATACAATTGCATCATATCACATGGAGACCATAAAAGTCTTATAGGTGGGTAAAAGATGTGACGGAGATGGGGACAATGGAGGTGGCTTATTACATAATTGGATTTGGTCATACATCATTAAGCATTATAGACCGGATAGGGTGATGTGACAGCTCGAAGTTAGATAGACTATACCAGATGAAGAGCAGTGGTATGCGCGGGTAATGCGAGAGACTACATATTTTGGGCCACACATCAAACTGAGCATAGCAACGGCTAGTTTTACAAGAGTCCTAGAATAGGTGTGGAATGCACGAGCAGGTATCGTGGATCCAAGTGGATCAGTGGGTTATGCAACATGGTATGCAATGATAGTTCTTATTCATTTGACCATTCCTCAGGAAGCTATAATAGCAGGGATAGTAGCAGTAGTGAGGGTAGCTGTACGATGGAAAAGTGACATGCAAGCATGGGAATCTACAAGTAACTCTTCCTCGCACCCGACCTCCCGAGGTCATGCCGAGATAGCCGGTGGGGATGGAATACACGTGGGGTGCAGATAAACTAGTTAGGTAATCTTATGTCTTCAACACGCAATAATGGGATCTACGAATCTAAGGCAAAGAAGGCCCTCCTAACCTGAATTGGTGTGATAGATCGTTCGGTGAGGATAGCTGCTCGAAGGCTCCAATCAATATCAAGCTCTGTCGTGATCCGATCTATGGGTTGTGGGATACGTGGAAGATGACTTGTGGGTGCTTCGTATATATCTCCCGACAAGGTCATGAAAATGGAATGGCTAAATGTGTAGTGGATCTTTTGGTGTTTTATGGATGATTCTCTGGTCTAGTCCAGAAATATTTAGCTTGATTAGCTGCTATGTTTAATAATGATAGTTGTGTGATAATGTCTGGTGGAAGTGGAGAGGACCTAAACACCAGCATTCGCAAGCTGGTGTCAATACTTGATTGATTTGTAGGCCCGTTGGGTTGTGGGACCTGTGGATCACAACCATAAGTTTGGTTGTTGTGGACCTCCTATGGTCATATGAAGAGTCAATCCCTGATTCTGAGTATCCAGTAATCGTATGCCTTTTCGGCCTCTACGTTTAGAACTAGAAGTTGCACGATTTTCTCGGAGTACCTAACAGGTGTTCTGGCAACTTGGATACGTAAGCTAGTGTCTATATCAACGAGGAGGTCTCCTGCATCTGGCTGTGGGACTAGTGGATCACAACCGAATGTTTTCTCTCTTTCAGGTCCTTCTACAGTCATACGGATATCTATCAAGGTAGTCTATAATTTGGCTGATTTGACCAGAATGTATGTGCTTTGTCGTCTTCTATGTTTAATCCTCTTAGCTGTGTGCTGATTTCTTGTAGGTCTGTTGTTGTTCGGAAGACCTGAATTCTGAGATTTTGGTCTATGTCAGTTAATGCTACAACAAGATTTGGTTGAGGCACGATTGGCTCAAAAACGTATTCCCTGGGCTCCCTAGGTCCCGTGATTGTCATACAAGATCAATATAAACCTAACTGAAACAAAATAAACTAATTATGCAAGATATATCTACAACATATATATATATTCCTCTATTTTTTGTATTTTTGATAGAATTTTTAATAGAATTGAAAGAGAAACTAATCTAATATATTCAGAAAATGACAACTAATCTAATAACAAAATTAAAACAAGCAAGGTATCCCGGTGTAGCTACTTGCCTGTGCAGTTGTGAGTTTATCCTAAATAACTAGATAGCTGATTAACTTAATTGAAAGACTCTCGATCCTACCTCAGAAGTGAGGAATGAATCATAGTTTCTGAGAAACTATCAATCCCCACAGCTTCCCCGGCAATATCGAAAGTGAAATTTAACTGAAATGAAATAATTCACTACTCTATTTGATATGTTTTAACTAGAACTTTGACAGATAAAACCTGGAATTTGCAGAACAGTGGCGAATCCAGTAGTGTATGACTTTGTCCCCTCAGAATGATCTCCTCATTCCTTCATGTTCACGTGAATCCAGAAGAGTGTGTATATGCTAGCATCAACAGAAGAAGGTATTTGAACAATGGCAGCTTTGGATATAGACCGAATATAATGTGAGTAGGAGAGGGACAGCGCAAGTGACAGAGCTTGGCGTATGCAATTCCTAGTGGGATTTATTGCGGGAATACAACACAAGTGTACTGAGAGATTCTAGAATCTACCTTCTGTGAAGAACACAACCTGCAACTCTAATGGATTCAATCTACAAATGACACTACTCTGCTCTAAACTAATTTGTATGAACAACAATGAACAAGACTGAAGCAAGAAGATCGAATGGCTTCTAACAGTAAAGGAAAACTAGCATGGATGCAAACATGAAAACAAAATGAGTTCTAAGCAAGAAATTGAAAGACTAAACAATGGAAATGAGAAGTTGAGGGGCCATTTGCTTGAAAACAAGCTGGCTATTTATAGATTTCACATTCACCCAAAGGTGATTCCTATTAGAACTCTTTTACCATTAAACAATGAAGAAACACTATTCCAGGGAACATAAAACATTAATACGAGCTAAGGCGGTTGAGAAAAGCTGGTAAATGTTGAAAAATTACGTAAGTCATGATCAAAGGAACGTGTTGGAAAACGTGTGAAGGACCGCCACCTTGAGCAGGGTGGCGGTTAAGGACCGCCGCCCTGGCAGGGTGGCGGTTTCGTCACTGAAGGTCAAAAAGCTAGAAAAAAGAAAGGCAAGAGGATAAAAAAGTAGCACAAAGAACTTGGATAAAGCATTTGGGATGCTAACATATACTTCGTGAGCTTTCTGGATCCCGAACACCTTGCGAGGTGACCTGTATCATCATTGGGGCATGTGTAACATCGTTTCGAGTGGTACAGTACCCTACAATTTTGGGTACGTACATATTGCCCCCTCGGAGAAGCGTTTTAACCATGAAGAGGCGTAAAACGGTGGGTCCGAGTATGGCGGTCCCAAAATGGGAAGCTAGAAATTATACCTGACACGCCCGTGTGTCGAAATGTTGCCATCCAAGTTCCCGCTACCTGCAAAATGGAAAGAAGACTCAAGTGCAGATAGATAAAATAAATCAAAAAATAAATACTAAATTAGTATGAAATGAGGACTTACCATTTGCGCGGGGATAAGAACTTACCTCCGTCGGTGCTCTAAACCTGCGAAAGGGGCATTCAAAATGAGTCAACCATATATATATATATATATATACATATATATATATATATATATATAAAACGGGCTTATTTTCCTATTCATTTGTGCGTGTCGATTTGATAGTTTTTGAGCTCTGGGACCCACGGTGACGGTTTTCAATGAGAGTATAGTCGAAACGTTTGTATCGAGATAGCGATCATGCCTCCGCGAGTAGAACCTCGACCCGCGAGATCCCAGGTTAGTTCTTCTTGATTTAACATTTTTGCACCCAAAATGTTAAAATGATGAAATCTTTGTTGTGGGGGGGTTATTTTTAGAAATGTCAGTTTTAAATGTGTCTCTTAGGGGGGACGCCTAATGGGTAGGCTTTCGTTTTAGCTAAAATGGTCGATTTTTGCATTTTTAAGCATTTTTAGGGCATGCGACCCATTTGTAGTCGCGGGACAAGACCACCACCCTGAGTAAGGTGGCGGTTACGGGACCACCACCTTTTAAGGTGGTGGTTATGGAACTGCCACCCTGCTCAGGGCGGCGGTCCTCTACAGAGTGTTAAAACAACACTATTTTGAGTTTATTTTTGCATTTTTAGTATTCCTACTTGCTTTAATGATTTTTCCAATGCAATCTTGACACTAACTTGCTTCTTTTTGCGTGTTTTTGGGTGTTTTGCAGAAGAAGGAAGAGTACATTAGATGGAGCCGAGAGAGGGAGTGTGATTGGCTTCCAGCAGTGTTAGATGCACTCTCTCAGGCTGAGCAGGATACTCTCCAGAGGGTAGGTATATTGAGGATCGCACGGGTCCCCCATGTTGCACCTGCCAGTCACATACTATGTGACTTATTTTCTTACTGGGATGCAGATCGGAACACCTTCCGATTTCCAGGTGTTAGGGGTGAGTGGACTATCACCCTAGAGGATGTCTACCACATTTTGGGAGTCCCGATTATTGGGAGGAGACTTTCATTTGATACAGTAGTATCCAGAGCTCAGGTGACTCAGTGGGCCACCTATATGGGAGACGCAGTTGTCTCCACTGGTTCGAAGAAGGGGGTGAAGGTCATTCTATTCCCGGCTTGCCCATCCCTTTGATCCATCAGGCCATTATGGGCATCCTTGCTTCGAGATTGATCGGGGACAAGGGAGGGGATACTTTTCTCTACTGTTGGGCCCCCATCATCGCACAGATTGAGGCACATGGTCGGATTTATGCCTGGGGAGCCGATATACTTGGGACCACCTATCACGACTTATACAGGGTGGTTCGATTACAGGGACAGTCATTGAGCCATCCGACCTTAGTTATGAGCTGGGTCTATGAGCGCATTATCCCTTATGGGAGAGGCATAGAGGTGGAGGATCCTGAGGCCATGAGGGCAGCTAGATGGACAGAGATGACGGTGCTTAGAGCACCCCACCAGCCAGTTGCTTCCCTGACTACTGAGGATATGGAGGCCACACCTTATCAGGCCATGGCAGGGTTGTGGGGTGAGGAGACCTTTACTTTGATTTCCTGCTCTACTACAGGGCAGCTTGTGGATAGGATGGGGAAGGTAGAGACACACCCCTTTGATCGAGTGCCTCAGCAGTTCGGCCTTGCTTACATTGACATGCTTCCCCCAGTGGTGCCAGTGTTCAGATCAGTTCGGGAGGCTAGGGGAGGTCCTAGAGGCCGGGGTTGGACTGTTGTTACTCCTGGCATCCCTATTGCAGCCAGGAGGGTGGTACATGCTCGAGAGAGAGTCAGTGCTCCTCAGGCACCTTTACTTTGGATTGCCACCGGTCCTACCCATAGCAGTGATGATCCCATTGATATAGACTCTGAGTCTGAGGAGTTCACAGGGGGAGAGACGGAGGAGGAGACTGAGGACATGGAGATCAGTGAGTCGGGTGGGGAAGAGGATAGCGATCCCGAGTGGCATGACACTCAGGAGATCCTACAGGCCGAGAGGGTAGAGCAGAGCACGGAGAGGGTGACTCTAGTCTCAGAGGAGTTACTTTCTCAGGACCTAGGTGGAGAGGACGAGTCCATGGTAGGATGCTATGTTTCCCCAGACGTAGGAGGGGGACACCAGTCAGCGGTGGCATCCATGGTAGGCACGGATCCCAGAGATCCTTCTTGGAGGCCCAGAGATCCGAGTGAGTTGTCACTCTTCTTTTGATATTTATTTTAGCTAGAATTTCCTTAGTTGCTATCTCTCTTTTTGTTCATCCTTGGTTTCACCTTTTGATTATTTTCTAATTTGTTTTCTCCTTTGCTTGCAGAGACTATTGATGAGTGGCGAGACTTGATTCGTTGGGTATGTACTGACACCCTGTTGCTCCCCACGGAGAAGACTCGTGCTGAGCTATCCATGGATGCAGGGGAGCCTTCAGCAGCCTGATAGGCATACCGATGTTTTTGCCCCTGTCTGGCACGTGGCCAAGATGGTGACTTCCCTCTATGCCGAGGTAGCTTGGGTATAGGGCTGCAGAGCGTCTGATGAGGAGGAGCCATTCTCATAGTGAGACTACAGCTACTGTTCAGGATCGTGAGCCCTCAGTGCACTCAGAGCACCAGTGTAGCCAGAGTCCTAGACGTGATCGTGTGCCTTCTGAGGGATCCCATAGGGATTGAGAGGCCACTTGGCTCTTTTTGTAGTGACTCTTGCTAGATTGTTTATATGACCATTTTGTATTTTCAGGCTCATTGAGCATTTTGACCATGCCTAGTGCATGATGGCATTGTACATGAAACCTGATTATATATATATATATATATACATCTCCTTTTGGATCTAGATCTCTTTGTACCTAGAGTTTTGTGATTCATTTTCACATGTATACTAGATGTTTATTAAAATTTTTGTTTTTATATGCTTTTCAGAATGTATGCAATGGAGAACAAATATCACAAATGTTTTCTTTTTGTATTTCGTGATGCTGATGTATGATGACACAGATGAACTTGTGATCTTGAACTTTAGTTTTCATAAGCAATTTTCTGGTACTTCATATTGTTTTGACAAAATGTGATGATGAGCTGGTATGATGAGCAGATGAACTTGCCCCACTCCTAACTCCACGCAACTAGTAAGATGCGAGGGCTCACCACCGAGAGCTAGAAAGGGCACAAGCTATGAGGTGTGTTGAAATGGTAATGATGGGAGATAGACAAAGAGTTGGTGGCACCAAATTAGGATGCTACAAACCTATCTTACTCAAGTGACTCCATAGTTTAGAATGTGACTTGCTTTGCAGTTTATCCAGACTTAGATCCGTAGATGGCCACTTGGTTGACAAAATCTGGTTTTCAGGGTTTTGAACTCTCTTGGAATTTTGGACATCTGATTCATTTGTTTTTGACTCAAGATTTCAAAGGTTTGTTTGAACTATTTGCTTATGACCTTCAATGTTTACTGTCAAGAGGACCCCCTACACCTTGCCCCATGCTACTAGTAGGAAGCATGGGCTTATCACCATGGACAAGGCATAGGTGAGTAAAGGCATTCCCATCCTTTCCCAACCCTACGTCACTAGTAAGAGATGCAAGCTCAACACCGAAGGTTGGTAGGGCAAGGAAATGTGTAAAAGTAAAATTTTCTGTTTGATCTATATTTGACTTACTTACTTGAGCAAAATGTCAGGATGTTCTTATTTCCAAAGAGATATATACACGGGATAGATGTGACACCATGAAGCTTCTAGAATAGACCATAGGCAAGACACCTATCCTAGGAAGAAACCAAAAGTGAGAACAAGCATGCAGGCCTTGGTATGGCTACCATTAAGACTTTGTCATATCTGGCTTTAATTGATGAAATGATTCTGAAATAGTTGATGATGTTATGAAAATGAAGAAGTATGATTTGAATGCTCCTGCCAATACTATCAGAAGTTTGTAATGAATTGCTTAAGAATAAGTCCCTTGATCACCAAGTTTTATGAAGTGAGTGAACAAAATGAACCTAACTAAATGAATATGTAATGTAGATATAATTATACAAATAGTGTTGATGCTTCATGCGTAAAACCATTTAAGATGCAAGGAATTGACTGATTCATTGAATTCCTCACCCTCCAGTGTGCATAAGAGATATGCACCATTCCCGTAGTCTTTCATGACTCGATATGGGCCCAACCATTTGGGCCAGAACTTTCTTCCTTCGCCGGTTTTCTTATCGATCCGGCTGTCTAGTCTTAGAACTAGATCTCCTTCATATATTTCTCGCTCATAGACCTTTTTGTTATACTGCCGGCACATCCGGTCAGCATAGGCTCTATGCCACTATTCGGCATTTAACCTGGCCTCGTCTAGGCTTTCTAGTTGGGAGAGGCGTGCCTCCCTATAAGCTTCTTCATCCAGAATCCCTTGTAGTGAGATGCGGAGACTGGGTATTTCAACCTCAAGTGGGAGAACTGCTTCTGCCCCGAATACCAGTGAGAAAGGAGTTGCTCCTGTTGGTGTTCTTATTGAGGTTCGGTGGGCCCACAAGGCTGGATATAGTTTTAAATGCCAATCTCATTTGTTCTCCTTGACTGTTTTGAGGAGAATAGCTTTCAACGTTTTGTTTGTCGCTTCAGCCTGCCCATTGGCTTGAGGGTAGTAAAGAGAGGCCGTGTGATGGTTTATCTTGAACTTGCTACATAGCTCATGAACCTCGTCATTCTTAAAGGACGTGCCATTATCTGAGATAATGACTTGTGGGACACCATACCTACAGATAATTTGGTTCAAAATGAATTTGGCAATCACCGAACCTGGTACGGTGGTGAGAGGCATGGCCTCCACCCATTTGGTAAAATATTCCATGGCTGTGATTATAAAATTATGGCCATTGGTTGATGAGGGAGAGAATTTCCCTATCAAGTCTAGACCCCACGTGGAGAAGGGCCATGGAGTCGCTATTGGTTGCAGGGATTGTGCTGGCATGTGAATCTCGTGAGAGAATTCTTGGCATTTGTGGCACTTACGTACAAATTCCACTGCATCATGTTTGAGAGTGGGCCAAAAATAGCCCATCCGATGTATTTTGTGAGTGGTGGCGTGACCACCGAAGTGGCCCCCACATATCCCACTGTGGGATTCATGAAGAATCCTCTTGGATTCTTCTATGTCGACGCATCTTAGAAGCATGCCGTCGAAGGCTCTACGATAGAGTACTTGGTCTAAAACAACATATTTAGCGGTAATAATGCGTAACCACCTTCTTTGTTGTGACGTGGCACTTTCCGGGTATGTATGGTCCATGATAAAATTGATGATATCAGTATACCAGGGACATGTAGAAATGGGGGGTCTGGTTTTGACAAAGTATACACATTCATCGGGAAAGTCTAGATCTACCAGCTCACCTCCATCTAGTGGATTGTCAGCTAACCAGTCTGCAATGATTTTTCCTTTAACAGATTTTTGGTTTACGAATGTTAACTCAAATTCTCCCATTAGGGTTATGAAACGGCCAACCTTTTTAGATAAAGATCCTTGTGTGAGAAATGTTCGTAAATGGTCTGTCTTTACAATGACCCTTGTTTCCTGGTTTAACATGTAATGTCTCAAATGTTTTGTTGCAAAAATTATGGCAAGGCATTCTCTCTCTACCTGTGTGTAACGTGTTTCATAATTGAGCAATGTTCGGCTAATGAAATAGATCACGCATTCTCGTTTGTCATCGTCTTCTTGAGCCAGCATGCAGGCCAGCGAGACATGAGTGGCTCGTGAGTATAGGATCAAAGGGTGGTCTGGCTTGGGAGGCATTAGCGTGGGTGGTGACAACAAGAAGCACTTAACTGCTTCGAAGGCCTCATTGCAATCTTCAGTCCAATCGACACTATAATCTTTCTTGAGTAGATTGTTGATTGGATGAATGGAAAAGCTTAAATCTGGGATGAACCTTTGGATTGCACCGAGTTTCCCAAGAAATGACCTGATTCCAGACTCGTCTGAAGGTGGGATCATTTCGAGAACAACCCGTATTTTGGCTAGATCAACATCAATCCCTCATGAAGATATAATGTATCCTAGAAGTTTGCCTCCTGTTACACCGAATACGCACTTCTCTGGGTTTAATGTGACACCATACTCAATTAGTCGTGAGAGGATGATACGGAGCACTTCCGGATGATCACAACATTTCTTGGCCTTGGCCAACAAGTCATCCACATATGATTCCACAATTTTATGGATAAGATCATGGAATATATAAGTCATTGCCCGCTGATACGTAGCACCGGCGTTCTTAAGACCAAATGGCATGACAACATAACAATAAGTTCCCCAGGGAGTTATAAATGTGGTTTTGGCTTGATCTTGTTTAGATATTTTAATTTGATTGTACCCTGAGAACCCATCCATGAGGGACAACAGTTCAAATCTAGCTGTTGCATCAATGATAACGTCAATGGATGGTAATGGGAAATCATCCTTGGGACAAGCTTTGTTAATATCCTGAAAATCTATACAAATGTGTATCTTCCCATTCTTTTTTAGGACGGGAACGATATTAGATACCCATTGTGAATAGTCAACGGGCTTGATGAATCCTACTTGGAGAAGTTTTACTACTTCCTCTTTTACCATGAGAGCCACTTTTGGCTTCATTGGTCTTGACTTCTGTTTAATTGGCTTCGCATCTGGTTTAGTGACGAGATTATGTACCGCAACTTGTGGTGTGATACCTGTCATTTCTTTATAATTAAATGCAAAATCCTTTTGATGTTTTTTGAGGATTTGGGTGTGTATTTCTATTTCTTCCGGAGTTAACGAGGATCCCAACTTCAAAATTCTTGGTTCTTCCTCTGTTCCAATGTTTATGTCAATGGTTTCTTCTATCAAAGAAGTGTTACCTTCTTCAAATTCAGGTGGGGCTGGAGGTAGTTCCAAGCTTTCTCCATTTTCTATCTCGTAGATATCGAGATCCTTCTGTGGAGGAGACTCTACCGTGGGATTTCCAAAGTAGGAAGAGGAGTGTGGTATTAGGGAAAGATCAACTATACGGTGAGCAAGGTGTAGCTCTGCATAGGCATTTAGATATTCGAGAGTGACTTTATCACTGTCAACATGATGTAAGATAGAAGACTCATTCTCAGCTGTATGTGTTAGAAGAGGGTTCGTTGATATTTTCTTCACCAATGGTTCAGTACGAAGTGATACCTTGAAACTTGTATCTTCCAACTCATTACTTGGGGTAAAACGTGAAGCTGAGGTTGCTATTGAATCTGTGAGAAGGTTCTGTTCTCGTGGGATTGCCTCAATGGATATGAAGTCGAATCCTTTGCTTAGATCTAATACCATTGTTTTATAGAGCTGTAAGTGCTCAGCTCTAGTCTCATATACTTCAGAGACTTGGTTTGCAACTAATTGTGAGTCTCCTAACACTCTGATGTTATTAACACCGATCCTTTTGGCTATGATGAGGCCAAGGAGGAGGGCTTCGTACTCAGTGCCATTGTTTGTACATTCAAAGTTTAACTTAAAAGCAAAAGGTAGGATCTTTCCCTCAGGGGAAGTAAAGATCACACCTGCCCCGGCTCCATAGCGACATCTAGCTCCATCGAAGTGGAGAGTCCAATATTTACTAGGAAAAATGGATGCTGGGACATTCTTTGCATCTGTTTCTTCTGTTTCGGTTACTTCTACCATGCAAAGTTCCTCTGCTGGAAGAGAACCAACTCCTAGGGTACATCCCATACCTGTGGAATCAAATGGTAGGAAAATTGGTAGATCTTGTTCCAGTAATTTGACAATTTTTGCAGTAGTTCCTAATGACACTGTTTCTACAACGTTAGCTTCATCCTTGAGGGCTGGGATGCCCTTGACTAGGTTCGTAATTTCTAGTTCTGTTGTAGGTATTAATTTTTCTTCCGGTTTTGAGTCGATTGGTTTGTTAAGTTGGTTTGTTGGGAGTTCAAACTCAGAGTGAATGCCTGGTCTTTTCTTCAGGTCTGCTAGGTGTATGTCGAATGGTTTTGGGTCACCTTTTGCTACGAATATCTTTCCTAGGTGTAAGAATCTTATTTCCTGGAATAACGTAGAAGGGATTGCTTTCATGCGATGTATCCATGGTCGACCGAGGATCATATTATAGTTGGTTTCCCGATCTATGATATAAAACTCGGTGAGGATTGTCTTGGGTCCTAAGGTGACTGGTAATATTATAGTCCCAATTGAAGTAGCTTTAAGGCTATCATAACCTCTTAGCGTATTTCTTGTTGTGGAACAGTTTGTTTCTCCATATCCTAGCTTTTGAAGGAAAGAGAAGGGGACAATGTTAACTGCTGCCCCATCATCAACCATTGCGCGTTTAACGTAATTATTGTAAACCCACACCTGTAAATGCAAGGCCGGATCACCTCTACGTGTAATTTCAGCATCTGTTGGCATTTTGTTTATGTCGAATATAAACTCGGTATCCCTATCTGGCTGCCCTGGAGGGTGGATATCGAAGTCTATATGGTTTACTTGTGTTTTGGGAGGTGGAGTGATGTTAATTAAATGACCTAGACCTAGTGCTTCTAAAAGAGCAGCCCTATGGGCAGGAGAGTTTTTCAATAAGTCCAAAAAGGAGATGTGAGAGAAGGTCTTTGTTAAGTCATTAATTAAATCATAAGCACCTATGGGTTTTACCAATGTTTGTTGAATGTTATCTGGCTCTAGTGGATAGATTGGATTTGGTTGAGAAGAATATTCTCATGCTCTTGTTATGGCTTCTACGTGCAGCTCAGTATCTAACTCCACTAGACCAACTATCTTGGTTCGTGGCTGATTTCCTAATTGTGGTGCGACAGGTGGATTTAGTGAAGTTGAGGCTTCATGATCGTTATTTCCTGTCATTACACCTTTGTTCGTCCCATTTGGATTTAATTTATTATTGTTATTGTGATTTGGAAGTGGATCATTGAAGATCTTAAGAGGTGCGTTTTGAGGGGAAACTGCCCCTGTGAAAGTATTTGGCATAGGTGTCACAGAATCTGTTAAGAACATATCTATGAAGAGTTGTCTTTGTTCTTCTGGAAAACGTTGCATGAACTTATTGTAATCATGGCAAGTCCTAGTGTCATGGCCTCGAATTTTGTGGAAACCACAATACGAGTTGGGATTATAACTCCTAGGTTGTTGGTTTGGCACGTGTTGTGGTCCAAAACTCTGATTAAACTGTTGACTATTAGGATTAAAGTTTTGTGTTTGTTGCCTTTGGTTTTGGTTTTGATATCCAGTTGAGTTTTGACTTGGACCCTGTGTCTGGATCTGCTGTTGTTTGTTGTTGTTTGTTGTTGTTGTCATTGGGGATGATTAAAATCCACCGCGTTGATTGTTGGGGTAAAATTGTTGTTTCGTTGATTGTTAACTGGTGGTGGAACATTTACAACGTTTGCTTTTTTAGTTTGGTCAGTCACTCCATCTGTTGTCACTCCGTGGTTTTTGTTAAGGATTTTAGGTCCTTGATTGGCATTTGTGGTAGTAGGATAAGTCGTAGTGTTTTGGTTGGGGATGATTAACCTCCCATTTGTTCCATATGTCTTGCGACCGCTATCTATTGCAGCTTGATCTATTCGGAGAGCGCTCTCGAGCACTTCATCATAAGTTCTTAGTGGGAACTTCTGGACTTCTTCCTTTATCTCTCTGCTGAGAGAATGAAGGAATAAATCACATAGTTCCATCTGATCCATGTTTGGAGCGCTTGCTGAAGAATAGAGGACTGTACGCCATCTTTGGATGAAATGAGCAACAGATTCATTGTGTTCTTGTTTAATATGCAAGAATTCCCTGATTCCTGTTCTCAACAATTTGTTCATGTCGAACGCCTTGATGAACTCTGAAACGAGTTGTTTAAATGAATGTATTGAGGCTTCAGGTATTCTGTAATACCAATCGAGGGTGATACCCTCTAAAGTTTTGGGGAATATTTTAGCAACAACTCCATCCCAAGGGAGCAGTTCTCGAATGGCTGTGGCATAGGCCTTAATATGTGCATTCGGGTCTCCCTCCCCTTTGTACTTGGGTAGATCGGGGAGAGGTCTTGGAAGCATGACGCTTCGTATAGTGAAGTCTAAAGGTTCTTTCAAATATTCTGAATAAGTCCCTATCGCATAGGTTTCGACCATTGATGGTGCTTGCTGAGGGGGTGGAGGTGGAATGGGTTGTTGATATGGCGTAGCATATGTATTTGCAGGGGCATAAGGAAATCCCTGTGGTTGAGCAAACATACTGGGAGAAGAGAACATATCTCCCTGTGGTGATTTGGAATACATGTTTAAGTATGGAGGAGCATTGCTCAGGAATGGGTTGTTTTGTACTAAACTGGGAGGTATTATATTCTCAACTGGAGTGGCGTTAGAAAATGTGGTTCTAGTTGGTGTTTGTTGTAAATACTGAGGAGGCATGCCCAACGTGCCTGTTCCTGTGAGGAGGTCTACTTGGCTGGGATGATGTGGAGGATTGGAAGTTCCTGCTTGCATGAACTGTGAATTTTGATTTGCTTGAGCAAGTTCCAACCCTCTAACCTTCTCAACTAAGGCTGAGATGACCTCGTTTGGTGAAGACATGGTATTTTTCCTTAGTGGCGGTTTGTTGTATATCTTGAGGTTGTATAGGCATATGGTACCCTGCTATGAATTGATCGGTGCCCTGCCAAGTTTCACCGAGGGCATTTCCTATAGGTGGAGGAATGGGGGTGTTTTCTTGGAACGAGACCTCGGGTTGTGTTTGCAAACCTCCTATAGGTGGGTACATATTTTGAGAGCGTTGTTCACTCCTAGCATAACGTGCTAAGTATTCGTCATCTAAAAATAGATATGGATCTGACTGTCTACTAATTTGTGGTCTAAGCAACACCCGAGGAGATGAACCAGATTCTCCAGTGAGTGTCATGTTGTTTGAGCCTGAAGGCTCTGGTTGTTGCGTTTGAGTGAGCTGATCCAACTCCTCTATTTGGAAAGAAGAACTATATCTAGTCCTTTGAGGGGAGTTTGTGTTGAAAATTGGTTAGTTGAATAGTTGTCACCCCATGCTGAGAGCGAGGGTGATGGTTGTCTATTTAATTGATCGTAGTATGCTTCAAGACCTAGGAGAGGTCTGCCATATGCATCGTATCCTGACATATTCGGGGGGTATATGAATACCCGCAGAATAATGGGAAAGAGAAGGTGGATGAAAGAAATGTAGAAAGAGGAGTTTGTTTATTGGGTTCAAATTTTGTTGGTGAAGCTGATGTGAAGGCTAAGAGGTGGAAAAGTGAAAAGTATACTAATTGAAGCAAGTAGAAATATGCTTTCACGTCAGGTTCACCAATTTTGTTGGTGAAGCTGATGTGAAGGCTAATGAGGTGGAAAAGATGAAAAGTATACTAATTGGAAGAACAAGTAGAAATATGACTCTGAATCAGAAGGTAGGAAGTTTCACGTCGGGTTCACCAATTTTGTACGATGGAAAAGTGACATGCGAGCATGGGAATCTACAAGTAACTCTTCCTCGCACCCGACCTCCCGAGGTCGTGCCGAGACAGCCGGTGGGGATGGAATACACGTGGGGTGCAGATAAACTAGTTAGGTAATCTTATGTCTTCAACACGCAATAATGGGATCTACGAATCTAAGGCAAAGAAGGCCCTCCTAACCTGAATTGGTGTGATAGATCATTCGGTGAGGATAGCTGCTCGAAGGCTCCAATCAATATCGAGCTCTGCCGTGATCCGATCTATGGGTTGTGGGATACGTGGAAGATGACCTGTGGGTGCTTCGTATATATCTCCCGACAAGGTCATGAAAATGGAATGGCTAAATGTGTAGTGGATCTTTTGGTGTTTTATGGACGATTCTCTGGTCTAGTCCAGAAATATTTAGCTTGATTAGCTGCTACGTTTAATAATGATAGTTGTGTGATAATGTCTGGTGGAAGTGGAGAGGACCTAAACACCAATGTTCGCAAGCTGGTGTCAATATTTGATTGATTTGTAGGCCCGTTGGGTTGTGGGACCTGTGGATCACAACCGTAAGTTCGTGGTTGCTGTGGACCTCCTATGGTCATATGAAGAATCAATCCCTAATTCCTGAGTATCCAGTAGTCGTATGCCTTTTCGGCCTCTACGTTTAGAACTAGAAGTTGCACGATTTTCTCAGAGTACCTAACAGGTGTTCTGGCAACTTGGATACGTAAGCTAGTGTCTATATCAACGAGGAGGTCTCCTGTGTCTGGCTGTGGGACTAGTGGATCACAACCGAATGTTTTCTCTCTTTCAGGTCCTTCTACAGTCATACGGATATCTATCAAGGTAGTCTATAATTTGGCTGATTTGACCAGAATGTGTGTGCTTTGTCGTCTTCTATGTTTAATCCTCTTAGCTGTGTGCTGATTTCTTGTAGGTCTGTTGTTGTTCGGAAGACCTGAATTCTGAGATTTTGGTCTATGTCAGTTAATGCTACAACAAGATTTGGTTGAGGCACGATTGGCTCAAAAATGTATTCCCTGGGCTCCCTAGGTCCCGTGATTGTCATACAAGATCAATATAAACCTAACTGAAATGAAATAAACTAATTATGCAAGATATATCTACATATATATATATATATATATTCCTCTATTTTTTGTATTTTTGATAGAATTTTTAATAGAATTGAAAGAGCAACTAATCTAATATATTCAGAAAATGACAACTAATCTAATAACAAAATTAAAACAAGCAAGGTAGCCCGGTGTAGCTACTTGCCTGTGCAGTTGTGAGTTTATCCTAAATAACTAGATAGCTGATTAACTTAATTGAAAGACTCTCGATCCTACCTCAGAAGTGAGGAATGAATCATAGTTTCTGAGAAACTATCAATCCCCACAGCTTCCCTGGCAATATCGAAAGTGAAATTTAACTGAAATGAAATAATTCACTACTCTATTTGATATGTTTTAACTAGAACTTTGACAGATAAAACCTGGAATTTGCAGAACAGTGGCGAAATCCAGTAGTGTATGATTTTGTCCCCTCAGAATGATCTCCTCGTTCCTTCGTGTTCACGTGAATCCAGAAGAGCGTGTATATGCTAGCATCAACAGAAGAAGGTATTTGAACAATGGCAGCTTTGGATATAGACCGAATATAATGCGAGTAGGAGAGGGACAACGCAAGTGACAGAGCTTGGCGTATGTAATTCCTAGCGGGATTTATTGCGGGAATACAACACAAGTGTACCGAGAGATTCTAGAATCTACCTTCTGTGAAGAACACAACCTGCAACTCTAATGGATTCAATCTACAAATGACACTACTCTGCTCTAAACTAATTTGTATGAACAACAATGAACAAGACTGAAGCAAGAAGATCGAATGGCTTCTAACAGCAAAGGAAAACTAGCATGGATGCAAACATGAAAACAAAATGAGTTCTAAGCAAGAAATTGAAAGACTAAACAATGGAAATGAGAAGTTGAGGGGCCATTTGCTTGAAAACAAGCTGGCTATTTATAGATTTCACATTCACCCAAAGGTGATTCCTATTAGAACTCTTTTACCATTAAACAATGAAGAAACACTATTCCAGGGAACATAAAACATTAATACGAGCTAAGGCGGTTGAGAAAAGCTGGTAAATGTTGAAAAATTATGCAAGTCGTGATCAAAGGAACGTGTTGGAAAATGCGTGAAGGACCGCCACCCTGAGCAGGGTGGCGGTTACAGGACCGCCGCCCTGGCAGGGTGGCGGTTTCGTCACTGAAGGTCAAAAAGCTAGAAAAAAGAAAGGCAGAGGATAAAGTGAAGTACACAAAGCTTAGACAAGGTGCTTGGGATGCTACATAAACTTGGTGAGATTTCCTGGATTCTGAACACCTTGTGAGGTGACCTCTATCATCATTGGGGCATGTGTAACATCATTCCGGTGGTACAGTACCCTATAATTTTGCATTGCATACATAGCTAGATTATATGAGGTTCCATGCACAATAGAGGACGTCTAAGAGAGATCAGTTAATGCTACAACTGTAGCAAGTTACAACAGAGAGGGATATGGCTCATAGTGTGGATGGGGTGAGTGGGATGGACGTATTACATGAGTTATTAACAGCTACTCACGATGTGGGTTTTTACAGAGGATTATATGAGGTAGTCGTCCTAGAGAGCCAAAGAGTGCCAAGTTATAGCTAAATGACAAGGATGATGTCTGGGAGATTGGGTAGGTAACATGGGCTATCTAGATCAGCTAAACCAGTCTAGATGCTGCCACTGAGGCGAGATGGTGGACCTTGCAGTCCAAGGGTGGGCAAGAGCCATGGTTGATGTTGTATGATAGACATCTATTTATTTTGTGTATGCCTCGTGATGAAGGCACATTCATTATATGGATGCCCTTTATGACATGATGATGTATATATGTATATGACATTTTTGAGACATTGAACATTGTATATATGTCATTTGTGAGACATTGAACATTGTATATGATGATGCATATAGATGATGATTTGGGTGGTCTTATAGATGATGTGTTATTGTTATAGATGTATGTGAAATGTTAGAGAGTAATTATTTTTTTGTTTATTTTTTATTTATTTTTTGATTTTTCAAATATATGTATGAATGAATGTTATGATAATATGACTAATATTACTCGTAGATTGAACTTGCATTCAGATTTTGTATTTTTGAGCAACTTACTTTTCTTTTGCACAATAGAGTTAGCAACATGATTTTTAAAAAACCATGATAATCAACCCATTATGTGTGTAAACACACAGACACGCAACACAAAAAAATATTAAAACAAATCCAATATACAAAGTTGATGTTTGCATCATGGCTATATATGAACGAAGATGGTAAACAATAAACTTGTAATTGATCAAACAGTTAATTGAGAAAGGTAAAACAAACCCAAAATACACAATATATGGTTGCACCATGGCTATAAATTAACCAAGATGGCAAACAATAAACTTGTAATTGGTCAAACAATTAACTAAAAAATTAACAATGCAACACAACTATTATAAAGACACATAACTTTGTCCCTAATGTGTTCCACAATGATGATTTATTGATTTGATTCTCACCTAGGAAGGATGCATGCAAAGGGTAAAATGATTTGTTATTGATTTGGTCATTACCCCCATGCAAGGATATATGCAAGGGAGTAAATGAGAGGTAAGATTTCCCCAAGCGAGGATACATGCAAGGGATTTAGATTAGTTTGTTTTGATTGATTGATATTCATGACTAGAGCCATGATAAGAGTCAATGTATTGAGCTCTGGGATTTTTATTTTTTCAAATGTTTTAGTTTTTTTTATAGTTTTTTCGATTTTTTTTGATGTTTTTGTATATTTTTGACAAATTTTATATGTTTTGGTAGCTTTAGAAAAAGTTTGTAGTTTTTTTTTTTTGGATTTTTTTGAAACATATTTGGATGCTTATGGATTTTTGAGGTTTTTGAATGTTTAGGGATTTTCGATATTTTTGAATTTTTAGGGATTTTTGAGGTATTTGAATGTTTAGTAGCCAATGAGATACTCTAGGTAATACATGACCCATACAAGCATTCATAAGAATACAAGAATTTGAGGTGACCAAGGGATGAATGATAATGGATATGAGTGAATATGGAAAGTATAGAAAATGATAAATGTCCTACCTATAAGGAGAAAGTGACAGAAGGTGGTTTGGGGTGATATGGTAAGAGGAATAGGATGAAGGAGCGATATAGCTGGTTGTGCCAAAATTCCCCCAGCATAAAGGGTACTCATGGATGATTCAAGAATAAAATATTTTCATATGGACCACATTATTGGGCTCTTTAAACTCTTGGCCATATTCAATGGAGAGCTTGTATGCGCCAAATCCAAATTTTGTAGTGATAACATAAGGACCTAAACAATTAGGTTCAAAATTTCCTTTCTTTTCCCAATCTTTTGATGTTTTTTATTATTTTATTTTAGCACAAGGTTTCCAATCTCAAACTATATGTTTTTTATCCCTTTTTTGTAGCTACGGAAAAGTTGATTTTGATACACTTTCAAATGATGTAAGGCATTAAGGCTCTTTTCATCCAGGAGGTGAAGTTCAACAAGACAATCTTGTTTGTATGCGTCTTCATTGACCAAATTTTTGGGGGATATACAGAGTGATGGGAGTTCAAATTTTATGGGTAATGTAACTTCAGAGCCATATACAAGTGAAAAGAGAGTAGCTCTTGTTGGAGTACGGTAAGATGTGCGATAGGCCCATAGGACAGGGTATACTTGTGTATGCTAATTATGACCATGTTTTTCTAGAATATTTTCTAAGTTGGATTTGAGTGTTTTATTGTAAGCTTCAGCTTGGCCATTACACTATGGATAGTATGGTGTGGACCATTTGAGGTGGATGTGTAAGTGTTTGGCGAGCTCTTTAACAATTTTATTTTCGAAGGATGTACCATTATATGTAACAATGGAGGAAGGGATGTCAAAATGACAAATGAGATGGTTAAATATGAACTTGAAAATATTAGTACCAGTGACATAAGTGAGAGGCATGACCTCTACCCATTTGGTAAATATTCAGTTGTGGTGATTGTTAGGAAATAAGAGATAAAATATGCAGAATAATCCCTCACAGAATTGCAACAGTAGAAAATAATATGCAAAAAATATTACAGATCTCAAACTAAAAGTGCATAATAAAATAACACAACACAAAGAGACAGTATTTAACATGGTTCACCCAATTTGGGCTACATCCACCAAGAATCACTTGCTCAGATTTTATTACAAGCCACTGCTCTCTCAATACAACACCCAGATATGTTCGGAGCTATGCTCAACAAACTCTACAGAATTCACACTCGAACTCAAAACACATCTGCATTGTTACATACTACCCACCATATGCATAAAACCATATAAGTAGACAACTACTTAAGTAGTTTTACAAAACCGTGGGTATTAAAACCATGGGCCAAAGTCGTCCCATAAACCTATGGGTCAAAAATCCCGCCCATATGAGAAAATCATGTTTCCCAATATATTGAGCACGTTTTAAGGCCAAAAAAAAATTGGGGGCTGCGCCCCCGAACCCCTGCTATTGGGGACTACCGGCCCCAAACCCCGGCGAGACAACTATGGAAAGTGTACAGTACTCTTAGTGTATAGTATTCAACACTTTCTAATATGAAAACAGGCTCCACAACCTAACAGTCTCCCACTTGGAGACTAGTTTTCCTCTGGGCAAGCTTCTCAACCCTTCACTAGTTTCCGTGAAGACCAACCAAAGTTGAACACAACTTCATTTTTCCCTTATGATCACCTTGGTCATTGTGTCTGTAGGATTCTGATTGGTATGAATCTTGTCCAGCTTCAACTTCTCTTCCTCCAAAGTTGTCTTGATGAAATGGTACCTTAATTGTATGTGCTTCGTCCTAGAGTGGAAAGCACAGTTCTTAGTTACGTGTATAACACTCTGACTATCACTATGCAACTTTCCTTCCTCCTGCTTATGCCCCAACTCCTCAAGCAATTGTTGTAACCAAATCATTTCTTTGCTTTCCTCTGTGGCAGCAACATACTTAGCCTCCATGGTTGACAAAGCCACCAACTTCTGTAGTCGTGAAATCCAGCTTACTGTTGTCCCACCTATAGTGTAAATATAACCTGTCATGCTCCTCCTGTTGTCTACATCTCTAGCCATATCTGAATCTACATAACCACACAAAGTGGTGTCTAATCCACTGTAACACAAAACTTTCCCCATGGTCCCTCTCAAATACTGAAGGATCCACTTTACTGCCTGCCAGTGATCTCTACCTAGATCACTCATAAATCTACTCACTGCTCCCACTGCATGGGCAATATCAGGCCTGGTGCACACCATGACATACATCAAACTGCCAACCGTTGATGAGTAAGGTACCTTAGACATTTGGTTTCTCTCCTACTCTGTCTTGGGACACTACTCCTTTGATAACTTGAAATGGCCTTCCAAAGGAGTCCCAACTGGTTTAGCATCTTGCATATTAAACCTCTCTAAGACTTTCTTAATGTACTCTTCCTGAGATAAAGTCATCTTCTATTCCTTTCTATCTCAAGATATTCTCATACCAAGGATTTGTTTGGTTGCCCCCAAATCCTTCATAGCAAAGGATTCACTTAGCTGCTTCTTGAGTACTTTTATTTCTTGCATGTTTTTACTTGCAACCAACATGTTATCCACATACAGACAAAGGATAATATAACTGCCATCCTGAAATTTATTTGTATACACACAATGGTCAGAATGGCATCTAATATAACCTTGCTCCATCATGAAGCTATCAAATTTCTTATACCATTGACGTGGAGCTTGTTTCAAGCCATATAAGCTCTTCTTCAGTTTGCACACCATCTCCTCTTTACCTTTGACCTCATAGCCCTCTGGTTTCTGCATATATAGTTCCTCCTCCAAATCACCATGGAGAAATGCAGTCTTTACATCAAGTTGTTCTAAGTACAAGTCTTCTACTGTAACTATTCCTAGAATAATTTAAATAGAAGTCATTTTTACTACAGGAGAAAAAATCTCATTAAAATCTATACCTTTTTTCTATGTAAACCGCTTGACCACGAATCGGGCCTTATATCTTTTCTTGCCTCATTCGTCCTCTTTGAATTTGAACACCCACTTGTTCTATAATGCTCTTTTGCCTTCCGGTGGCTTCACCAAATCTCATGTCTGGTTCTCCATGAGAGCCTTATACTCCTCATCTATGGCTTTCTCCCACTTCTTCCTGGCATCTACCTACATTTCTTCATCAAAGCTCTCTAGCTCTCCACTGTCAGTGAGTAATAAATAATAAAGAGAAGGAGAAAAACATTCAGGTTCTCTTCTTACCCTAGAAGACCTCCTTAATATAGGAGTTTGGGGTTCCTGTTGAGGAGGTTCCTGAACTAATTCATGTGTCACTTTCCCAATCGGAAGATCCTCTACCATTGCATATTATTTCTTGTATTATTCCTTGTTTTCCTGCAAATTCTGCTTATACATGACTTTCACATTAAAGACCACATCCCTAGATCAAATCTTTTTCTTATCCTTAATACTCCAACATTTATATACAAATTCATCACCACCATAACCAATGAAAGTACATTTTTTTGATTTATCCTCTAGTTTGGTCCTATCATACTTGTCTGTATGGACAAACACCTCACATCCAAAGACTCTAAGAAATGAATAATCAACTTTCTTACCATACCAAGCCTCCTCAGGTATGCCTCCATCCAAGGCACTTGAGGGTCCTCTATTTATCAAGTACATAGTTGTGCTCATTACTTCTTCCCAAAAAGAAAGAGGCAGTCCTGCATGTAACCTCATGCTCTTAGCACATTCCATTATTGTTCTATTCATCCTTTCTGACACCTCATTCTATTGCAAATTTCCTAGAACTGTCTTTTACCTGTGGATTCCATTCTTAAAACAATAATCATCAAATTCATTGTTGCAATACTCTCCTCCATTATCTGACCTGAGACATTTTAGCTTAAGACCTGTTTCATTCTCTACCAAGGATTTCATTTAACAAAAGTGTCAAATACATCAAATCTATTTCTAATACAATAAACCCAAACTTTCCTTGTTGCATCATTAATAAAAGTAACATAATAACTTAAACCCCCAAGAGATGACTTGAGCCGGCCCCTACACATCAAAATGGACCAACTCTAACTTTCTCTCTTTCTTTGTAGGTCCAACCTTGAGAAACCTTGCTTTTGTTTCCCATATATGTAGTCCTCACATAAATCCAAACATGTTTCTATATATCCAGGAAAATCCTTCTTTGTGATCTCCATGCCCTTGTGGCTCATATGACCGAGTCTATAGTGTCACAATGTTATATCTACTTCTGAAGCCACAAGATTACAAAAATTAGTAATATAAGTGGTTAAATACAAGGTTCCAACCTTCTTACCTCTTTCTATCACAAGAGAACCCTTGGTAACCTTCCAAGAGTCCGTTATAAATATCACAGTACAACCATCACTTCCCAACTGCTCTACCGATATCAAATTACATCTAAATGTAGGCACATGTCTAACATCCTTCAATAGCCAGGTATTCCCCTTCTGCATCTTAACCTGAATAGAAATTTTTCTAACTATGCTGCAAGGCTCATCATCACCAAGAAAAACATCCCAAAATCTCCTTGAACATAATCAACAAAATAATGCCTATGTGGAGTAGCATGGAAAGAAGCCCCCGAATCTAAAACCCATGATTCAGTAATATTGTGCAAAGAAAGAATCAAAGCATCCTGACATACATTACCCGTTGCCACATTTTCCTCTTTGTTTTCTTCTTATTATTTCTTCTTATCCCAAAGCTCCCAACATTCTTCTTTACATGCCCAGACTTTCCACAATGCCAGCATACTATCTTGCTTTTGGATTTTGACCTTGACTGATCCTTTGATTTTCCATGGCTTCCTCTATTCTTTTTTCTCCCTTTAGTTTCCACTATCAAATCATTCCCTGAAGTAGAAGATTCCCTAGAGCTTTTTCTTCGCATTTCCTCACTTAGAATCACCCCTACAACATCCTCAAACTTCAACTTTAAGTTAGCTAGAACCGAGTTGCTTACCGCCATTACCAGGCTATTCCAACTCTTAGGTAAAGAGCACATAACTAATAAATCCCTAACTTCTTCATCAAATTCTATTGTAACCGAAGCTAGCATATTTACAATCATATTAAAATCATTTAAATGATCTGCTACTAAACCATTCTCAGAAAACTTCATATTAAACAAATTTTTCATTAAAAATATCTTATTAGAGGCAAAGGGTTTTTCATATAACTTCCCTAATGCATCCATCAGTTCTTTTGTAGTCTTTTCCTTTAAGACATTAAATAATAACAAAGATGCAAGACACAACCAGATTGTCCCAAGTGCCTTCCTATCCAGCAGATCCCATTCCGCATCCATCACGCTCGAGGGTTTGTTCACCTTGTCAGCTAACATAATATAAAGATCCTTCTAATAAAGGTAATCTTTCATTTGCATCTTCCAAAGACCAAAATTCCACCCGTTGAATTTATCAACCCTTGATCTTCCATCATTTTCCATAGCTCCCACTCAAGATAAAACTTTCCCTGCGATTCAACACTTCAGAAAACCAAACCAGGCTTTGATACCAATTGTTAGGAAATAAGAGATAAAATATGTAGAATAATCCCTCACAGAATCGCAACAGTAGAAACTAATATGCAGAAAATATTACAGATCTCAAACTAAAAGTGCATGATAAAATAACACAACACAAAGAGACAGTATTTAATGTGGTTCACCCAATTTGGGCTACGTCCACCAAGAATCACTTGCTCATAATTTATTACAAGCCACCACTCTCTCAATACAATACTTAGATCTGTTCGGAGCTATGCTCAACAAACTCTACAGAATTCACACCCGAATTCAAAACACATCTGCAATGTTACATAATACCTACCATATGCATAAAACCATATAAGTAGATAACTACTTAAGTAGTTTTACAAAATTGTGGGTATTAAAACCATGGGCCAAAACCGTCTCATAAACCTATGGGTCAAAAATCTCACCCATATGAGAAAAACATGTTTCCCAATATATCGGGCACGTTTTAAGGCCAAAAAAAAATTCAGGGGTTATGCCCCTGAACCCTGACGAGACAACTATGGAAAGTGTACAGTACTCTTAGAGTACAGTCTTCAACACTTTCTAACATAAAAACAGGCTCCACAACCTAACAGTGATAGTGAATGTATGACCATCAAAAGATATGGTTTTGATTTTTCCTATAAGGTTGAGCCCCCATTAAGAGAAAGGCCAAGGTGTGGTGATTGGTTGAAGAGCTTGTGAAGGTGTATGAATGAGATTCCCATGTTGTTAGCATGCCAAAGATTTCTTGACAAATTTACAGGCATCAAAATCCATAATGGGTTGATAATAACCCATGTGCAATTTTTTATAGCTAAAACCATGCCACTTGTGTGTGCACCACATATACCTGCATGTACCTCAACTGGTGTTTCGTTTGCTTCATCTTGATTGAGACATATTAAGAGAGTTCCATCATAGCCTCTTCAATATAAGGTGTTGGCAAGGATAGTGTAGTGTGAAGCATGTTGTGTTAGGGATCGTTTGTGTTGTGAATTCATATTTTTCAGGGAAATTTTTATCATGAATGAAGGTGTAAATATCATGATACCAAGGGTGTTTAGGACCAAATATTTCACATATCATGGTTGAATCGAGAAAATTGTAGGCTGAAATCAGAAGATGTTCTATGAGAAACTTGTTGTGTGTTTGATTTGGACCAAACCTAAGAAGGTATTTAATAGGCACAATTGCATCTAGTAATTTGTTTTGTGTGCGAGGAACATGTTCCAAAGTGATAAGCTAAAAGTAACCTTTAAGGTTATCAAATATGATCTTGTAGGGAGCCAATTTCTCATCATTGACTTGATATTCACTGGTGACTTGTTTGATGACCAAGAGGGAATCACCATAAATTTTCAACTCTGTGAGATTCCATGAAATTGTGAATTTCAACACATCTATGAGAGCTTCGTACTCAACAATATTGTTGGTGTAGGGGAAGTCGATGCAGAAATATTTTGGAATGAAATTGTCATCTAGTGTAAGTAGTAGAATATCATCTCTTGACCCATGGATATTACATGAGGCATAAAAAAATAGCATCTATAGAAACCTATATTCCACTTTTACAATCTTATTGCCAAACACACACAAATCGCTCTCATTCTTGCCAATTCCATTATAATTAGTTATTTTCACTAATTAAATAACATTTCTTACCACTTTGGCCAATTAACAACACATTGTTGATTACCTAACCTCTTTTGCATTTAGGATGCCACATTACGACGAATCATAAGTCAAAATCCTCTTTAAAATAGGCAATTAGCATTTATTAGCTAATTAAGCCTTTTTTTCTCATGTTTTGATCAATATAACCTATTATTGACTCAAACCCTTCTTCCAACCACTCAAAATCACCCCACTTCTCTCCACAATGTTTTAGAAAGCTTCAAAAGCGTATCCTAGCCTCCTAGTTGACCCTAAGTGGTTTATTAAGGCTCCTCACATCTTAATCACTTGATAATTCACTAATTGTGATTAACAAGGCTTAATCATGATTAGAAATTATAAATATGCTTTGTAATTTTAGTCTCTCATGCACCAAGATGCAAGTTTTCCCCAAATGGAAAACTATAAATAAGACTAAGTACTACCTTCCAACTTTATACCATGCTTTGATTTGCATCTCATATAAGAAATATGATTTATACCCAAGCTCAATCCTTGCCTAAAATTTTCAATGGGGTTAGTAGATGGATATCCAAAATGACCATGTAGCCATTTAGAGAGGCCATTTCACCTTTTTTGGACTAGAAACCATACCAATTTAATTTCCCTCTTAGATCTATTTAGGTCTCTGTTAGTTTGCAATTCAATATATTAGTAAGCATGATTAGCTAGATTTTGAATTACATTCATGTTAGTTAACATTCCATTAAGCTTTTATCTTTAATGCACTTACATTCCTAAACTTAAATCCTTGGATAAAGATGGAAATGGTGTTAGTCTCCCTTAATTATCACACATGTTATTTGCGGAATAGAGTTTAGGGTGCTTTTAGCGTCCAATAGGGAACTGCATCAATATATAGGAGTTCCTCATTTGGGAATTCAAAGTGAAGAGATTTTGATCCTGGAAGATATGCTGAAACAAGTTGATATGCAAGGGCTTATCCCTATGTCGTGGTATTTTGACCATCAAGGGATCTATATCAAATTCACTGCAAGTGAAAACAACCCAGCTAGACATTCTTCCTATTAGAATAGGTCTAGATACTATATATTTGAGTGGATATACTTTTGCAATAATCTTAGTTGTTTGATTGAGAAAATAATGGCATAGCTTATGAAATTTGAAATCCACTACTAAGCATACTTTTTCAACTTGGGAGTATTTGAGTTCATGATCAATTAAGATTCTACTGAGATAGTAAAAAACATGTTCTCTTCCTTGATCATTATGTTGTGCTAATAATGCTCCTATTACATTTTCTGTGGCAGAGGTATAGAGAAGCATTGGTTTTTCTATAATAGGTGTCATGAGGACCAAAGGATGTGAGAGGTACCCTTTCAATTTAGAGAAATATTATTGACATTCTTAATTCCATTTAAATTGTACATCCTTTTTTAGCAACTGGTTTAAGTGATGGAACTTTTCTACTAGTTGTGGGATGAAACATCTGATGGATTGTATTTTTCGTTTAAGAGCTCTTAATGTCTAAGATTGTGTGGAGGTATTTCCAAGATATCTTTGACCTTTACGTGGTCAACTTTGATACCTCTTCATGAAACAATGAACCCCAAGATCTTTCTCGAAGTTACACCAAACACACATTTCTTTGGATTGAGTCTGACCTTGTATGCACGCAGTCTTTCAAATATTTTCCTTAAAACTATCAGATGATCAACTCTTGTCTTTTATTTTGGAAGTATATCATCTACATAATCTTCCACAATGCATTCTTGATAAGTGGCACCTGTGTTTTTAAGGCTACATTACCTTATAAAAAATGTGCCCCATGGGGTAGTAAATATTTTTTTGGGTTGATCCTCTTTGGAAATATGTATTTGACTATAACCAGAAAATCCATCCATTTGAGAGAGAATATCATGGCCTACCGTAGATTCAACAATCATATCAATATTTGGTAGTGGAAAGTCATCTTTTGGACATGCTTTGTTTATATCATGGAAGTCTGTACATATTTTGATTCCCAGGTTTTTTTAGCAATAGGTAAAATGATTTATATCCACTATGAATAGTCAATTGGTTTGATAAAACATGCTTCTAAAAGTTTATAAAGTTCAACTTTGACCAGTAATGCAACTTTGGCATGTATTTTCTTAGTTTTTGTTTGAATGGCTTTGCATCTAGATGAACCACTAAGTGGTGTACCATAAGGGAAAGATCCAACCCTGTCATATCCTTGTATTCCATGTAAAATACATCTTGTAACTCAATAATAAGTACATCTTATAAATACTTCTATTTCTATTTTTGCTTCTATTAGACTTGCACCAAGTTGTAAGAGTTTAGGGTGCTCACTTGTACCAATATTGATGTTAATGGTGTCTTCTACTAGCATTTTTGATGTGTCTTTTTCTTGAAAAGATGTTGTAGTCTGATGTAGATCATCTATTTGATTTGAAGGAGATTCCCCTCTCTTTAGTGCCTCATAAACGTTTTCACTAGGAGATACATCCTTTTCCTTTTTATTTTTATTTTTTCCCTCTTTTTTCATTTTTTGTTTCTCAGATAGTGCCTCGGTGAGGTTTTCACTATGGGATATTTTGTTTTTCATTTTGTCATTTTTCTTGTTTTTATGGACTGGGGTACTCAAGTTCTTCACCAAAATAATACATTTAGGTCAATATCAAATCCCTTCTTGTGATAAAAAATGGGTATAAGGTCTTGAGTCCCAAGGAATTCTTCGATGGCCTCATCATTTTGGAAGAGATCCATAGATATGTGATTTAATTGGTCCTAATTTATGAGACTAGGATGTATAAGGTCAAATTCAATGGTGTGGATGGAAAGGTATTTGAATAGAATACTATCAGCTAAGTCGTCAAAGAGGCTATGTGTGGAACTTATCTTAATTTCTGAGTCAGTGTCCTCATCACTAGTCGATACATCAAGTAATATGGGCATATTATTTCAAATGTTTTGAAACCTATACCATAATGATAGATATTTTCTATATACATGATAGGATCAAGATGAAAACTTGTTCATTTTTTCTGAATCTTTTACCTTTCCACTGTATATTCTTAATCATTTTATTATATTTACTGTATTCAAGAGATCATTTCATGTATCCAACAAATTTTCATACAACCAAGAGATCATAAAACCTTGAATGTGTTCATCCTCTAGATATCCAAATCATTTCCAATGAGTTATACCAATATTGTAAATGGGAGTATCTTTGAGGTGGGAAGCATTAGGTCTACCATAACTACATGGAGATAAAGGTAATTTTCCAATATGGAAATTATTTTGGAATTCATATTCACCAATACCTTTGTCAAGGATCTTAAGTTCAGGTGGAGAAGAGGATGTAGAAGGTTGAAGTTTCAAAATGATTTCTAGATCAATGTGGTTTTCATCTTTGAAGGGAATGATGCAAGGAGATAAATATCTATCCATAAAAGGGAAATAATTTTTGATCTTATATCTCCCCTCTAGGAGCTTACAATATTCAAATGGTTTAGTATCAGTAAGTAGGGTAAACTCTTTACCTTTGTAAGGGAACTTAATGCACTAATGGAAGGTGGAAGGTATGACTTGCTTAACATGAATCCATGGATGACCAAGGAGAATGTTATATGAGGTTTCAACATCCACAACATGAAAAAAGGTGTCCAAAATTTATGGATAATGTGATTGTCTAAGGATTATCTTTCACTATTATCATAACCACAAATAGTGATGATGTTAGTTCCTAGACTTTCCTCATTATGACCAAGGCATCTTAATAATTTCATGGAGAAAATATTCAAATTGGCTCCATTATCTATAAGAACTCTTTTGATTTTATGATGGGTTATGAATGCTTCAATATATAATGAATTTTTATTTTAAATATTTGGATTCAAAAGGTCATGAGGACCAAATGAAAGGATTTGACTACTAGGTGATAGATTTGCAATCAAGGCTTAGAACTGTTGAGTATTGATATCCTTAGAACATGTGCATCATGAAGTGCATGAGTAAGGATGTCTTGAAGTGCATGTGATGACTTAAGTAAGTCCATGAGGGATATTTTGCAGGCGTCTTCTCTAATTGTTTCATATGTTATAAGAATCAGAAGAAGATTTAGCATTGGATATTTTTGGATCAGTGGTAGGTTGGGGATTAGACATTTGAGGTATATTTGATGTCGAGGGTTATTTTGATACAGGTACCCAAACCTTTTTTTGTCACGTTGTCACCACATAATTAGGAGTATTGATTTTGACGACATCCAAAGAGTTAGGTGTATGTTCTATGAGTGAAACGGTGAAATTGAATTCAATATTGTTTGAGGATTGACCTTTGTCTTTGGATTTTTCATTCATACCATGTTTTGGAAAGGGGTACTTGAACACCTTTAGTTTTTCATTTGGAATTTTTGTATTAGATGTGTTTTTTATTTAAATATCTCCTTGGTCAATTAAATCTTGGATGTAATGGCGGAGTTTCATACAACGATCTATATGGTGACCATTGATATGATGGTACTCACAATATTCATTTTATTTGTACCATGTTGGTTTTGGTTTCCCTTCTTCAAAGGGTATTGATATGGGATAGATTATCATATTACACTTACTAAGTGATGGAATATGCTAGAAATACTTTCTCCAGAGGTGTGAATTGTATTTTTTTAAATTAACTTGGAGTAGTTTCTTTACTAGGGATTATGATTTTTTGATTGTTTTATTTGTTTAGTTTTGATTGATGATTTTACACATTTTTAACATGGTGAGTATCAATGATCCATCATTTACAACATTTTGGTTTTGATTGAAGATTTTTTATTTATTTTGATTTTGATGATTTTCTTGATGGGATTGATCTTTTGAAGGAGTTTTAATTAAGCCCTCAGCAATGAGAGCCCTTTTGATTTGTGATCCTTTTTCAATTAATTCCTTGAAGTTTGTTAAAAAAATGCATGTGCATTTGGAATGATAACTCCATATTAATATTTGGGATGAAAATGCTTACCAATTATTTTTTTAGGTATGGAACAAGGGAATCAACTTGTGATCCCTCTCCATCATTGAAGAAATGATGCAAATGTTTCATTATTCCTTTGCTTGGTGTTGCAAAGGTCCATCATAGTGAATTTAGAATCTAGGTTGAAGGAGAAGTGTTTAACAAAATTTTCCGATAAGTGAAAAAAAGTAGTGATTGATCCTTTTGGAAGGTGTAAAAACCAATCTAAGGCTTGTCCTCCTAAAATTTTTGGGAAAATATGCAAGAGGTAGATGTCATTGTAGGCTACTTCTTGGCATGCCATGAAGAATTATTTAACATGTTCTCTTGGGTCGTGTTTTCCTTTATACTTGTCAAATTTAGGGGTTTTGAATGATTGAGGAAATGGTATGTGCAACATTCTTTATCAAATGGATATGGATGAAGTTCTTCAAATTTTAATTATTTTGTTCTCTTTTGCATTCTCATTATTGTTTCTTTCATGGCTTTCCATTATTCTGTGAATGGAGAGTTTGTTTGAGGGATGTCCATTGATGTTTTGGTTTCTTAACGAGGTTGGATTTTTCTTACGTTGTTTTTGGCAACGTTAGAAGCCATATGAGAAATTTCATTTGTCATCTCATAGATTTTTGCTAATAAGGCTTCATTTGATGTATTCATTTGAATTACTATATTTTTTATTTTTTTCTAGATTCGGGTTTTTCTAGAAGATGTCTCAATTTCTCATCACTAAAATATGAGGGTAGTTTAGCTTCCATTGCTAGGAGACGAAGAAGATATTGATCTTTGTTTTGTCTTAGGATTTCATCAACTTGCTCTTTTTCTTGTTTTATGATCTCAGGCTATCCAACTTCTTCCTCTTCGTCAGAACTATCTTTGCCAAAAGGATTCCTATCAAAATAGTCAAAAATATTGTAGTTTTTTTACAAGTAACTACCATTTTGTACTAAAGGTTAAGAACCTAAAGTGAATAGTGGTTTTTTATTTTGATAAATAAAATTTGATTTGATTGGATTGTTTTGATTTTGAATTGATTGATTTTCTTAAATTTGGATGTGCATATACAAAATATAAGACTTTGATTTGATTGGATTTTCTTAGATTTGGAAGTGTGTATCCAAAGTATAAGACTTTGATTTGATTGGATTTTCTTAATTTGTATGTGTGTTGCTAATAATTTGACTTGGTGATTATGAATTGGATTTTCTTAGATTTAGATGTTGTATCCAAAGTTAAGATTGGTTGATTGAGATTTGATTGGATTGAATTGGTTGATTGATATTCTGATGTTGGTTGGAAGGATCAAGGACTTTTTTTGATTGATTAAATTTGATTCTGATTTAGATTATAATAGATTGGATTTTATTTGAAATTATCTAAAGGATTGTTTGACTGTGATTGTGTTATGGAACAAAAATTCTAATTAAAAGATTGGGATTTGCAATACAAGTTTTTTTGTTTGATCTATAACAATGAACATTTTCAAACATAAGAAAATAATGATTTTTTTTATTTTTTTTGGCTTGATAGGAAAAATACCTTTGGGAAATATAAATTTTTTATGAAAATGCAACAAGTAGAATGTCATGAAATGGGTGGATGCAAGGCTCTTATCACTCCAAAAAATGTGTCTTTTGATATATCCTAGTCCTGATATACCAAATATGTATGGGGATAGAAGTGGTACGGGAACCCTTGGAATATTGAAAGAGACTCACCTAATCATTATTATCCCCCTTAGAGGAGTGAATCACCACTCAAATGATGGAGTATGTGACTAGGTGGTAGGGTAATGAGGGAATTATTTGTGTATGGTTTCCTTATTTCTCCCCGAATAATTTATAGGGAAGATGCCACATACTTCATTTTTATAGCTATTTTAGGCATATACTCACAGTAACCCTAATCGCAATAGCTTTCCCTGTAAGTGGGGGATAAAGATGGGGAAGTGTTGAACATTGTTTTGAGACCAGGTCTTAAGTGCAATGCAATGCAATATGAATGGCGCGTGGTAGTGAAGTCCACGTCACCAATGTAGCTAAGTGGTGATGAAATCCACGTTGTTACATGTTAAATACAAATATATGAATGATTAAAAAGTTCTTTCCAAAATGCATAAAATAAATATGTAATTTATGATAAATAACAAGCTCTTTTGGAGTCAATCTCTTCTTGACTCAAATTTTATACCTGTGTTTTCATTTTAGAAATCTTTTTTGGTTTCTTTGACAAAGAAAACCTACATGCAAATGAGTTAGTAAAGTTTTTTTTTCTTGATTTGGAAAGATGTTCCAAATGGAGCAGTCCTACACAAAAGTGATTAATACTTTTTCTTAAAAAACGCAAATTTAGGAGAAAATGGAAACAAAATATCTTGGTCGTTTCTGATTCTCAAGATCACCCAAAGGTGAAAGAGAAGAGAATATGTGGCATGTGATCGGAGAAGGTGATTAGTGGGATGATTAAAAAGGTAATCTCAATCACTTTTGATTCTCAAGATCACCCAAAGGAGCAAGAGAAGAGCATACATGATTTTGATCAAGAAATAAGATGAAAAGGAGATAAAATGAAAATTTATAAAAAATTAGTTCTATTTTTATGAATGAAACTACAGAAAAGTGTCAGAATTGCACAAAAAATAACAAGGAAATATAAATAGAGATTTTTGAAAATAAATTTCAAATTGACACATAATTTTAGCGCACATAATTAAAATAAAAACACACTTTTATGATACGGATAACGAAGAAATGCTACACTAATACACCTGAAATAAGCAAATGTGAACACACATAATTAAAATAGAAATGCAATAATGTGACACTAATGTAGATCTATTCATGAAAACAATAAAATATCAACAAAAAAAATTAACACATTAAGCTTAACTACACTATATGCACAAACTAGAGCATGTTAATACTAATGGAATTGATGTTGGCATCATGTAAACGTAGATCTAAAGAAAATTTATATTAAAAGTAAAATTACATATAAAAAATGCATAGTGCACAAACACGGAAGACAGATAAACATGGCATAATTATTGACATAATACATAGATATAAAACACTATTTAAAAAATAGAACGTGCTAGCACTAGCAAATGAGCTAAGCATGAAGGATACAGAAAATAGATCACCTGTACCTACACAAAAAATGTGAAAACACAGCCAAAAGTCTGGTTTTTTGAAACTACTCACAAATGTACTCCATGAAAATAACCTAAAATTTGGTCAGTGACTTCCTAAAAACAAGAAGAAACAAAAAAATGTTATAGAATTTTGAAAAAAATATAATAAAGAAAATGATAGTGGGTGTCCCATTATAGGGTGCCAGAAATGTATACAAATAAAATGTGAAATAAGGGAAAAAACAAACAATAAGTGCAAACTTGATCCTTCCTTCTTACCTCCTTGCAACCTCAGATGAGATTTTTTGAAGCTTGGAATGAAGCACAAGCTTTTTGAATCTCTATAATCAATTGGATGTGGATGCTCCAAACAAAATGTTTAATGGAAGTAGATTTCAGTTACAAGAAATGCATATGATTGATGATTGAATTGATTGATATATTCGTGATCAAATGGAAAATGTAACGGTGTGTAAAATTGAATGGTAATTTGACACAATAACAACATATATTATTAAGCTTCCAAAGATGAAAAATGGAGAGGAATGAGTGTTTATTTATAGCTGAGGGAAGAGAATCCCATAACCCTTGATTTGTGTGATTGATTTTCTGATCTGAGGCTGACTAAAGCATGATTGGAATGATTTGTTTGTGTTTCCAAATTGATTGGCAAGATAAGATTCTTGATTTGAGTTTAACTGAGTGAGTTGTCATTGAGTTTTAGCAAAGGTGGCATATCTCATGAATAATTTAAATTTTCTTTGAATATTAATTCATGTTTTTTTTTTATTCACCCAAAAAGTGATGCGAGTTTTATCTTGGAGAGATTTTTTCTTTAATTTGGAAATCCATGACTCAAGGGATATGTTTTAGTTAACTTAAATCTATGATTTGATTTAATTTAAAATTTTCATCTTGAATATAATTAATGATTTTTATCCTTGGTCATGATTAGACTTTCTTTAGTCAACTTGATATGTCAACTAGTGAGGTGGAAATGGATAGGTGAAGGATATATTAATTAGTTTGAAATTAACTAATTAGTATAATAGGTTAGAGGATGAATAACAATAGTGATAAGATTAATTAATTAATCCTATGAGTGAGGTGCAAGTGTAATATGGATTATAGTACAAATATTTGAATATTTGGGACCATGTGTGAGTGATAGGGATGATATAAATTTATTCGGGATAATGTCGTAGAATGTCATTAAGGGTCGTAAAATAGCGGAATATATCAAAAGTGGTCGTAATATGTCAAAAATGATCGTAATGTGTTGTGAAGTAATAAAAAGATGATTCCATAGATTTAGAATGTGTAATAGGATATTTAGGGTGTCTACAGTTAGTTAGTTAATGCATTAAATTATTATGTGTATGTGGTTATGTGAGTTATAACAACTCACGTAAACAAAGTAATAAGTTGCGTGAATGTAGGGCTTGACTTCCTCTATTAAGGAGATGAACAAGATTATTTATATGTACCTTATTTTGATAAGGAGTAATTAAATAAATTGTATTTTGTCAAGCTCAGACCAAAATTACATGAAAAATAGAGGTCTGGAACCTCTGACTGTAACATGATAGAGTTGAAAGCAGAATTGGAGAGTGTAAATGGAAAGTTACAGGAAAAGGACAATCATGTGTTATCGTTAGAGAACAAGTTGAATGAAAATTGAGAAGAACTTGAATCCATCTCCCATTTGTTTTAAACTACCATCTACACATTTCAACAAGAAACTACTAAAGTAAGAGGAAACATAGAGAAATTATTAGCAAGTATCTCTCAGAAAGAGCTAAATGACAAGGAATTCGAAACTAACTTCCCTTTTCCTATTTTCATCGCTAAAGGAATCCTTGCATGGATTTCATGTTGCTATGAATATAGAAGAGTATAGGCTAAGAAAAAATAATTGGAAGTTGAAGTCAAATACTTGAGGGAAAGTTAAAAAAAATTGGAAGGCAGGCTCACAACAACTTGCCGATAGGTGAGACCTTGCTTACTTGCATGAGACCCTCCAACTTTTATATTATGTTTCTTAGGGAACAATTTCTACAGTAGAAAATTTTTAGACTCGATAATAATTTCACATGATATTGAATACTCTAGAGAGTTCATGGAGGCCTTTGACCAGTAATAATGAGTTGAAAAAATTGTTGTGTGAATTCTATGTCCATAGATTTATACTAGGGCATGACATAATATTTTTTATTAAAAATTTCATAGGGAAAGTGTAGCTCAATGATTTCATCTCAAACTTGAAAATTTTGGATATTTTGGTGGAGAAAATTGTAGAGTTCAACAACATACATGAAAATGAAGGTTTCCTCATGAGGCATGACTTTCCTGCCCAAAAAAAATTAATCACCGCCTTTAGAGCTCAAACACACATTCCCCAGCTCAAAGAACATTATGTGGATAAGTTTGAAGGATCTATCAAGGAATTTGAAAATTATGCCTTCTTAGTAGCCTATAGAGCATGCAAAAAATTATGGTAGGAGCTTCTAGAAAATCTAAGAAGGGAGGTAGTCTTCTAAAAAAATTGGCTTATAGAAGAGCATAAAAGTTATCTAACATAATTAGGATACTTGAGCATGAGTAGATCGGGATGCAATACCGACCACCTCTACTTTGGGAACCAACACCAGCATGGAATTCCTGGGTTCAACAATATGATAAGGAGTTCTAGGAACTAAGAAAATGGGTTATATCAAATAATGGTTATACATCTCCAGGAGATAAAATATGGAACACATACACTCAAAATTATGAATGTAGTAGGATTGTTGAAATAATTGATTAACAAAAATAATGAGCTAGTTGGCCTAAAAGGGAACACTAGAGTATTAATGTTAATCTAATTAGGAGGACTAAAATGTTGTATTAAATAGACTAAAACAATATGGAATAAATGCAAGTAAACTATTCTAAGTGAAATAAAACCCTAAATGTGTAAGAGAGGGAAGAGAAATAGCTTAGCTGATTGGAAGTGATTGTCGCAGGTTGTCACAAATATGAAAATGAAATCAGGAAGTGCAGACGAATACTCAGGGACCCTACGAAGGACAGATTTGGAGGATCTAAAATGACTGGGGCACCTGGGGTGCCCTGGTCTGCAATCTCGATGCTCTGGGCACTATAAATGTTCAAAACCTAAATCTAATATGGTCGCAAGGTGTCTTCAAATACTTCTTGTCTGTCACACTAGATATGTTGGGTGAGCTGTATAATGACCTGCAATGCAAAAGGAAGTATCAAACCCTAGAAAAATAAAATATGTAAATGAATGGGTCAGACTGACCTCAACCACCAAACTAGTGGTCTTATCATTGAGCATTGCACTAAATTTCAGACCCAGATGTAGTTCTAGTGTGTGTGTGTGTGTGTGCATGTCGTGTCCTAGGTGCTCTCGTGCTAATCACACTTTGTGAAGTAGCGAGCAATAGTAACAATAGAAAATGTAAATAGCATGTGTGCATGGAATAGAATATAATCCCTCCCCTTATGTAGTGTATGTGATGCAGATCTCCTAGCCTTTATACAAGACATTATGTGGATGCAAGTGATGCAATGGATGCAACTCTAGATGCAGTGATAGTAGTGTGTAATGTTATGACCTAGGACCTTTATTATGGTCTTATAGCTTTATATTTATAGGGCTCTCAAGCTTAGTTTCGTAATTAATCCCAACAAGGCCAACTGGGGAAAAGATAAAGACAACAAATAGCTAGAAAGGCCCCAAAAAGAAGTGAGAAAGGATGTGCATAAACCCAGGTGCCCAATAATGGGACCAGGGTGCCCTGATTTTGGGCTAGAGTGGCGGGGAAGTTGCGAAATGGGCGGATAAGTGTAATAAAATATGCGGAAGTGACGAAATAAAATATAAAATAAAGATGGCCAAAAGGTGGGATTAATTAGTACTTTATCCACTTGAAAACCTTCTAAATAGTAGCATAAGACTGGGCTAAATAATGCCTAAAGTGCATAATTTTGTGGCTACAATAATAAATAAAGGAAGATAGAAAGCTTGTAGGAGGTATTATAAGACCTTAAGTTTGGGAGAGTGACGAGACTTGAATAATTTCATCCTAATAAGGTTTAATTCCTCAATTTTGAGTAATTTTGGAATGTACTTAATCATGTTTGAATTTTTTTTAATCTATTTTAGCTCTTAAGTATGGTACATGTATGATGAATTAACCTTTAGGGAATTGTGACTTGTTTCTGGCCTAACTCCTAATCTTTCTTGTGGAAAAGATGTTTTGTCATGTAAAAAGAGGGAAATAAAAATTATAACAAGCAATAGGTTGATCAAAGGCCTTGATTTTGATGGCTTTGCGAGCTCCATAGTTTATCAATTTAGTCTGTACTAATAAAGGGAAAGCACAAGACTTCCTCAAAAGTGCAAGATTCTTGAGAAAAGTGTGAGACTTCTTCTTCCAGGCTTAGGAATCCGATCCACAAGATATAGAATAACTACAAAGGCAACCAACTATCAAAGCTACCCAGATATTATCATATTGAAAAGGATTTTACAAACCATGAAGAAGAGTTCTCCAATGCAACACATGGTGGTCCAGGAACATTGAAACAATATTTTGTAAAGACGAAAGAAGGACACTCTCCCTCCTTTTTGAGAGAAGAGTCCTAAAGAAAATTTCAAAATGAAAGTTTATAGTTGTTTACTAACATGATAGTTGTAATAACATCCATTTGTTAATAAAAAAGATAGATCTATATCTAGTTCCACTAGGACTTGTATTCAATAATTTTTCACGACTTAAAAGTTAATTTTGCATTCATGAGAGGCATAAAGCTTCAAAATCCAATTATCTTATAAATGTTTCATTATAAACTTGGAAGGGGCCAACCAATTAATTGATAGATATCAGATTTTTGTTTTGCAAGACACATCAAGTTAATAGAAGTTGAGTTGTTAGATACCTATTTTGACCATTCTTGATTAGTTCTAAGCCAAATCTAAGGGGGGGAGCAAGGGCCACACTCACCCAAGGAGTAGGAATGTTTTATAGTATTTTTATTAGTTATTTTTATTTCATGTACTTTGTATTTAAATAAATTGTAGAACTATTTTAAGTAGAAAGTTTTTTTGTAATGCATATTTTTTATGCGTTTAGTTAATGATTTATTTTTATTAGTGTACTTCTTTATTCTCGCATTTCTAAAGCATTTGAACTTTTTTTTTTAAATTTATATTAGTAGGGTTATTGGAAACATATTTCATCTTATTATATATAACAAGAACCCTTGAATGTCATCTTGGATTCGATATATAATTAACTAAAGTGGAGGAAATAACAACCCTCACCAACCATTCCTATCACGGTCTTTTAGATATCAAGAATATGTGCAGCAAAAAGAGCACTCGATTGTAGCATCAACATTTCAAGATGGTACTCATCATTACTCATCGCCCACCGAAGTAGGGATCTTCTCTCTGTTGTACTAGATGGAACATCACAAAACATCCTGACCTCTTAAATCAACAACCCATGCACATCATGCACATCATGAAAATTGGTAGTCTCCAAATTTCATCCTTCGACCCTCCCCCTGAAGTCATTGGACCTATACTCCTAGTGTCCCGAGAACATTTGAATCGTATCTAGATCTAATGGTACCCTAACCATATGTATAATGCCACCAAAACTAAGTGCTTATAATTATGTAACATCATGTGCCAAAAAACCCCTCAATAATTCTTCAACCATAGGACATCCATTGACCTCCACGACCTAATATGTCTCTACAAAATAAGTACAAACATGCACCCATCAAATATGAGTAGAGAAAAAAATCAAAATCATAAACAACATCATCAAAAATCTTACAACATCTTCCCCTAGACAATCAACCATGTTATCCTACGACACTGAGCCCTTTATAATTTTCCTACCCTCCCCTTTGGGATCGAACGTATTATCCTAAAACAATAAACCATCATAGATTTTTTTCCTTTTAAATGCAATTGGAGATTTGCACACAAAATCCATTAACCATGTTAGAATTTTCCCAATGTCATCATTTAGTCTATGATTTGGCCACTCTACCATGGTCAATCCCATTAGAATAATTGGTGCATGACCCTTTTTATCACTTAATTTCATATATAACATTAATGAATTTAAAAATTAAAATGCTCCCAAACCCACTAGCATTTAACCCTAAGCTTCCTTTTGACTCTTGTTTGTACTAAGTATGCTGGCCAATTTTTCCTCATTACTCTCACAACTAGTTTTACACTAGCTTTCCTTTTCCCAAATTAAATTCAAAACCTACCTCAATATTCGCACCATCCCGTATACCTTGACCGCCTTCATACTCTAGTTGTCTTCACAAAAATCATTCAAATCAAATGCTTTTAGAGACCGTAATCTCTAAATCTTAAAATAGCAAAATGGCAAATGACTTACCTTTCTCATTATTTACAGATTTTTTATTCCTATTTCAACTTATTTCACCCTGATTTCAAAAAAATCATTTTTAACAAAAACTTGAATTATTTTTTCCAATTTGCACCACAAATGTAGTGGCAAGTTGATCATTAAACGACAAATTACATGCATGTCTTCCAATTTTTCCTAAAACTAATCATCTTTCTTGCCACATTCCAACTATTTGTTTCATCCTTCACATGGCCTTCTAGCTAGGTGATTTATGTCTTATTTTACTAATTATCTTCTAGTGTTTCCTTTTAGTTTTATTATGTCAAGGTTACACACAACCATTGCACCCAACATAGGAAAACGAAGCGAAACTAGAAGGAAAGTATAAGGTAAGTATATTTCATTTTGTGGAGTACATTATTCTTTATTGCACTTATATTATTATATCACTTTTAGCACCTACTTTCTGTATTTTTTTGAAAACCATCCCATGTTTCATTATTGTGACACACTATGATCTTTTGTTGGGGCATACGTATACACCTCATTTTTTATGATTGATAACATTTTCCCTTGTGTAGGAGTTACTGATGCATTATCCTCCCAAGCAGGTGCCCCAAGTGGCCTGTCAAGATTGGAGGTGTTGGGACTTGGTCACATGGGTTAGACCACAACACCTTGGAGAAATATCACTATATTTTCCTTGATTTCATAGTTACCCTATCCTCATTTTTTTCTCCCTTGTTCACATGTTACGCTCATTACATACAATTTTCTCACACTTGTTTACACTCATTCTTAGTCTTCCCATCACTTTTTTGTCATCTTATCTACCTTCTTCATGTCTCTATTATGTCTCGACCCTCCATTCCCCATTGATTTTCATCATCGACCCTAGAGTTTCCCTTAAAGTTGACATGATCGATCGTGGTTGATCTCGTCAGAATTTATGTTTTTAAGCACTAATGGGATCGACCATGGTCGATTCTTTCAAGCATATTTTAAATAGTCACACAAACCATATACAAAAACATATATACCTTCTTGTAATTTCATTATTAAATAAGCAAACTTGATATTGTCACATATATTTTCCCTTACTCGCTAGATTTGAGGTCTTGGATCTTTCCTTCTTACATTTGGGTCACCATAGTGAGATAGGACAAGAGGTATTGTTCTTGTGCATCCCCTTATCCGCTAATAGTGATTCTCTCTCATAGTTATCTTTAAGGAGCATTAATAGATCAATGATCACACCACAGGTGAGTATTTCTAACCTAATTTCTTTGTCCTTTATCTTATGTTTATTATTCTGTAGATGATTGATGATTCATTATTTTAGACTATAGTAGATTTGTGTTTGCTTAATCTATTGCTTTGGCTTATTTATGTTATTCCCCTTACATTTATCTACCAATCTATCGATCTATCTCCTGAATCCTAGTAGGATACCTCTATCTACTTTAGATATAGGCCTTAGAAACTTGTATCTATCTTAAGGTTAGGGTTATCATCCTCTAGAATTGTGACCCTTGCTCTCCTTGAGCATTTTTTATATCTACATCTTGTGTGTTGGCCTAAATTTTATCCTCATTATAAGTTTCCCTAGTTTTATTAGTGGATAACAAGAATAAAACCATAAGGATCCATCTTAGCATGTCATATAAATTCTTTGGGTTCATAATAGATATCCCAAGTCAGTCCATTAAATCCTCTACCACCTTTAGAATTGTCTTAGACGAAGTCTTTAAGAATTTTCTCCATCTTGGCATAAATGGCCTTGTAAGGGTCTCAACAAGAGGAGTAATAAACATGTGTGGCAAATCACACTTTAGAAAAAACTTGTTCATACCTAAAATTATATGGGAATCCATCGATCCTTGGTCTTTATCCACATCTATTGCATGGAAGACTCATGGATATCTTTAATAAACAACAGGTGATCACAAATCACCCATTGGTCCTAAGAGATAACATATAGAACCATGAAAATACATTGATCCGAATCATTATTTCTCTCTGATGTGTAGGGATGATTAGAAAAAAAAATGGTAGTGACAGTCAAAGTTTTTGAGAATTTCAGGAACCTGAGTAAGCCAATTTTTGGTCTCTTTGATGGATTTAACTTAATTGAAATTATACTTGGATAAGAGGAGAGTGAAGAATTATTTGGGGGCCTTATCGCAAATCTTTAACCAATAGATACATGCTCTAATTCGGGCTCCAAGGGATTGATAATACTCCTACACGTTGAGTTTGTGTCTCAATAATGCAACATATTTTTTGTGGGGATTCATTAAAAGGAGAAAACTTTTTTTGTGGGGATTCATTAAAAGGAGAAAACTTCAAATCATGTGAGATTTAGATGAACTCATATTGTGAAACATCATGTGAACTACATCAAAACATAACAAATCATTGGTTATAGATGCATACATAGGAAAACATCAGGCTAATGATATTCTCTCTTTATTCAATCCATCGAAATGGATCATTTGGATGAGGAACAATGTTCTAAATCCAAACAATATGAATCTTGGTCCAATTATGGTATATGTAGGTCATATTGAGGTAGAATCGAATCTTGGCATTCCTTGGTTGTAAAATGACCTACTCAACTTTGAACTTGATGGGATTGTGGTTTGAGAGTAAATATATTGAAACATAAACCACTAAGTGATGAACATTATTGGCAAAGGTGAATATATTTTAGTTTGTGAATGAATCTCTATTGATCCACTTCATCACCTACTCAAATCCTTGGAGCTAGTCAGACCAAATGAAGCATAAAGAGGTGGTGGAGAAGTAGGGTGTTGGTTAGGATATGACAACCCAAATTTTTTACACATACAGAATCAATCCTCTCTTTCACCAATGCATCGTCACATTGGGAGGATGCCCTTTTCAATTTCCTTAGACTCTATCATGTTGAAATTTCCACATGATATCCATTTGGCATCTTATAGTGAGTTAACAAGCCACCTGTAAAAGTTTATCCTTTCAACAATGTGTTTGGAGGCATAAATTTTGGTGATCCTAAGAAAATGACCATTAAAATCAAAGAAGGTTCACACAACCTGATGAGTGGGATCTAAACCCAAGTTACCACATTCAGTGATAGTGAAGGGACAATTAAACTGACAACACCCCTTTGACTATTATCATGATCTTACATCTAGAAAATGGGCCCTAGCCAAATACATTTGTCAACGAAATTGAGTGTAAATCCAATAACTTCTTATAGACATAATTTTTAGCTTACCAAACGATTGACACATGTTCCTAACAATATATTTTCAGGTGGTTGTACACACCCAAAATTGGACATGCTACATTGTCAAAAAATGGTTTAAAAGGTCTCCAATGATGATTCATGTCTTTTACAAAGGTGTTTGAGCTCCTTAAACTCTTTGTAAGTTATATTTGTATCCTATTTTACCTTACTTATTCATTACACGCTTTCATCGGATTCCCGCATCATTTTCCCACTATTTTTGCCTTTAGTTATAGAACCGCCACCTTGCCTGGGCGGCAGTCATGTAACCACCGTCCTAAGTAGGGCGGTGGTGTTGTAGCCACCACCCTATGTAGGGCAGTGGTTCTATGCACTTTTTCTAGGATTATTTACCCAAGATTTGGCGTGTGTTTGATTCACTTAAGTTCACTTTTAGAGCATGTTTCTGAATTGTTTTAGCTGATTTTAGGATTGAGTGACTTGTGGTAATCTCCTCTTCCACTTGTAATTTGTAATTAATTGTTCAAACTTCCCCTTCATATGTTGATGTGGCACCCCATGGCTACTAAGTGTGATAGTGCACCATTTCCCAAACAAATTTCTATAAAACCATCGCTTCTTCTTAAGAAAATAGCCGAAGATAATTTTTTGTATACTTGTATTGTTGAGCTGCCACATTCTTGCTGGAAATTACATAGCCAAGATCTGTTCACTTGTGTTATCTATCTTCTATCTTCATTGCTACCAGCCTACTTTCAAGCTTCCATTGCTCCAACACCTTCTCACTACCACTTTTATTGCATTCCAAATCCCTTGGACTCACGTGAACACATGAGATTGAAAAGACAAGATGAGGGGAGAAAACATAACACAACTAGATTTGCCATTGTTCTATATTTCCAGGTTGGGGTTGATGTTAGTTTTCTTCATTTCTCATATTATTGTTTCTGAATCGTATGCATATATATATATATATATATATATATATATATATATATATCAAATAGAGTAGACACAGTTAGTTTCTTCATTGCAAATAACTAAGTTAATTTCAAAGAAGATTTACATCTTTCATAGGAGTTTCTACTAATAGATTCTTCCTTCCTTTTCCCTGTGGGTTTGGAGGGAAGCATATTTGGAGGAAGCTTTCTTTTCCAGTATAGAGATAATATATTTTTCATAAATTGTGGTTTCACTTAGATTCTCAAAAATCATATCTGGGAGATTACAAGGGAAAAAATATTATGAAGCATTCAATCTTCCCATGTATCTTCGATAGGAGAGGATTTAACAAATGCACAATTAATTATTGGAAAAAGGCTTTATTCAATTAGAAAATTAGATTAAATACACTCTTGCACAGAAAAATAACTACATCTGGTTATTTTCCTGTTTAGATTTAGGATTAGAAGCTTTTATTTCCTTCTTTATTTACAAAGAGTACTAGAAAAGCACAAAAATATTTATTTTATTAGAGTAGTTGCTTTGTATTGTTATTTCATTTATGTCTTGATAATACCAAAAACATAGAATAGATTTAATTCAATTAATTAGTTGTTATTTGATTGATTAAATTAGAGAATTACAATGCATGGCCATCAAAAATCCTCAACAAGAATGCACATACGGAAGTGATCCACATGTACCACAACCAAACGGTCCCGAGATAATTACGAACATAGATGTAGGAATTTGTCTTATTGTCCTTAGAAAACCACCACAATACCTTGATAAAATTGAACAATTAAATGTTTTGAACATTGCGACTGAAAAATCCTACGAATACTAGACTAGCCCTTGACAATAGATTTTAAACGTACATGACCATACAAGGAGCACAATCGCCAAGAATTTATGGTTTTGGTCAATGGGTTCCTCAACCACAAGGGCCCAAAGACCAATTAGAATTTGACACCAAATTATGCTCATTAGTATTTAGGTCATCCCCACTTCCACCAAACATTATTAAATAGCTAAATGTTCTGAACGAGGAAGCTCATCTGAGCCCTCACATTTTGGACCACTCCAACTAACTGACCACAGAGCCAGTGAAACCATGCCTCCTTCTCATTCATTTCATTCAACCTTGTCTGGAAATCATTACGAGGCACCCATTTGTTTTCCACAAATCCCACAACCCGTAGAAAGGATTTCTGTGGAGCTTGATATCGATTGGAGTCTCCGTGTGGCTATTCTTTCTGATCCATCCATTAGACCAGTTCAGGTTAGAAGGGCCTTCCTTCCACTTGACGAGTAGATCCCGATATTTTTGAGTCAAGGACATTGTTTTGCACTTGATAACTTGTCCATCCCATTTTCACATATTTTCGTCCATATAACACATATTTACAATATTTCTCTATCACTAGCCATCCACGTTGTCAACACCGGCTGTCTCGGCATGACCTTAGGAGGTCAAGTGCGGTTGAAGGTCGCGTGTCAATTTTCATCCATACAGTGGTGTTGGTGTGGCCTCTCATATTCCATTAGTAAACTATATTGGGAAAACTTCTATTTGCATATAGGCATCTTCATCATCATCAACTAACACTAAAAAATTGTTCGCAAGATACAAATGATAATTTATTTTCATTTAATCATTAATGGTGAATGTCTATATTTTGTCTCACATGTATTCACTAGCCTCATGTGGTGGTGAATAACTACATTCTCAGTGGAGGACCGTGTTTTGGTCGAACACCACTATGTTATCTTCCACTACTGATATTTTTTATCTCTAGAGGATATTGTGACAGTTAGGACACCTTAGCCTGGATATGGTATTTAAAGTAAAATATTAATCTTATAGGGTGCAATCAAGGGGAAGTGCCACTTGCTGGGGAGTGGTAAATGATGAATAACCATCGGTGGTGGAATCATTTATGGGTGTGTATACAGGAGCAATATTTCCCTGTTAATTGAGATTGTTGGGTGTGGTGCTTATTAGTCATTGTGGTTCATACATTAGAGGATGGTTGGACAGCTTCACTCACCTCAAATAAAATTTACGACAAGGCGTGGACATAACATTAACCATTAGAGGGTAGTCATATACTTTGTGATTTGTCACTTAGTAACCAAATCAAGTATCGGGTAGATTGATATATAACCTCCATTGCGTTAGCCTCTTATCATGAATTTATAAAATGTCTATATTCTCACCAAATAAGAACCCTACAAAGCGGAAGAAAAAAACCCATTATCGTACACAAAAAACCCATAAACCATTTTTCTTGAATCTCTACTTCCTCAACAAAGATTTCTTCCCTAACATAGATTTCTAAAATTTCCATATCCTCACCAAATAGGAACCTGCAAAGTAGAAGAAAAAAAACCCACTACCGAATGCAAAAAACCCAGAAACCATGTTGCTGAACTTTTTACATCCCTGGCAAAGATTTTTTCCCCTGGCACATATTTCCAAGTGGATATGTACGTATCAATGTTCGCCTCTGCAAAACTAAAAGAAACTCAAAAACAAAGTGTCTTCTTCAATAGCCAAGTTTACAATCGTTTCTAGGGTTTTTCTGCCTTTCAATTCCAATAGAGCCCTCTGTTTTGCATAAAAATGGACGCTGCAAGAAAGTGCTAACAAATTCCAAAATATATGAAAACAAATAAACTCTTGCTTGCAAAAAACTTATAATTGGAAGTCTCCATCATCTATCGCGTTGATACCATGAAAGGAACGATAAGAATATTGTTTCATGTTGCGAATATCTCAGATGATAATAACACACCACATTAAATTTGTAAAACAGAAGAGCTAAAATATCATATATGGAAATCCATCATAATCCATTATTCTCAATACATTAGAATTGAATTACATTATATTGCTCAATAAGAGGATGTACATATCGGAAGAGGGAAATGTAACTACTACCTAAATCAGTGGTGAAGAACTCATACTAAGAGATACTAGTAGTTAAGGTAACTCCACAAGACTAGCAAGCTAACTCCACATAACAGGTAAGCTAACTCAACACAACTAGTAAGCTAACTCAACACAACTAGTAAGCTAACTCCACATAGCTAGTACACCTAAGTAAGCTAACCCAACAAGTGTAGGGCTAACATAAGTGCAAGAATTATCTTAATTAATAAATAAAAGAATAATTAATAACCTACACTATCATGCTTCACTCGTGGATTTCGTTGAACTGACATCCTCTCTTATCAAGTAGGGTTGACATTCACCCTTATGCAAGGGGGTTTTTTATTGTGGCTTTTTCGCTCTGTTGAAGATAAGGATTCTATCCTCTTTAAGCTTTGGGAACTACATAACCATCACTTGATGATGAAACCGTGGTTTCCAACCTTCAATCCTCTCACTGCTACATTTAATGTCAAACCGGTCTGGATTTGTTTACCTCATCTCTCGCTGCATTTTTGGGGGGAGGATTGTTTGATTGATATTGGCAATGCTTTGGGAAATTTTTTGTCTGTCGATTCTAAAATAGAACTACATACTCACACTAATGCTTGAATCTTGGTGGATTTGGATATCTCTCTTGATCTACCTACTTCTATTGATCTCAAATTCGTGGATAGGATTTGGTCACAACCTCTTGACTATAAAGGCTTGCCTTTATAATGTAGGAAATTCTATCCTTGGACATCTTCCTTCAGATTTTTAGAAAGTAAAACATAAATTAAAGGAAAAAAATTCTTAGTGGAAGGATTCCCAACCCAACTTGCTGGTTGTTGGGGATGAACCAGATTCTTCATTGAATGCTTTAGTGGAGGTTAGTGAAGATCAAAATTTAGAGGATAAGAAGACTCTGCCTTCTTTCGAGACTCATGTATCCCTCCTACGGCAACATTGGTCGGTTCGGGTATGGTGGATCATGTTTTGACGCTTCCTTCGGGAGTGGTTCTTGTTTGTGCTAAAAACAGAGTATTGATAGATGAGTTGAAAATGATCAAAATATGGAATTATCCGATATTCAACTTCCAACTCATATATATGAAAATGTGGATCCCAATATGAGTGATGGTTGGACAGTTGTTAATAGAAAAAAGAAAGTAATTTCTCTCCCTAAAATGAGATTACGATCCCATGTTTGGGATTCTCTAGAGTAATATGTTTGTTGTTGCAGTTGTGGTTGTAGATGCCTTTTTTTATCTTCTTTTTTCTTGTCCTTCTTGTTTGCGCCTCTATGGCTTTTTGTCTTTTATTGTTTCTTGGCTTATTTTCTATCATGCTTCATAGCTTTATTCTACCTAAAGGGATCTTTATACAAGGACAAGGGTCCTTTCAAAACCCCCACTTTTACCCTTCTCCAAAAAATTTAGGGTGATTTTGTGTTATAATTATATACTTGCAAAGATGAGTTGGAGAGAAGATATATTAGGATCTAGAATTTGTTGAGTATGTTGCCTATGAGATGGCCATTATGTTGTAATGTAATGCATTATGAGTTTGAATAACTATTATTAAGTTTTAAAGTTTCTATAATTATGTATTGATATATATGTGTGTATATGTACATATATATGCATATAGTATCCTGTTATGTATTGTACAACTTAGGGATGCTTAGTCTAAGAAGTCCCATAACATGTACCTCTAACCATGACTACATTAGTTTGGGCATTCAAACCCTCATCTCGATCAAAATCATCATCCTTTAATAATCACATCAAGGGTTTTAAAAAGAAACTTTGATCCTCACTTCTGAAGCATTAGGCATACTTATAGATTCCATTTAATTTGCACAATGCCCACTTAGATCTAGCATGAGGCTTTCCAATAATATGGATTTTTAGTAGCCTCTGTATGATTCATAACACGTTCAGTCTAACTAACATTTGGAGTTTGATATCTATTCAATTTTGAGGTGTCATGCCTTAAAAAACACAAAACATGAATTTAAACACACTTGAACAATTGGAATTTAAAAGAATTTGAAGATGTCTAACATATCAAACACAGAGACACAAGATAATCCAATTTGATGATCTAGATAGTATGCACTAAAATGAATCTCTATGATATATGAGGCAATTATGATTGAACATGTTTTATAACTGTAAAGGGATGTATTGATAATGTAGGTTCACAAAAAATTTGATGTAAATACATTATGTTACATTTAATCAAACATCCACTATCATACATGTACAAAATATAATATAACAATTCATAATTAATAACTGAAATTAACAATAGAGGGAAACCAAAGGTAGCAAAATGGAATACGTTGTGTACAACCTTGTGAAAGACTTGTCAATAAAAATCTCATCTTGGAAAGATGTAGAAATCTAAACCTAGAAGCATGTACCACTCATAGTTATGATTACGGTCACCCTAAAATTTGGATATGATTGGGGAACGTTGATCAAGACCTTAAAGTTCACTCATGGAAGGTGCATGGAGTGAAAATTTCTCTTCTAACAAGGTGACCCTATAGTTGAAATATGTTTTTTGGTGCATTCATATGGCTCTAATTTTTGTTTCCATATCCTCTGGATTTATGCATTGCTTCTCTTGTGCACTTATAATAACAAAATATTTGATCTAGATTGTTAGGGAATCATATATTGGGGTTTGAATTAGGATTTGGGTGGTTAATCATCTACTAATCAACTACGTAATACTTAGACCCATAGTACTAGAACAATGAAATCATTAAAAACATTGTAATAATGGAATGCGCCTTTAGTGGAATAGTAGAATATGCACAATGTTAAATGTGTGATCAATAATGCTTGTGTATAAATGAATAACAAAGCTACCCTTTTTATAGGTGATTCCATTGAATTGAGATATGATAATATAATCACATGTGGCAATTTCCAATAGTTAAAAATAAGAAAAATAGAAAGGATATGCCCATAGAGTACATCTCTATGTAAAAGAGGAGATATAATTTTTGTTGCAATGACCATATTAATACGGGTAGCGATAAATTTATTTAAAGTTCTAAAAAAATAAGATGGAAATTGTTAAGAAGAACTAAAAAGGGACTGTCCAAACTTCAAAACCCGACCAAAGCTATCAATATAACTTTATTATAAACCAAGCTAGCTAAAGAAATAGATACATATGAAAAAACTGAAGATTGAAGGCAAAATAAGACGAAGATTATGATAGTAACAATTAAAAGTGAAGTTTCAAGCTTTGAAATCCAACCAAAATGTCAATCTGCATATCTCAATTATAAACAAGTTAGCTAGAGATAAACAAACATGAAAAACCAACACTCTCTACATGAATATTTGTAAAAGGTCAATGGAGCCATTTTTAAAAACTAAACCATTGGTAACTATGTGGCATCATTTTAGGAATCTCAACAAAGGGCAAATGTAGCTATTTTTGAAATTTAAATGAACATGATCGATGGTTGTATTATTACGTCCATGATACCGAAAGGTCTATAGGACCATGTGAAAACTCTATTTACTTAAGATTTGCGGGCTTAGTGACATCGTTTAGAATGCTCCTCATCCTCTTGCTAATTTGAGTTAACTTCTCCATCAAACCATTTATCTATTCTTGTCTCTCGAAGTAACATCTACCATGAAACCATTACGTTCTTAAAATGGTTCCTCATCCACTCGGCTCTGATGCCCATGTACCCTAGACATTCAAGGATGAAATGTCCCTCCATTTTAACTATCTTTGTTGTACATAAACCACAAGTCCCCTCTTCTTAGGAGTGATAGGTCTTAGGTTGTAAACCATCTGGTCATGAGCAGTTTTGCATTTCAGCCTGTGGGAACTAGTCCTTCGATATGTTAGGAAATTAGTGTTCATAGTGTGAACATATGGTTTGAATAATTAGTATTATTTAATATTTAAATAATATGTGAAGTGCGCACAATTAGTTGTCACGCACAACTCATAGAGGTAGGAATGTGTGAGAATATCTTGGGATTGAGAGTAAGACTAGGGAATAGAGGAGATTTTTTGAGCCTGGATGACATCCACCACATGCTCAAGATCATTATCTGTACGACTCTCTAGCCCTCACCAGCTTGTACAAACTTAGAGCTTCTTATTCAATAGAAATTACACTCAAACAATAAATAATGCTTTTCATTTTTCTATGGATTTTTCCTATTTTCATGTGAAAACCTCATATCAATGGTGTTACTAAGCATTTTATCATCAAATCTGGAGTTTACTTACCCACATTCCACCTTTAATTAGGGTGTATGCAGTTCCTGTAGACCAGTGGTCTCAAGTTCTCTATGAATACCCTAGTTGATTTGAAATGTCATCTATAAACATTGTGATTGTTGCTTATAATCACTATCTGCATCTAGTACATTGATTAAAATCATTTAGGGTCGATACCCCTTAGTCAAAAAAGCTGTAGGATTGATTCTCATTGACCTAACCTAGGATCTTGCCTCTCAAGTTTCCACAGGTTACAAACCGTTGATTTTGAAACCCATTATGTGTTATCTATAAGGTTCAATATAGCAATCCCCATTACATACATCTCATTTCTTATCTGATCCTGTCATCAATCTCTTTATCCATACCTATTCAGGATTTTGTCTCAGAGTAATCATGTATGTACACACTCCCTTTCATCAAAAGAGGGGATACCATATATGCAGTATGCCATACACAAGGTCACTCCCTCTTCACATTCCTCTATCTGCAAATTATGTAATTACAATATAATGTTGACTTGGATCCTGCAAGGTTATTCATTCCCTGATCAAAAGTCCACATCCCAAAATTCCCCAGGTTACCCGTTATGCAAGGCTCATGAAGAATCTCAGGGTGGTCTTACAAGTTGGAACACTGACCTCAACAGCCCAAGTGGTATAAATGACCTTGACTCTACACATAATGTACTAGTGTTTCTAGTCTACATACCAATGATTTGACTTCTATTTACACAATGATTGATGGTGTCCCTTTTGTTTCTAAATACTGGGGGCAAACTACAAATGCATCCTATGTACAACCATAATAAGCGACCTATATGATGTATTTTTGTATCCAATACACCGAGTGGAGTAAATGAGATTTCATTGTCCCTTTCGACCTTATAAGGGTTTTTACCAATTTGGTGAGACCTAGATTCCATCTACAGTGGTGTGTTTCCCATTATTATGAAGAATCTATTGGGGGTTATATGCAATGGAAAGTTGCTAAAGCTATGGAATGAGGCTAAAGAACCTCAAAGCTTTGCTAACTCATCCATGCACCATGAGATAAGAGCTAAACAAGGGAAACTAATATGCAAGCATTATAACTTTGACAAAAACATCAAAAACTAACATGTATACTACTCTCTACTCTTTAGATTACTTGATTTAATAAATTGAACCTAAAAAGATCAACTTAGAAATCAAAGGTGTGATGTTTGATATGAAACTCAAGCTTTCAAGAATGGAGTCTCACCATTAACGGCTTCAAGGCCAATGTTTATCTCCATATTACTCAAAACTTGGATTTAAGGATGCAAATAGAGGTGTTAGTTCAAGGCTAATTGAGGAAGGAAAGCTTTAGATCAAATTTCTAATTATCTTGAATCTAATACAAATGAGATCTCAAGGCTCTCTTAGGGTTGTTTTGGTTTTTGTGTTATGTAAAGTTGTAAGTTTGGATGGGTAGGATTAGTCTTGTATTTATAGTTTTTCCACTTGGGAGAGATTTGGAATTTGGGTGCACATGTGGAACTAAAGCTTAAAAAATAACTTTTACATTAGATTAGGATAAACATGCTTTAGGCTTAGTTAAGCTTGGTTTAGGCTAGTTAACTAGGGTTTAGGCTAGTTAAAATTTGATTAGTAAGTGATTAGAGAATCATTGAGAGTTGAGAGGAGTCTGATTAACCATTTATGACTGATAGATAGCCTATGAAGCCAATGCAAAAGTGGTCTAGAGAGAACTAGGGAGGTTTTGAATGGTCGAAAGGAGGAATGTTTAGCTAATAAGAGAGATATTAGCCAAATAAGTTGAATATGGGAAGAATACGTCCGAGAAGGTGTCATAAATGGGCATCCGAGAGTGGGGCGAAGAATGGGGAATTAACAAAGTGGCGTTAATCGGGTTAAAGAACCTCGAAGCTTTGCTAACTCGACCATGCACCATGAGATAAGAGCTAAAAAAGAGTTAATCCTATACATGCATCATAACTTTGACAAAAACATCAAAATCTAGCATATATACTACTCTCTACTCTTTAGATTGCTTAATTAAGAAATTGAACCTAAAAAGATCAACTTAGCAATCAAAGGTGTGATGTTTGATATGAAACTCAAGATTTCAAGAATGGAGTCTCACCATTAATGGCTTCAAGGCCAATGGTTCTCTCCATATTACTCAAAACATGGTTTAAGGATGCAAATGGAGGTGTTAGCTCAAGGCTAATGGAGGAGGTAAGCTTAAGATAAAATGTCTAATTAGCTTCAAGCTAATACAAATGAGACCTCAAGGCTTTCTTAAGCTTGTTTTGGTTTTGTGTTATGTAAATTTATGTGTTTGAATGGGTAGGATTAGCCTTGTATTTATAGTTTTTGGTTTGGAAGAATTTGGAATTTGGGTGCACGTGGGACTAAAGCTTAAAAAGCACTTTTAGATTAGATTAGGATAAACATGCTTTAGGCTTAGTTAAGCTTGGTTTAGGCTAGTTAACTAAGGTTTAGGCTAGTTAAACTTGATTAACAAGTGATTAGAGACTCATTGAGAGTTGGGATGAGCTTGATTAACCATTTGTGACTGATATAGAGCCTATGAAGCCTGCAGAAGTGGTCTAGAGAGAACTAGGGAGGTTCTGAATGGTCGAAAGGAGGAATGTTTAGCTAATAAGAGAGATATTAGCCAAATAAGTTGAATATGGGAAGAATACAACTAAGAAGGTGTCCTAAATGGGCATCTGAGAGTGGGACGAAGAATGAGGAATTAACGAAGTGTTGTTAATCGGTTGAATTGGAGGAAATGCTAAGTGTAAGCATATTCTAGGTGTCTACATTGATAACTATTGCACTTCTATTATTCCATTTGAATGGAAAAAAGAATTATGTTTCCTCTGATGATCCCTCCATTTATCCTGCATGCAATTTTTTTGATATAGATCATGTTTTGAATGATGCACATTGTGTTTCTCCTTCTCCTCCTATAAGCAAATGTGATGTTATGATTAGTATTGCTTCTCTTCCACTTATAGATATCAATGTACGTAGCAATATTGGTAGAAAAGATAAGCATGTTGCTCTTCCATTAATTAAAAATAACACACATGATGATACATCTCCTAGTGTAATTTCTTTGCTTGTTGTTGATACCCCCTTAAAGCCTACTCATGAGACCAAGCCTACGCCACCTTCAACCAAATCATCTCCCAATCATATTCCTAGGCATGTTAGTGTTTCTGTGGCTACTTTTAATGGTAAAGTGCAACCTTTGAATGAACCCCTAAGTACTCATGATATACCCCCTCAAGATGTGCTTTCCCTTATGCATGTCATAGATGAGCTCCAACGCAAGGTTCACACTTTGACTTCAGAAAGAAAGGCATATTATGATAGTGTTGATTCTAATGTTAATCTCAGAAATCCTATTCCACGTAGAATATTATAAATACCATTACCTAGAGATTTTTTCATGCCTTCCTTCCAATTTTTTGATGGCACTACAGATTCATATCTACATCTTCAACATTATATAACAGGCATGGCTCCTTATGATGATAAAATTATTCTTCTTAAATTTTTCTCTATGAGTCTCATTGGTAATGCTCTCTCATGGTTTACTCATCTCCCTAGTGGCTCTTCAAGTACTTTTGTATAACTTAAGGATGCATTCTTAGCTCACTTCAGTTGTAGTAAAGGCCCTAAGGCTACATATGAGTAGTTTCCTTCTTTGCATCAAGGTGAACATGAATATGTTTCTAATTATATTTTATTCTTCAAGGCTAACAAGCATTTTCTTATCTATCAACCTAGTGATTTAGAAATGCAATTAATATTTTGTAGGGGACTTGTACCATCCCTCAAAACACACTTACATTATGGTACTTGTGATTCCTTTTTTAATCTTTGCACACATGTTTTTTACTTAGACGAAGATATTATTCTAGCACATAAGCCCAAACCTTCAAATGTGAATGTTACAACCCCTTATATTGCACATGATTATACTACTCATAATGATAATTAGGTAAAAATTTTACATTGTAGTAATAATTCTCCATGCCCTACCCCTTAGCCAGGAGTACGACAACCATCTCTTCCTTAGCGGAGTCCCGTCTATTTTGATAAGACTTGTGATAGGCCCCACAACATATTACTTACATTACTTAATAAGAGGATGATTTGGTTACCACCTAATGATCATCTCCCTCCTCATCGACTTTAGCATGAGAAGCGTCGATTGTTTTATAAATTACATCGCATTAATGGACATTGAGACAATGATTATCATGTGTTAGATCATACGCTTAAGTTATTAGAGGACTAAGGTATAATTGTTGCTGAGTCATGACATGCAGGTAGATCTTCTTCACCTCCTCCGTGGCATAGGCCTACGGGCAATGTTACATTTGATGTGTATGTTTCTACTCCTAGTTATTTTCCTCACACTGACATTATTCCTCCAAAGGAGGAATCTTGACCTATCTACAAGTGGATTAGTAAGGAATGTGGTTTTTCCCCAAAGTTTCACACGTGACTTCTACAGACCCTTTGAGTCCCTCTGTCATTCATCTCGTCAAGTTGCATCTTCACATATAGTCTCATTAGGGCGTATTTCAAATCATACACACCTCATCCATACTCGGCCCTTATTCATTTTGTTAACTAATGTTTTCAACCTTTTCTTTACAACCTTCATGTTTGGTCTCTTATGGGAATATCCAAGGATCCTCATTCCTTCATTCTTATGAATATGTTTCCTCAATTAATATGCACATGAGGATCAATGTACGGTCATGTTCCCATTATTCCTCTACTAAATACAATATATCATCAACACATGCGTTTTTTTATATGTTTATCACATCCAATATTGTGCTACAATTAATCAAAACACATCACAATTCATCACTACATCAATGCAATATACATCATATTATACCTCAACATGTCCAATGCAACTAACATGTACAACGATAACATAATCACAACTATATATCAATATAACACAATGCACTTAAATCCAAAATCTCCATAGACACACACACACACACACACACACACACACACACACACACACACACACACACATTGCATCAAAATGCTATACAACAATGGTGTAGAGAGCATGACTCTTAATACACACGGTGTTAATCCTCATCACTCTCAGTATATACATCCATTAGATCTCATGAGTTAGAGGCTCCTCTTGGGTCTCACTGTCCTCTGGACCGTGACCTAGCCTAATAGTGTTACACTTGCTCTCGCAATGTCACATTATCCACTAGTACCTTAGCATACTGCACATGTGATTCTATCAGTCTTGCTAGTATATTCTCTTCCAAATCACCCCTAAGCTGGCCTATGAGCTACCTTGTTAACTTTTCACAATTCTCATTCATTTGGCACTGTAGGACCAAACAAGTGGTTTCTGCAACTGCTACTAGGTTAACCAAATAAGCATGATCACTTGTAATGTCATCCACTCTCTTGATTAGTCCAACAGTGACAAGATCCCTCGAAACATTCCAGAGAAGAGTAAAAACTAACGCATCCATAATGATAGTCTAATTAGCATTACCTGCAATCATCACACAAAACACATTAGACAATTTTCAACCAATCACTAACATTTCATACAAAAAATAACTCAATCATAATATATACAAGTTTATGTTGAGCTATCACCGTTTTTACTACATCTCTACTGGGGGCATCTCCCTCTCCTTCTATGCCTTCAGGTGGAATACCCTGAGGCTCAACAACACCAACAAGTGGTGCACCTCCATCTAGGCCACCCATTAATATCGGAAACAAGAGCACCCATTGATGTTCATCCCACCATGTTGTATAGGATGCAGTACAACCCGCTCATCTTTGTCTCCCACCACTATCACTAAATCCACCTCTCATGTTGGGGTGATAGTAGGTTAGTCGTTATGGGCCCATGACATGGCCCGTCTCTATGGGTTACATGTGTGGACCACCTCTATGGGTATGGTGGTGGGGGCACCTCCTGCATGACTCCGAACTGAAGAATCACTCTCTAATATTGATACAATTCCCAATGCATGGGAAATTGATCCTCTAGCCACATAATATGTCAGATCCATTAGAGCTCCATAACATCCTCTAACCACCTTAGATGATCTCTGTATGGTCTCCAAATAATATCCACCGATGTCAATCTACGCAAAATAGACCTATAAGTCACAGTATCAAAACCTTGTTTCTTGGGTAGGACCTACAGTGCTTCCACTATGTCTAAATGTGCACAATCTATCAGTGGCAAACTTATGGGCTGCACACACAATATGTTCATACGCCCAAATGTGAAATAATGTTATCATTTCCATATCACCACCATGACTCTCAAAAGTCAATTTGTACAAATATCTATGCAAGTGTGCCAACACACACCGATTCCATGCATATCGGGTCTCATGTTCCTCAATATCCTAGAAAAGATGCCACATCCTTTATGAGATAAACACCCCACCACCATCAAATTCCACACATGACGCCAATAACACTGCAATATAATTTCGCAACCATAGATTCCTAGATGTCACAATGGTGATCAATCTAATCATAGGCTCTCCTGGCCCACCATGTCCTGCAAAATATCTTTGTGTAACCCTCATATGACATATTGTATCCACGGGTAGCACTTGTAATCGCTCTCCTATCAATGACAATCCCAAGATCCAATAAACATCCTCTAAAGTGATTGACATCTCCCTTGTTGGTAGCTATAAAGTACATGTGTTGGCATTCCACTGCTCACACAACACTGTAATCAAGTACATATTTGAGGGCACCATCCCCAACTATGCTACATAACGAAGCCCTGCCCTATCCAGTATATCCCAATCAACATCATCCATACCCAGAGAAATTAGTGTGTCCATGTGTCGACCACTGTGAAAATATTTGAGGTATACATCTCTCTGCAAACACAAACCAACACAAAACATGTATTAGTAGTTTTTTAATGCCAAATATTTCTCATAAAATCATCAAAACATGCTATGCACCTCATTAAATGCAAATATTTTGACTTGGGTTTGAATTGTATGGTTTACGTCAAAATTGTATGGATTTAGATAAGAATCGTATAGTTCCGTACAGTTTCGCTTGAGGTCCAAAACTAGACCATTCAGTCTATTTTCTCCTTTTTTACAAAATTTAACAAAAATTAAAAATTTACAAACATTGACAAAAATCAAGTTATTTCCTAATAAATGTTGCATTAAATTCACTCTTCATCTCATCTGTCATGTGATCCTAGATAACCTCGATTACCCTCTCAAACCATGAAAAAATCACATCTTTGGCCTTCTACGTCCTTATCTCAAAGCACTCTTCTCAATTACGCAATTACAAATGAAAAGTAACTTTCCAATTTTGTATTTTACTATATATATTTTGATATCTCTCGTCACATTTTATCCTCCTCGTTGCCTGAGTTCTAATACCTCATTTATACCTTTGTCACGGTACAACCAATATGTTTGGACCCATTACTCCATTTTTAAGTCGTCTACGATGTTGCCTTCATGGTTTTCAACACTCTTGCGCAATCTCATCATTACGCTCTATCACACATATTGTGAAAATGTGAATATCTTTTTTTGCATTTATATGATACCTCTTGTGTGTACAAATCTATTCTCCATCTCATTTACTCTCTCAACTCTTGCAACTTATCACATACTCAAATCAACTGGTTCTACCTCCCAATGCATGTTACATCTACACAAAGTTTATTTTACATTTTTTTGCCTCAAGTGACATAGTTTTTCCATCTTCTTTTTGCAAAAGGGGGCAAAGGGTCATCCACATTTTATATCACTAAATGTGGCAAATAAAGCACTAAGTTGTTTGGTCAAACAAGACCATCCCACATTACCTATATGCAAAGCAGCAAGGCAAAGCCAAATTTATTTTCTCAATTGTCTAATTTCAACCTAATCTCACAATCTGATGAATTACAATTCAATCACAAAAATATGTTATATAAAATTTAGTTACAAATACTAAAAAGTCACTGTACTTTTTAAGTGCAGGTGGAAAAAGCAAGCACATTTAGATATACATGCAAATAACAATTTCACAAGTTTCTGATATTTAAACCCATGTGTTATACAATGGGGGAAATGAGACATCATTCCCTGATACCTTTGCATGGGTTTCCGCAATAGCAATATGACCTATATCTGTTTGCAATGGTGTGGTCTCATTATAGGAAGTGTATATTAACACTCTTCCCTTTGCGATGAGACACACACAATCCCGCATCTACATTACATAAGCACAATTTGTTGAGGATTTGATTGCCCCCAACCTCGCATGCCAAATGCAAATCTGCATATCTCTAAAAAATCTTTTCACAGTCACAAAATCTCCCTTGATGCTCACGTCTCCCTTCTCCCCTTTCTCCACATGGGTCAATCGTTGGTTCATGGCATTCATCATGCACGATTATGTTCTCTCGGCATGATCTTATTGTTTTTTGCTTCAAAACTCTTTCAGATACATTCTCTTCTTCTCTTTTACACTAGTAAATTTCATTCACTGACATAAGGGAAGGGGAAGGGGTGTGCGGGCAAGGGAAAATGTAGACACTAAAACTTGCACAAAACCACTATTACATCATGTGAGACAAGGTCTTAGTGGCATCAATCCCTTATTAGTTTGCCTTTTAGTGCTTGATTGGACTCAAATTATTGTTATTCTCTCACTTTGATTGAACTTGCAACCTTTTATACATAGATCTTGCTCTTTGTTTAATTTGTTTACTGTTGTTTGACCCCGGGTTAGAACCATACATCAGGGCCAGGATCGTACACATGGTCATGACCCCATTGTATGGTCTTGACCCCCTTTGTTTTCTAACTACTTTATCTTTATGGACATGTTTGCCCCTCTTTTATCTTTCATTTTGCATCTTTTGGGTCAACCTTTCCCGCCACTAAGGTCTTAATCTCAAAGCAAGAAACCCATATATATAAGTCTAACTCAAGCATTTACTATCTAGAAAGCATTTATCTACCTACCACAATATTGAACTAAAGGAGCAAGAAGTATTGTTACATACTACATGCACAACATAGGAGGGAACAACTTCAACACATAACTGAAAGTCTATTAAACACATATTTTGGTTTTGTAAGTGTGTTCAATCCACTTGACATTGGATTCATACCCTTATTCAACCTTTTCATCATGAAATATTCACGTGGAAAGTGGGGCTTTTTGATGTAGAGAAAATTTAATCTCAACCAATTCACTAGGATGTAAAGGATTACAAATTCAATCATGCCTCTTAAGGCCTTCAAATATGCTTTCTTGTCAAGTTCACAAGCACCCTTAATTAAAACAATTTCTTGATTTTCTACTTTATTGCTTTAAACCAACACTTGAGTCCTGCTTCTAGATCTCTGACATTGTTGCCTCAATAAAAAAATTCACTCAAATTAAACAAGAAGATGAGACGTCTCACCCTGTTTGTAAGAATTACCCTACTAGTCTCCTTCCTTCTTTAAGCCTTTGGCACTAGTTGTTTACTTAAGTCAAAGCCTTAAAATTGTCTCACAACACTTTCTTTACCTTCATTATATGTTTGTTTTAATAGTGAAAGGTCATTTACCCTCTATCCTTGCCCATTTGTTTTTACATCATTGTCCCACACTTATAAAACAACACAGAGTTCCAAATCATTTTGCTCAAATGCTTCAAAACTCAATACTAATGTTTCAAGGACTATTTCATCCCCTAGAGGTCTGTATCAAGCCCTTCTCTACTCCTGAACAATGATTATTTAGGTGTTTGTTAAGGAATCTTCATCAACAACCAATAATGTACTCATGTGAGGGAAAATAGACTAAGTCTTGATTCTCTAAGCTAGAGAGTGATTTGTAGATATTTCAACCTCTAATTTTGAGCAGTAAGGCTCAATTCTCTCCTCATAACTCCTAAGAATGATCCACTTCCTAGCAATTCAATGCTTCCTCTTCAATATTCCTCAACTAGGATCTTTAGAGGCTAGATTAGGCTTGTAGACTTGTCAACTTACCTCTGTCACTGATGATTATTTTCATAAGTCCTTTCACAACTAATTAGTGAGGCTTATTTTACCTATTTATCACCCATTGTATGTCCAAGAGTCATAGATTCCACCTTATCTTTTATATTCTTCTTACACTTTGTTCTGGTTATTCTCAGACCTTTAGACTGTCTCAGAAATAACTATCAAAGACTCTAGCTGAGAGGGGAATTAATTCAATTCAAAACCTTTACAAACATTTAAATGACCTTAAGTTAGAGTGATCTACAAATTTTTAAATATTCTTGATGGTTAGTTCTTAAGAAAAACAAGTTTCACTTCATCAAATCCTAATTATAGGGTTACTAACATTGTATAAACCCAACAGACAAAAAATGAATAATTCTTAGTTATTTTATTACAACATTGAAATATTAACATTTTAAGAGGTATGCACCAACCCTAATGATATATCAAGATGTAATATTACCCATGAAACAACTTCTCTCAGTCTCAGTATCTCATTTTCCATAATACACAACAAATGTGCATAACCCCAACAAGGGATACCTAAGAAATGAATCAAGTCCAAGCTTAGAGTCACACATGCAAGGTTCTTAATATTATTAGTACACTTTCTTCGAGAATCACTCCTTATTTGTGAGTTAATATCACTATCCTAAAGTGTATATATTGCATGCATTATACAATGATACAATCTAGTTTCCAATTCTCCATTACCAAGCATTCACCTTAAATATTGAATAGAGACAACTCCATTATGCCAACAAACAATGAAGGTTAGTCCTTACATAGCAATTATCTACACATGAATTCATAAGAGTTAAATGTCTAACAATGAACATACATAGAGCCAATGCTCTTAACAAAGTCTAAAACTAGTCAAAAATTGTCAGCAACAAAGCTTTCCTTTAATTTCTTGGAGCTCCAATACCTCTTTTGTGTTAGACCATTTGAATGATAGTCACTAATCAGTTACAAAATGATGTTTATACTTCTTACAAAACAATTATCATTTGAATTGTGACCTTTCAAGTTCTTTCGTCTTATGAATAAACCTTAAGACAACATCATGGTTAACTATGCCTCAAAGAATTAGACTTCTTAAACATAGTCACTATGACCATTAGACCCCTCTAGGTCTTATTCCAAGATTAAAAACCCCTAAAGACGTACATGACACCTTGAAATTCCTAATTCATGCACATAATAGCCTTCAAATCCAAATTTACAGTTTTGGAGGGAAGTGTAGAATTTGAATTTGTAAAGGACTACACACACACCAACCATCCTAGGTGACTCCTTGTGACCTCCTACACCTAAAAAACAAGTTTTCAAGCCAAAATTGATGTTAACTAACCCTATTTACATATTAGGGAGGATGCTCCTACATCATACTCCCAGTGGAAAGAAGAAGTTTTCCTTGGTGTTTGCAAACCTGCTTCTTTCTTCTTCCTTTGCTTCCAGTTGATGATGATCCTCTTGAGAGGCATCTTGACTGCATGCTAAGCTTCCCAAGTCTTTATCAGCTCCCCTATATTGTTCACTAACCTCTCCATACATGAATTGATCATGTATTTGCCCAAGAAGGTGATCTTAAAATTGTTTTGTGTCTTCTTTTCCTCATACCTGAGATCATTCACATGTTCCATGTTCACATGAAATGAACTTCCTTCATTAATGATTATTATATTGCCTTCACCATCCTCCTTTTGTCCTTTATTCTCACTTTCACAATTAGAATGTATTGATTTTGACTTAAAATTTTCATTTTTTCTTGATGGTTCTTCCTCTATACTAGTTATCATACTTGTGCACACCTCATTCAAGAAGAAATTCGATTGAAAACATTGATTTTCATTCACCTCCTTGCTCTCCATTGCTATTATATATTTGCTTCCTCCATAACTTTTTACTTTCTTGAACTCTTGGGTTGTGTTTCCATGCCTTTCAAGACCCATTTTCTAGACCTAATTGTCTCCATGCTTTATTATACTCTATACCTTGATGTACCTTGTTTTAAATTTATACTCTTAAGACCTCTGTTTGGTCTTCTTTCTCAATGTGTTTTGCAAATCCTTCTTTTCCACCTTTCTTGCTATCTTCACTTTGCAAATTACCTTATATCTGCTTCATGTCTCTTATTGAATGAGTTACACCTTCTTTCATCTCATTTATACCTGCGCATTCAAAGTTTAAGACAATATTAGAATCAAAACTTGGAGGCTTACATGCCTCTTCTTTCTTCCTTAGGACCTATTCTTGCTCATCCTCTTTCATAGCTTCCTCATTCATCACCTTCACTATACTTAACTCTTTCTCTCTCTTCTCATCACCTATTACATCCTCATTCACTTGTCCTTCTTTGGGTTTCTCAAGCACTTCATTGTGTGTTTCATTTTTCACTCTTTCACATTGCTCTTGTTTCACTAGAACATCTTGCTTAGTTCTCTCTTCACCTTTTTCTTTGAGTGCTTCTTTGTGGACTACACCATGCTTGCCATTACTAGGATACAAAAACAACTCTGAGGCCTCTTTTAAGACCTTGTCTAACTCATGTTCATTTCCTTTATACCTCTTTTTTGTCACTTGTTGTTGCTATCTCTCTCTCTCTCTCTCTTTATTCTCTATGATTTCACAAAACTCTTTCTCCTCAAGCTTTCTTGTTTCCTTACAAAACTGAAAATTTGCTTCTTGCTTCATACTTGCAAAATCAGTTGTCAACTCAGTTGTATAAGGCTTAATAGCCCTCCTAATAGTCTCTTTACATGCTTCTTTTGTCTGCATTAAATATCTTTTTGTTGATGGCATCAGCACCAACCCTACTTGTGGGGTTTATTCTCCTTTAATAAGTAGAAGTGTATGACTCTATCCATGTGCCACAATAGTGTAGGTATTTTTCTTTCCATCATGTACAACTTGTTTATCATATTGTCATGGTCTGCCCAACAACACATGTCAAACATCCATTGGAACCAAATCACACCAAAAAAAATCTTTATACCTCCCAATTTGAAACTCTACCTGACACCATTCCCTAACCAAGATGTGGTGTCCTTTTTGCATCCATGAGACTTGACATGGGTTAGGGTGCATTGTGGGTTTCAGTCCAAGCTTCTCTACCGTTTCAAATGAAACCAAATTCTTTGTACTCCCACTATCAATGACAACATTACAAAATTTTTCCTTGGCTTTACATACAGTTCTAAACAAACATCTTCTTTGAGTTACTTCATTCACCATTTTACTTGGTTTTAAAAGAACTCTTCTGCATTAAAGAGACTCACCCCTGTCATGAAGATTATGATCACCAGTTTTGTCCATCTCTTTCACTACATTCATCTCATTGCATTCAAATGCCTTATGTCCTGCATTTTTTGACACCTGTAACACTTACCTGCAAACTGTACCCAGTTGTTTGTCTCTCTCTTATGCATAAGACTCATCTCCATCCTCATTACCCTTCGATTTTCCTCTATTTCAGTCAACCTTCTCATCAAAACATTCATCGTTTGATCCATCTTCTCTTCCAAAGATGACCTTTCATGTGCTCTCATTTGTACCATCTTCTTTTCTCTTTCCTCTAATCACTTCTCAAGACAATATTTTCCTTTTTCAAGAATCAATTGCATGCTCTGATACCATTATGATGCAGAGAAAAGTTAATCTCAACAAATTCACTAGGATGTAAAGGATTACAAACTCAATTATGCCTCTTAAGGCCTTCAAATTTGTTTTCTTGTCAAGTTCACAAACACCCTTAATTAAACCAATTTCTTGATTTTCTACTTTATTGCTTCAAACCAACACTTGAGTCATGCTTCTACATTTCCAACATTGTTGCCTCAATCATAAAATTGGCTCAAATTAATCAAGAACATGAGATGTCTCACATGTTTGTAAGAACTACCTTACTAGTCTCCGCCCTTATTTAAGCCTTTGGCACTAGTTGTTTACTTAAGTCAAAGCCTTAAAATTGTCTCACAACACTTTCTTTACCTTCTTTATAGGTTTTTTTTAACAGTGAAAGGTCATTAACCCTCTATCCCTGCCAATTTGTTTTTGTATCACTGTCCTGCGCTCATAAAACAACACAGAGTTCTAGCTCATTCTACTCAAATGCTTCCAAACTCAATACTATTGTTTCAAGGTCTATTTCATCCCCCTAGAGGTTTGTATCGAGCCCTTCTCTACTCCTGAACAATCATTATTTAGGTATTTGTTAAGGAATCTTCATCAACAACCAATAATGCACTCATGTGAGAGCAACTAGACTAAGTCTTGATTCTCTAAGCTAGAGAGTGATTTGTAGATATTTCAACCTCTAATATTGAGCAACAAGGCTCAATTCTCTCCTCATAACTCCTAAGAATGACCTACTTCCTAGCAATTCAATGCTCCCTCTTTAATATTCCTCAACTAGGATCTTTAGAGGCTAGATTTGGCTTGTAGTCCTATCAACTTACCTCTGTCACTGATGATTATTTTCATAAGTCCTTTCACAACTAATTATTGAGGCTTATTTTACCTATTTATCACCCATTGTATGTCCAAGAGTCATAGATTCCACCTTATCTTTTATATTCTTCTTACACTTTGTTCTGGTTATTCTCAGACCTTTAGACTGTCTCAGAAATAACTATCAAAGACTCCAGGGGATTAATTTGATCCAAAACCTTTACAAACATTTAAACGACCTTAAGACAAAGAGATTTAAGAAGTTTAAGAGATTCTTGATGGTTCCTTCTCAAGAAAACCAAGTTTCACTTCATCAAACCCTAGTTATAAGGTTACTAACACTGCATAAACCTGAGAGACACAACAAATAGTTCTTGGTTATTTTGTTTCACCATTCAAATATTCACATTTTAAGAGGTTTGCACAAACCCTAAGGAGCTATCCAGATGCAATTTGACCCATGAAACAACTTCTCTTAGTCTCAGTAACTCATTTTCCACAATACACAACAATTGTGCATAACCCCTACAAGGGATACCTAAGAAATGAATCAAGTCTAAGCTTAAAGTCACAGATGCAAGGTTCTTAATATTATTGGTACACTTTCTTCGAGCTTCACTCCTTATTTGTGAGTTAATATCACTATCCTAAGTTGTTTATATTGCATGCACTATACTGTGATACAATCTAGTTTCCAATTCTCCACTATCAAGCATTCACCTTAAATATTGAATAAAGACAACTCCATTATGCCAACAAACAATGAAGGTTAGTCCTTACAAAGCAATCAATCTCCTCTACACATGAATTCATAAGAGTTAAATGTCTAACAATGAACATACACAGAGCCAATGCTTTTAACAAAGTCTAAAAGTAGTCAAAAACTGTCTACAACAAAGCTTTCCTTCAATTTCTTGGAGCTCCAATTCCTCTTCTGCACTGGACTATTCGAATGATAGTCACTAATTAGTTACAAAATGACGTTTATACTTCTTACAAAATAATTATCATTCAAATTGTGACCTTTCAAGTCTTTTAGCCTTATGAATAACCCTTCAAACAACATCATGGTTAACTATGCCTCCAAGAATTAAACTTCTTAAACACACTCACTATGATCCTTAGACCCCTCTAGGTCTTATTCCAAGATTAAAAACCCCTAAAGACCTACATGACACCTTGAAATTCCTAATCCATGCCCATAATAGCCTTAAAATACAAATTCACAGTTTGGTGAAGTGTAGAATTTGAATTTGTAATGGACTACACACACACCATCCTAGCTGACTCCTTCTGACCTCCTAAACCAACAAACAAATTTTCAAACCAAAATTGATGCTAACTGACCCTATTACATATCAAGGAAGATGCTCTTGCATCACTTTTGGGGGACTTGGCCACAAAATACATGCAAAATTGGCACATATTTTGTTCAAAAATTCTTTATCCACTTTGGAAAGATAGAAATAAAGCTAGTTTCGATCAAATTTTTATTGAAGTTTCATTTCTTATGTGGCTAATAGAAACAATGTTTGTTCAACGTTACTCTCCATATTCAAATGCAAATATAGAAAGTTTGCTTGGAGATAGCACATCTCCAACAATTGCATGACCATTGGGGCAATGCACCTTGTGTTGTTAGTTTAGTTCCTTCTAACACACCTTGACACCATTCATATCCTCAAGGATGTGGTTGTGGCTATCGTGGAAGATCTCGTTCTCGCCACAACAACAAATATCCTTCTCCAACTCGCAGGATGGTAGAAGTGGTGGTGTCAACAACACCACACATAACTCTACTGTCTAGGTGACTCCTTCACAAAGGAAATTCCCTCATATGGCTTTGGGCATCTCTTCTTCTCGTCAATGTGCCAATGAAGAAGAAAAAGAAGAAAAACAAATATGACAAGTGGAACTCACCAAATGATATTGACCCATCTGGTAGCGGATGGAATGGTTAAGGGGACAAAACTTCATGATCTCCCTCCTCCTCCACCTTTCCTAGTTGAGGATGAATGTTTCATGTCCTTGGCTTTTTCTTTCCTTTTTGATTGAAAAACTTGTTTAAATTGCTAAGGTGTTCACTTTCCCACCGTGATCAATGTGATATGTGAAGTTTGATTCGTTGGCTCACATTTTTTATAAGATCAGCTTGTACTTCATGTTTATATATATGCAAAGTGTGATTTGCTGACTCACATTTTTTGTAAGATCAACTTATGTGTGTGTGTGCGCTTTTCAATAAATAAAAATCTACATCACGTGCTTTGCAGTTTGAAGGAGTCGATCAAACAAAAATAACATTATTGTGGACAATTATACATTATTGAGGGTGTTAAATAGTTATGTTAATAAGGATTAAAGAAGGTATCAAAGAACTAGTAACATTTATTTGGTTAAAGGTCAAATGTTTTAAAGATAAACAAAGTTGGGATAGACACAAGTATGAGCTAAATGATTTGGAATGTTGTAAGGGCCATTTAGAGATGTATCATAAATATCCACCACATATGCTTGATAAATTATTGACTAAATGTTTGAAAATGCTAAATTTATGATTTAGAGAAGAATCGATAAACATTAGAAGATCTATAAAAGCATTTGAAATCTCCATAAGAATTCATTAGATTCTAGAAGAATAAAAGATGATACAGAAAATGCACAAATATGAGGAAGTTGAAGTCAAAAGAAGGGCACTTGTTGACCTGGTAAGGAGAAGCGTCATGGAGTAATTCAAAAGGAAGTTGTTTTACAAAAATAGCACAAGCAACTTGTATAAATATAAGCAAGAAGGACACAACCTAGCTGAATCTTGCTCTTTCTATTACCATTATACCAAACTAAAAATATTAATTATGATGTATTGTACACAACCCTTCTATTAAGGAAATAGAAGTTCTAGTCGTGTGGTTATTATACTTCGTTACTTTTATATGAATTCTCTGTTTTATCTTGATTGATAATATTCAAAAATATTACAGTTGATTGAAGTTAACTGACTTGAACAATCCTTTCAAAGCAATATATCGCCTCAAAATGTTTTTACAAAATATTTAGGTTTCAGTGCCAAAAGTGTCAATTGGAATCGAGAAAGGAAGGCATTTCTGTAGAAAGAAATACCCTAAATTGACCAGACTAATCAGATGGTTTATGACTTTCAGCATTGTTATACAACACCTTGTATAACTCCCAATGCAACATATGAAACCATTAATAACCACTCAAAATAGGTGTAACAGGTATAACATATGGACTTGCCCTTCCTAAATTGAATATATGACAAAAACAGACAAAAATGTAAGAATGCCGACGAAGTATAGGAGAAAGCTTAGTCACCTTAAAGAATTTATTACGATGATATGAAGCTTTAGACTAGTACTATAAGACATAAGACTAACCAGACAACATATGGTATTTTAGAAAAACATTACTGGATCTTATCTCTGGTCTCTTCTAATGACCTGATTTTGCATTTCCCAAGACTCGCAACTTTATCTATATCGTACGACTGGAAACATCAATTCTACATTTATTGTTGAATTTCTTTGCCATATCTTTTTTAATATTGTATTTGTAAGCTTTAAAATATACAAATTCCCCATCAAATGTATAATTGCAGTACTATCAAGGCCATTTTCAAGAGACCTTGCTGTCAAGGTCCATATCTTATGTAGCTGAGCACAATGTTAATGATAGTTAGTTGAGAATCTATAGAAGTTTGTTTAAATAGATTTTGAATCTATAATGAATGTTGAAGCTCTTGCGGTAGCTGGCAACTTGAAATTCGCTTTGATTTATCGTTCAGTTATATTAATGGCTGCTTCTAATTTCTCATTGAACATCTTCTGGGTTAGTTTGCAGCTCCAAACTCATTTTTTCGACCAGCTCTAAGCCTGATTGCAATCTTTGATTTTATTGGTTCTCTTCTACAACCCGATGAATCACATCAATGATACTAAAATGCATGATGAAAAATATTTGTGTAAATTGATTCAAGATACAAGATGCAGACCAGCCATAAGAATAGAAAGTAATTACAAAACTAATATTACAGAAAATGTGCACTCCCTTGTGAGTTGAAGTGAGGTCACACATCTATCGAATTTATTCAGAATTACTTTGACTTGCACTTTATAGAATTTTGTCATTATGATTCAAGTGCTGTGACCAATCAGGGGGACAACACACTTAACTGCAAAGATTACTGGGTTATAAACAGATGCAAATTTATAATGCTATTTATAAACATCAATTAGAGAACCAAAAGAGAGAATAGGAATCTTTACAAAAATATTATAGTTCTGTGCAATGTAAATCTTTGTCAAGACTCGCGATGCAAAACCATGCAAATTTGTCTCTCCAAAGTAAGCAATATATTCTTCATGCCCACCTTTGAGTTGGAACTGACACTGAATTGAGAGAGGCTAGCGGTGCATGGGCGGATGCTATAGAAATGTTATTGAATGTACTTGGGGCCAAGGTGTGTTCAAGAAGCTACTATGTTGAACTGCTAGCTGGATTATGAGCAGTATAATAAATTTATCCGAGATTGCCTTACCTTGAATTTGTTTTCATGTTGAAAATGGCTGATTGCAACAAATGCAAAATGACTCCACATGGTTGATAAGGCATGCATAATGTGATAGATGGTACACGTATATTTAAAACACAGTAAAAGATTTGTGCAGCACATAAATGTATAGAATTAAAACTCCAGAAGCAGGAAGATTAGGGTATCGATATTCAGCTCCACAAAGCTAAAACCTCGTCAAGATCCAAATTTCCATATTTAAAAATCTGCTTGTCAAGGCTCATCTAGACACCGACTGATAATTCCTCTTAGGGGGAATACGCCCAATTGCATTATCATTGATTAATTAGTACGGATGCAATCTTTCTTCACGTAATCTGCGGCTTGCATGTGCCTCAACAAAGAAGTGAGAATTTATTATCATGGATGTCTATTGAGTCTTGATTTGGTCCAGGAAACAGCTGGGTACAGCTGCAGAAGTATCCAGCCGTATCCAGACCTGCCTGGCCGCTCCCGCTCCCGCTCCCAAAATGTGCCGTACCCGCTCCAGGGGGTCTAGGGGTGCCGTTTCAGCTACTTAGCCTGAATGTAATGAGTGCTGAGTGGACCATTTGTACTCATGAGAGACCAGTTCTAGTGAGCTGCTACTTGTGAGGTGCGGGTCAATATAGGTTGACTCGAAACTATGCAGCTAAAACCTGAAATCGTATCAAATAATTTGATGCACTGCAGAAAATCACCACATTTATAAATTTAAAGAGCCAGGGAGCTCCATAATGAATAGTTCATTAGGCACAACACTTGCTGCAGGTTTTGCAAATTGGATCACAAGCTAAGTGGGTTTAATTGCGGGGAAACTCCATGATCAAGCACGCTTGAGCCGGAGTGGTACTGAGATGGGAGACCTCTCAATAAGTCCCAGCGCTTCACCCCTGTGAGCATCACCTTGATGTAATGAATGCTGAGTGGACTATTCATACTCTTGAGGGTTTGATTCTTGTGAACCACTACTCATGAAATATGGGTCAATGTAGGTTGACTGGAAACTATGGAGCTGAATCCTGAAATCATATCATATATTATATATAACGTGACCATCTCACTACATCATTCATACATATTAGCCACAAATGAATAAGAATAGATCTTCAAACCATATCAGAAATTAATACAGAAAAACTAAAACAAATGCATACATACTTTAACCTGATAGCAACAGTAATATGTTTTAATTTTTAACGCACTTGTGACCTAAAAAATGCTCTTAGGCAAGCATTAAAACATCAAAAACGACATTCATAATGCAATACCCGGACTGTTTCCTTTGCAATCCAATCCCAGAAATAATCACATATGGTGGAAATTGCACTTTTAGGATACTCGTCATGAGGGTACCTACAACACCATACCAATCTTTGAAATTCTTGCATACTAATGCACATCAACAAACATTAAGAACAAGGACTCTAAAACAAGGCTTGTACTACCGTAAAGTTAACTACAATCAACCTTAAACATCATTCTAACAGGTTGTGCTTCATTGCAAGAGTTATAAAGGTAAAATACCATTTTGAATACTTAAATAGGCTCAAAATTATCATATTTCCCACCTAATTCAAAACTGAATTGCCCAAGGACAGGCAAAAAAGTGGCATGGGAATGGTGTCAATTCATTTCAAACTGTTTGGAACAAATTTGTACCCTTCCATACATTAGGTTTGTGTGTGCCTTATGTGTCAACCATTCAAAACCTCCTAAAGTTTACATACGATAAAAGATAGTATATGACAATGGTGAAGTTGTTGTTTGCAATTATTCATGGTCGACAATTGATGAATCTGCAGCAGCTTCAGATACCAGGATGCCATTGCTTGTGATCTAGAAGGGTTTCATACTTTAGGAGGAATTGAATCATAATGGAGACTCCTTCCCATGCCATTTCTTCACCAGAAATTAAAAAAAGGCGGAAAAAAATACCGAGCTGAGAAACAAGAGCAATATCAGGAGAACTTGTTCCATGGCAGAGAGAGGAGTAAAAGTTCAAGGCATGAGAAGCACCAACTCCCTATTGTGTCCGGCGCTTGAGAATAAAATTCCACCTTCCAAATCAAGTACTTGATGTGATTCAGGACTTTACACTCTGTTCTACTATTTTATTTTTCCACAATATCCATAAAGTCAAAGTTTTAGAAATTAGCAAAGACTAACAAGCAAGGTAAGGGTTGAGGCAGTGAATCTGATTGAGGTCTTGAATAAGGATACATCTCAGTACTGTTCTAGTAGGACAAGGAAACTAAGGCTTTCCTGCAATATTGCACTAGGTCATTGCCAAGGTCCAGTATACTCCTGGAGTGGGTGGGCAAGGTCCAATATATGATCTTGTGCTAGCATCCTAACATAACCTCCTCAAGAAGATAGGATTATCAAGGGAAAATAAATATGGTTGAGGAAAAAAGGAGGATATAGTTTGTGTCAACCAACACCCATCTCAGTTGAAGAGTTTGGATCCTGCATACGCTGCCATTATATTTTGGGGGCCATGATCCCATGGAAGGTAAAAAAAGCTCCTTTTGGATAGTTTTCTCGGTCCAACAACTGCCTTGCAGACTAGCCAGATATAATACCAGCTCCAACTGGTATAAGAACGCAACAAAGGCTTTACTATTCAAATCAATGTATTGCCATCTATCTGACCATCTGCCTATTTCTATCTAGTTCAGCTTAATGAAGAAGAGGAACATAAGGTGAAGCTTCCTTCCAAACTTGATGTCTCGTTCAATCAATCCAACCATCTTTGAACCTTAAACATGGCTTGGGAGCTGCAGCCTTGACCTATAGGGTATAATAGTAAGACCTTGGGGTGAGAAACTTCCCCTGCAAGGACCATCAAGCTTATAAGGGGCAGGGTAGAATGGTTGCTAGAATCAAAGGAAGGAAGCACACTCTAGAGACAGGAAGGTATAAGGGTGATTCTAGAAAGAAGGCCGACTGATAAAGAAACACAAGCTGAGGGAGTTAAAACAGTAGGAGGTCTCTTAAGGTCAGCGGGCCAAAATAAGTGCAGCACCTCACTGAATCAAGACCAGGACAAAGGAACCGAACTCATTGTTAATTCCCTCACAAGAAAACATCAATGGGAAACATGTTTACTTTGATTTCAGTGGACATTTACAAGCTCACTTCATAATCTAAGAGATAAAAGAATTGTTTGTTGCTTATTTCCAAAACCTCTTCGAGAATACACAAGAGGAAGCGTTTTATAAGGAAATCGTAGGAGAGATTTGTTAACGCTGCATTCCTAAGAAGGTTGACGATTTTCAACATACCATGGAAGTGTTACAAATGATCTCTTCTCAACGGATAATGACAAGTCCTGCTGTGATGCACTTCCTTTAACAGCATCATTTATTTTTTTCAAAAAAATGTTACCTGATGTACTCCAAAGAAATTCAGGTTATTTCTATATCCACAAACTTGCCCTTACATTTGTTATACAGCTCTGCCACATCAGGACGGTTAATTAAAAACCTATTAGCGAATTCTAGTTCGGTCATACAAAGCATTGTGGTTAGACTGATACTAAGATGCTTGTCATTCATCATTGAAGTTAGGTATTTGAACACCATATAGCGCGGCTTCAACCTCTTCTCTAAGCTGAAGCCCAGAAACTGAGTATAGGTTACCACAATGCATGGCCTAAACCTCGCAGTATTTGTCAAGAAATCCATGTTCTTCTGTAACTTATCCTTGGACAAAGCAAGAGCCGGAGGAAACTTTCGAACAAGCTCGTTGATCTCATGTTCCAGGAGACCAACGCTTTTCATGTTCCTGAATTTCATTTCCAGGGTTTGAAAATCATAGAGAAGAATAAAGGGTGCCCTCCTGACAGCTTTGGAGAGTTTGTCCTTTGACCCAAACAGCTTGATAAGTAATGGGATTTTAGGAGCGAGATTGTTGTCTATACTGGAGCTCAGTATTCTCGGATGTTTGGATATAACATTACCCATGTCTTCTTCTGTAAGACCTAATGTCTTGAAGAGCTCAATCTTAGGCTTCAATCTGTCATCGACCTTGAATGCAAGAACACATGGGTGTCTGAGAATGGTTTTCCTTACCTGGTCTATAGTGAATCCAGAGTCTCTGAGCAGCTGAAGTGCATCTTGGGCTCTCTCCGTGGATTTTGTTCTGAAGAGGGCGGGGTCTTTGCTTATCACTGTTGTAAGTTGAGAGGGAGTTAAGCCGCACTCTTTGACCAAGAACGTTTTCATGGCATTGTGGCGACGCTGTCTCTTTTCTTCAGCATCTTCTGATTGTAGTTTTGTGGGTATGGCATTGCATGATATTTTGAACGAAATCTTTGACACAATGAGGTACGGACGGGGTGGGAATGTAAGTGGGCAGAGAAGAAAATCGGAAATTGATATAGCCATGGATTGAGCTTCCAGGCACCGCTTCTGCCGCTCTAAATGGATTTAATGAAAATCCTATTCAGATAAGCTAGCAGCAGCAGCAAAAACTTATATGATATGGGTTTGATTTATTTTATCCGCTTAATAAGGCCATTATAATAGAGACGATGAATGACATAATTGCAGGGTAAAAATGTGGAAAGTGGCTTTAGAGAGATCCTCTTTTCGACTGAATTAATGCCATATTAAATGGGGCTGTGAGTTGAGGGCAGCTTTAAGGGAACTATTTGTTAAATTTATTAGGGTAATGAGAAGCTAGGCTTTTTAAATGGACATTGTACACTATTTTCTTAAAATTTGTCAATCACTCACAATAGTACTAGCAAAAGCATCCATAGGTGTTTGTGTGAAAGACTATAGCCATTGTGAATATAGACTTTATATTCTTCAAAATGTTTTGAAATGATATTCTTTGAGAGTGAAAATGAGCATTAAATATGTGAGGATGCATCTTAAAGGCTTTCATCGCTTGATGATAGAAGCGTAGAGGAATGTTTGCAAAATTTTCCTTAGTGTTTCTCTTTAAAAAAACTTAAGCCTGGCATAAATGAGTTACTTTAGATTATATCTATTTTAGACATTATGTCTTGATTACAAAAAAAGGGTTAATGACTAAACAAAATCAATATTGTACCTATACTTGGGTGAAAAAATGATGTGGAAGAGAAATCGTGATTCTAACACCGTCAACAATGTTCGCCTCACAACCACAAGTGTCGTGATATGAATTACGCACCAACATTCTCCATCTGCATACATTTCATCGAGTCAAGCTTAAACAACAATACTAACACCACCAATAAGGTACCAATTTTAATATTACTTAACGTTTTGTGAGTGGGATTGTCGGATAGGTCGGAAACAAAGCTCGTGCTAAATGTGTCTTTGTCAAGCAATGGATCGTACAATCCCAAAGGACCTCTCGGCAGTTCTGACAATGTCATCCCCTACACCCTCATCCTCGCCTGCTTCCCTAGCCCCTCCGTCCGCCACACATATTTCATTTTACTCCTCCAGATTTATCTTTGTGATAATAATGGGCTTGTACCTGTGGAACCCAACTTGGAACATCATGTGAAGGAGGAAGAGTAATATGCCCTTTTACCCTCGCTCTTAGACATAGATATCCTCCAAAATTCCCCACCCTTATCTAGCACAAGCACTGTCACCGTTGCTATTGAATATCGCTTTAAAAAGACTCCTCATTTGCAATGGCATATATAATTATGAAAAACACTTAATTTCAAAATGATGGTATGGATACAGCCTCAACTACGTGGATGAAGTTCTTTGAGGAAATAAAATTGCCCAGAATACCCACCAGTTCACAACAATGTTGCGGTTATGACATTTTTTTATTCCTCTTGAGCCTATAAATCTCCCGCTTGACAACTTATGTAGTTTTAACACTTACAAGGTGCACATTATTCATACAAATATTTTTCCCCTCTTCTAAGAGTTTTTAGTGATAAAGTGATAATAAGCATTGAGGTCAAACCTTTATACACAGTATGGATGAAAAAATATGGGTCGACCGTTTCCTTCAATTTGCCCCTTTTCATATCCTCCAAAAACGTTTGAATCATTATATTGGTTGCTTCCTATGTTATCGATGAAATGTGGGTAAGTGTCCTAAGAAACAAATTGTTCTTGAAATACTATAAAACATTGCAAAGTTAAATTTGTCTCCCCTAACAAAAAAATTAGATATGACTACTTAAAACAAGGGTTGTGGTGCAGCTAGAGTACCTGCCGTGACATGTGGCTTACAGCCATTGAGGAGAGGAAGGAAAACAGTAGCCCTATTTTAGACATAGGAACAATAATTTATGGTATTTTGTATTGTTACTTGTCTAGGTATAGCTCTCATACCATGCTAAAATTCATGGACCAGCTAACAGTCGAACCCAAGATCTCAAACGTGTACTATCAGATGTTGTGTCAATAGTCTACGGACAATTCTCATGTCAATGTTTATTGCTCTTTTGAACTAGCCTCAATCAGAAATCTGGATTCATTCGCATTAGCTCTCATATGTGTTGACATTATCCTCAATGGTTTGATCATTGTCAATGATTTGTATCTTATTTTTGCTTTTTTCATTATAAGATGCTTGAATGCATTAACTAGGGTTTGATATGCCTTAACCTGATACTAAGGCTCTCAATGCCCATATGCTTCGATCAACAATCTGCCAAGGGTACAAATATTTTGATTCAATGGTACTGTACTTACAGGTCTTAATTTTCATGAATATTAAGCCTGCACATGCTTTATGTGGGAAAAAAAGAAATGTATTTTGAATTTGCATGGTAGCTTTAGATATGTTTAGAAGAAATCACTGATTCATCTTTCCTTTCTCTTTGGCACCCTGAATGTAATTGTGAGTGTTTCCTTCACAAGTACGCTTCTTCTCCATTTCTAAAACCCCAACAATTCTCATATGCAAACTAAAACAAAACAAGCTCAATATCATCTGACAGTCTCCATTAATGTTTTATAGCCCAAGAAACTTCATTCCTAAGAAACTTCACTGACTTAATCCATAATTTCCTTTTTTATAAGTTCAACTTCAATTAATTCCAAATACCTTTAAATATGTCATTAAAAAATTCTTGAGTACACTAAAATCGAAGTCTGTTAGACGTTTAAGAAGATCCAATTGGTCAAAGTTGTCAGTTGATTTTGTAAAGTAAAACGCAATATTCTTGATTGGAAGGAATAAAGGTTGCCTGAATATTGATGTAGTCTCCATCACTCTGTTGCATGACATCATCTTGAAAGGATGGTATATTCAAAAAGAAAAAGAGAGTTCAAGCTAAGCATATATATATAACTGTTGAATATGATATATTTTGATTTAAAAAATTGTTTGTAACAAATAGTCAGTAGAGTAAATCTTATAGACATCCAAGGATTATAGATTGATGTGGAACATGAATAAATGGAATCTTCATAATGAAAAGATACACTGATCAGCTTAAGATAACTTCTATAGCTTGCATTCAGTGGGAGGTCTTCACATAATTGTATCTTCCATATATCAATACTAATCTCTTCCGAAACCTCACTCACGGTGGGCCTATGGGATGGCTCCTCTGCAGTACATCTTATTGTGTTTTATTGCCTTTGTCGATGTCGTAATTGTTTAGCAACCTCTTGCCCACCACCGCTAATATTTGTTCATGATCTTCAAACTTCTCCGTATATGGTGTGACCTGTTGAATCAAACACGGAGCCTTAGTTTTTAATACTAACATAAATCAGTGATGAGTCTAAACAGTGAAAGATTATTTGGATTTTTTACCCATTTAACGAGGTCCACTTTCTCTTCAGATAGTTTAAAATCAATTGGTCGTCTACTCCATATGATGTCTAGGAAAACCACCCCGAAACTATACACATCACTTTTCTCCGTCAACATATGAGTGCTAAAATACATGTCCCAAACAAAATCAATAAATACTAGAAATAAAGAAGCACATTATGTCAACAATATTTAGAATGGAAAGAAAGATTTAATTGGGGTCTAAATATCTTGCAGTTCCCCTCACACCAGTAGAAATATGAGAAGCCTCTTCATCCATTGCTACTCGTGAGAGTCCGAAATCGACCAATTTGCCATTCAAATTGTTGTCCAGAAGAATGTTGGTTGTTTTTACATCTCTGTGAATGATTTTCGGGGTGGAACCTATGTGCAAGTACTCCATCCCTTACAAGACATCAGTAGATGTTGAATCAGGCCAAGGACTTTGATCCTTAAATATTTTAGAAATTTCTACCCAGAAAAAGAAAGCTACCTTGTGCTGCATCCAATGTTATTTGAAGTCTGGTTTTCCAATCTAGTTCTGGATATTTCAATGGATTACTGCCTGCAAACACAAAGTAATAATCAAACATGTGTTTGGTTACCTGGATTTCTGTTGTGAAGGCACAAATATGAAAGAAACAATTCAAGCAAAAAAATTACCGCAAAGGTGGTGATTTAAGGATCCCCTAGGCATGTACTCGTATATAAGCATTAGGTATATTGCTTCATTACAATAACCTAGCAAAGACACCAAATTCTTGTGATGGACTCTGGATAGAAGATCAATCTATTCATTAAGCCAAGTTTAGCTTTCTTCCATAGCAGTGCAGCATAGGAAACTTTCCAAATGTGAAACATCGAAAGGTGCTTTAACATTACCTCGTTTAAGAATTGTGCAATTCCCTGTTTTGAGAAGAAGGAGAGAATTTTGATGGCTATTTACTTTTCATTTGACAATTTACCCCATAACACCGATGCAAAGCCACCTTGTCTAATGTTATGGCTAAAATTTTGTGTAGATTTTTTCATTTCATATAGAGAAAAGGCACGTGATTTTGATGGATTTAGCACCATAACGATTGAATAATAATCTGCAATAAGGCACAAGATTTTGATAGATTTGGCACCGTAAGGATTGAATAATAATCTACAATAATCTAAATTCAGCCATCATGGATTATGCTAAAGTTCCAAATAGGAAGGCATTTCATTAGTACCTGGAATGCTACTAGCAGTGCCTTTCTTGAATTTCATCTTCCGGTGAATTAGAGTAACAACTACTAAAGCTACATCTGTTATGAAAAATCCAGTTGTGACCACTCCAAGGATAACCTTCACTTTGGTCCTCTTTGAGTGGAAGGAGCGTTGACATTCTCCCTCATTCATACAAAGGTAGAAGTTGTCACCGTATCTGTGACACAACAATGGAAGATTGTAAATTTGCATCAAAAATTTTAATAAATGCATATCTGTAATCATCATTTTACAATTAAAATATGTTTTTGGATAAAGAATTTGAAGTATAAATTAAAATACCTAATTTCCAGTGACAGCTGATCTAATATTTGCTTTGGAATTACACCACAGAAATTGTTATTGTCTATAACTCTGTAACAATCACAAATGATCCGATAAAAATTGTTTACATTACATTTTTAAGGCACAACTATTGATTATGAATAATAGATGATGTTTTTAGAAATGACACTCACAACTCGTTAAGATTATGCAGTTGAGATAGCCAGTCTGGAACTTTACTACTTAACATGTTGTTCTGTAGGTACCTGCATCACCCAGTTGTGAACCTTAATATCTGTTAATATTAATTTTCCAAAATGTTAAAGTGTGAGTAGCAATGAATTTGAGAGGGGTAAAACTTACAGTCTCTTGAACCTGGTTAGTCCCGACAAATTTGGTAATTATCCAGTCAGATGGTTATTATGAAGTGACCTGGTCATATATGCCACCAAGAATAGATTAATAATTAATATGATAACAGTGTGAATGTTATACCTTTAGTATAAGATGAATTGTGATAATGTGTTTGATTACATAATTTATAATTTTTCTGTCTAAAATGATTACAGAATTTGAGGCTCAGATGTAAATGAGTTCGGTCAATTGGGTAAGAGAAGGTGGTATTGATCCTGCCATATTCCTTCCAGACAAGTTGCTAAACACAAACAAGTTTTCTTAGAATTTTACTTCGAAAAAAGGGAACTGTACATTATATTTTTTAATTCAACTTACATTTCTGAAACCCGTACAACTGAGGAGACGTTAGTACACTAGATTCCCTCCCATGGCAGAATGAAGCAAGGATCCAAAGTCCAATTCTTAATATTAAATTTTTGTTTTACAACGGCCTGAGCTTAGGCTGCAAGATAATTTCAAGAGAGTTTGAATCACAATTGCAGTATTTTAAAATATTGCAAAAAGTACGAAAAATAGAAGGAAATTGTGTACTAACCGTCCATTGAAGAAGTTGCAGGTTGAGTGGGAAGTAGGTGCTAATGGTCAAAAGCATTAATGGTTGATTTATCTTTCTTTTATCCCATCCTATAACTCTTTAGCAGACATTAAATTTGAGTCCTACCTAAAAAGATTAAATATTATCAAAATAAAAAAAGTGTATTCATAAGCACTTACTAGGACAAATGCATGACCAGGATATGGAGAATCTGTACATATCCACCCCCATTTCATCCATTATTTCCACATCTTCCTGCAAATGTTTATGTGGAATTCATATCATCATAAACATAGTTTTTTTAGAACAGCTAGACTAAGGGTTTGTACTGTTTGATATGAAAATACTTTGTAGTGGTGATATTTGTATGTTGCTCTGTCTCCATTCCTTCCGTCCACAATTTCTCCTATAAATTCAACGGCCATGGTAATAAAAAAGGGGGAAATACTTCACAAGAATTAGAAAGGAATGCAAATTAATTAAAAAAAGGGGGAAATACTTACCAGGGAGATGGGAGAACACATCCCAATTATTGAGCCCCTTTCCATCTTCAATATAACCCTCGTTATACTGCAACAAGATTTTCTCCTAAAAAGTTAGAATTTTGAAACATTAAATCTATTTCTGCTCCTGAAACAACAATACAGAGGGAGCCATTGAAGTGGAGGTAGAGCACCTGATACGCAGAAGACCCCACGCCAAAAACAAAATTGGATGGAAATTTAATCCTGCTAAATTCTATGCCATAACCTCTAGTGGAAAACAGAAAAGTGGAAATTGATGATAGATGATTTGGATCGAATAAGGAATCAAAATTGATATGTGACAGGGAGAAATGCATGCATGCCAAGTGTCAATATGAAAGACTAATAGGAGTCATCCAAAACAAATAAACTGGAAATAAAATATGTTGCTAGCAATGAAGGGAAAAGAAAGGACCAATGAATAGCAAAAGAAATAAAAAAATTGGGCAACATACACTATAGTCTACGGGAACATGCAATTTAACCTTGGGAAAATAATGACATGCCAATTTAATCAGCCGGTAATAGTGCACCACCCCACCGCTTTCCATCTAATGAGCTAAAGTGAAAACAATAGTATCCTGCCTACGATAGGTACTAATAAGGATGAGATGTCTCATAACCGCAACAATCTTCCGTTTGATGAAACTTTAATTATTTTACCTTCTGGTTGGATAAGCAGCAACTCTATTTCAATCATTCTTTAAATCATGTGGTAATTTATTTGTATGCACTCCTTAGACAATTTATAGTTTATTCTGAATGCTTTACCAAAATCCATATTGTTTTGAACAAAAAGACCAAAAAAATATTTTCGTAAATCACATAGGAATTCGTTATAGAATCGTAGAAAGTTCAATTCTTACGTAAATATGGTGATCCCCTTTTCTATTTGAGATCACACATAATGCATCTTCATGATCTATGTTGATCCCAAATACTCCAGCGTTGTTAACTAGGAAACAAAACCCCATCATCATTTAACCCTAATAAAAAACTCCCCATGAATTCCATGTCAATTCCTAAATTTACTATGGTATTACCAGCGTATGTAGGTTTCCATAGTTATCTTTCAGTATTGCTTTGTCTAATTGACAAACATCTTGGAGAAATACAAGAGAGAAGACTAGACTCTCCTTCCCCTTCACATTTATTAGAAAATAAGGAGACCCGCGCGTTGCTACCAAATATTGTGTGAGAATTTGAATGGTTTTTATTTTGAAAATAAGATTTAAAATATTTTAAGATGACAATGAAAATGAAGATAGGAGTTATAAAGAAAATTGACTTTAGAAAGGCCTATTGACCAATTATATACTTGTTTGTTTTTGTTAGTTGACCTTACATTCAAACTCCATTATCAAAGGCTTGAAGGACTTCGAAAAAAAGGAGAGAACCTACATTTTAGCAAGGGTTTTCCTTAAATACGAGATGAAATGGACAAGTTATATTCACCAGGAAAATAGGATTGGAAAGAGAATAGATGAAGGTAGGGGCCAACATGTGAGGGTTGTCATGAGAAATGTAGAAGACAAGAATGCAGTCCTAAAGAATAGGGGGTTTCTTATAGGCACACACATATACCCAGACGAGGACTTGAGATTTTCTCAGCAAGAAGAGAGAAAGAAGGAATGGGAGAAAGTGATAGAGGCAAGAGTTGCAGGAAAGTGGGCATGGTTGAAGAATGGGAAATCCCAAATCAATGATCAACAGGAAAGCAAGAAATAGGGAATCAAGGCCCCACGTGAGTTCATACACATTGTAAATTGAAATTTTAGGGATTACCCGTGGAGAAGAGGACCCAGATTGGGGGCCATAATAGAGGGGAAAGATATTATCATTATTATAGAAATACATGAACATGAGGGCTACAAAGTCCCAAACTTTGAAGGATACAAGAAAATCTTAATTTGGAATGAGGGAACTGAAACAGGTAAAAGTCATGGGGGAGTCACGGTGCTAATCAAGGAAATATGGCACGAAACCACAAAAGTTGAAAAAGAGGATCTAAATAAGCAATATATATGGCTTAAAATATTTGATAATGAGGTAATAATTAGATTGGTTGCTTTTTACTTTGTGTAGACACAAAATTATGCACTTTGGTACATTTCTAGCTCCATAAACACATACTAGCATTCATATGATTCCTAAGCAAGAAAACTAGTAATTGATGACTGCCTTTTTCCTTTTGTCTTTATTTTTTATTGTCTATTTGGTTTTTCACACCCCACAGCCCAGTCAGAACTTTACTTGTCTATATTTTATGACTTTAGACACCAACGCCCAAACAAGTAGCCAACACCCAGGCACCCTCATCCCCCCTAGGCGTCCCCAACGTCTTTCCACCTTACTTGCTCTTTTTGGGCCTTTTCTATCTTTTGGACATCTTATTCTTATGGGTAGGCCTTCTAGTTGTCACGAAGTTCAAACAAGGGAATCATATAAATACATAGCTATGTGACCAAAATAAAGGACCAAGCTCTAAGCATCATTACTATCACCTAAGCTTGGACTCAAAAGGCTCCTAAAGCACTTCAAAGCATCCATTTGGCATTCAATCAAGGGACAAGGGACTCCATTTTTTGCATAGACAACATAGGAAGGGGAAGTTGATTTTCCCATCCACGCATTTTATTTACATTGTTACATCTAGCTCGTTATTAAGAGCACTCGCACAAGGGCATCCTAGGGCACGATTCTTACACACACTCATAAGAACTACATGGAGTCTGAGATGTAGTGCAATGCTCAGTTGTAAGCTCACTCTATCGGGTGACCGTTGGGGTCAATCTGACTCCCCATATTGCATCTTTATTTTTTGGATTTGATGTGGTATTGTGGGTTTTGCAGGTGAATCTTTGTCTTGCAGTGCAAGTTACATGTACCTTGACGATCTTATCATGACATACGGGTGGTCAACACAGAGTATTTGTGACACTTGTGTAACACTCCAGAAAATAGATTTTGAGCCCCTGCGCAATCATTAGTGCCTAGTAGCGTACTCCAATGCCTAGGCTCCTGTGTCTGGCTCTATTCAACAGTTCCAGATTTTACAGTGCGTGGATATGACAGTTTGCCCTTCCTTTTTATCATTTTTTCCAGTCTACACTAGTCTCAGATCAAGCGCAAATCATAAAGTTTGTATCTCTCTCTCTCTCTCTCTCTCTCTTGTAGTTAGGGTATTATATTTATTAGCTTATTGTTTGTGTCAAATATGTATTTCAACATTTATTATTCATACGTCATTCTGTAATTAGGGTTTAATAAATTAAATTATATTTTTGTTATATCATTTTGCACTAAAGATCTCAAAGACTTACAAGAGGAGAAAATTAGATGATGAAGACCCGTATGCTTCAGTAAAAAAGACATTTTTATATTCAGCATGTCAGGAGAAATAGTTTTGATGGTGACTTTAATACGGGGATAAAAAATAATCAATCTCTCCAGTTGGGTAATGATGAAGGAGAGGATGACAATCCATTGTGGGTAGAAGAAGGAGAGGGTCAACTTTGGGAAAGAACATCCCAGGATGGCAATGGAGGGGTGACACACTTTGGGGCAGAGCTATTAGGATTATGTAGCTTACATGACATGGTTATTTGTAATGGCATGAGAGCATGGCCAAATTCTGGAAGTATTACTTACAAACATATAATGGTCAAAGTGTAGTGGACTATGTAATTTTCTCCCGGGGATCTATCTCTAAAATATTGGAGTTTGAAATTGGGGACTAGCCTATTGGGCTAAGATATGCTCTATCCTCATCAAACTTGGCACTATATCAAATAAACAACAATGCAAACAGGTCTACCACATGCAAAAGAAGACTCAACCTTAGGGTAAAATCATCTTGAACTAAAAAAATCAAAAAATCTTTACCACAACCCTTGAACAACACCTCTAGGTGATAAGGAATAACACATGAAACATGGTAACCAAGGAGGCAATTGGTTGTGTTTCCATTAATTTTTTGATCCATTTAATTCACATGGCATTAAGTGCTTGCAAAATATCTTGGTTTAGAAAGGGAGAGGCAAATACTTTCTTGACGAACCCGTGGTATGACAAAGAGTGTAAGGTTGCCAAAATATTCTTGAAAGAAAGTGGGATGAACAAAGAAAACAAGAACAACTATGAGAAATTGGTACATTTCTGAAAATAAAGTTATGTGAACACAATAAGGAAAGAATTAATTTTCCTAGAAAAACACAATCCCAAAGGCTTTTGGAAGGAATTACAACAAAATAAAAACACATAGAGACTAATATCACGGATGCCCATTGGTTAAAGTGTGTGAGGATTCTCTATGAGTGGCCCCAACAAAAGGACACTCCTCCCATAATTATCACATCAGTCAAGCTCTTCTCAATGGAAGATATCAAACACGGCATAAAGAACTTGGCAAGTGGTAAAGCACAAGACATAGATGGGTTATAAGTTGAATTTGTAAAATGGGGAGCTGAGTCCCTTACTCCACACATAAAAATAATGTTCAATGACATCGCCCAAGGTGACTTCCCTATGAAATGGATGACTAGTGTCGTTATTCCTCTCTATAAAAGCGGCGATATCAATAATCCATCCAATTACCAAACTATTATGGTAAATCCTTTTCTAGGTAAAATTTTTGGGAGCATGATAGAACACAAAATCAATAGTTGGGTCGAAAGAGAGGGTAAAAGAGAAAAAGGGCAAACATGCTTTAGGTCGAGGAATTTTACCATCAACCATTTTATCACCCTTAGACACTTGATTGAAAAGATATAGGACACTGAAGGAGATGAAGTTTTCTGTTGTTTCTATATATTTTAAAAATCCTTTAACACGGTTCCCAGAGAAAAAATTTGGAATAGGATGGAAGAACTTGGTATTCTAGACGAGTATAAAGAAACTATGCATAGATCATATGAGCATGTCAAAGCTAAAATCAGAACTAAAGAGGGTATGTCCAAATGTTTTGGTAGCGACATTGGTGTCAAGAAAGGTTGCCCTCTTTCCCCACTTTTTTTGGTTTATACATTGACAAACTTGAAGAAAGGTTAAGTAAAATAGATGGGGGTATCTAGTTGGTGGGCTACTTGGTGAAGTTACTCTTATATGTTGACGATCTTTTCCTAATTTCAAAAACAACTCATGGGTTGGTGGAATAATTGAAAGTATTAGAACTATTTTTCCAAGAAGTCAAGATGCAAGAGAACATTGACAAGAACAAAGTCATAATTTTTTCACTAAAAAGGAAAGGGACTCAAGTTAACTTTCTTTTTGAAGGGATCCCATTGGAAATAGTGAAAGAGTACAAATACCTTGGGATTGACTTTTGCAACAAACTCAGTTGGGAAACGTGTAGAGTGAAAAAAATGTAGGGAGGTTGGAAAGTGTCTTACTTCAAAATAGGTGGAGGAAAGTTAAGGATTGGAAAACCAAGAAAACATTTTTTGGCTTGTTGGTCATGTCAGTTACCCTATATGGTTGTGAGGTTTGAGGAAGTAACATGTCTAATCACGAATGGAGGCAGTTGGCAAGAATCCAAAAGCATCTAATCACAGGAACCCTCAAAGTCAAAACAATGGTCCCTTATTAGATTTTACTGGCTGGAGTAGGGATATTTCCAATGGAGGCATCGATAATAACTCAGATGCTAATCTATGTGAAAAATGTTGAAAGCATGGATAAAAATTGCTGGCCCAAAAAGGTTATGGAGGAGAAATTAGGAAGTAGGAAGAAAACTTGGATTAAGCATAACAACAAGTGGATAAGAAAATGGGGCATTGCTTTAATAAAATCCAAATTTATTTTATTAAAATCCAAAAGCAATGTTTGATATAAATGACATACAATGAAATATATATGCTAGGCAATTTATCCAATCTTAATTATGAAAGCAAATGGAAGAGATAAAGAACTTACCTTGATTTTGTTTATCCCGAAGTGTGCCTAGGTTGAAGAATGCGATGAAACAGAAAGACAGATCGTCACAACGAACCTTAGAAAAATGCAGAGGAGGTGAAAATGCTTACACACGAGTGCTTGGGCAAGTATAGGGGTGTCTACGGGCATCGAAGACCTCTATGGGGGTGTTGGAGTTTGTAAAAATGGTCAGAACCTGATTCCGATAATGTAGCTAGGGTTTCAAACTTGTTCACCTTTGGTCACCTGTATGTTGCACTTAGATCACTGAGGTACCTGTAAACATGTACACAAATATCCTCCTTCAAAACCCTAAAAAAGACATCAAATCCTAAAAAAGAAAGATGCAAAACGAGGGTTCGGACTGTCCTTATATGTCAACTAGTGAACTTACGACTGAGCGCTACACTACATCTCAGACTCAATGTAGTTCTATGTGCTTATGTGTGCAATAGTGCTCCTAGGTCACCCTCGCACCAACAACGCCAAGATAACGGATGATAGCTAGATAAAATCCAAATGTGTGGATGGAATAGAATGAACTCCCCTTCTTATGCAATGTGTATGCAGAATAATGATCCCAAGATGCAGTCCCTTCGATATGTAGATAGATCACCCTTGATAGAAATTTCCCACCCTTAATACAGTATGTATGTTGTGTTTATATAGGGATATCTTGCTTGAATTTCGACACTAATGACCTAACATGCTGACTAGTACGTAGGGATATGTGTGGGAAAACCAAAAGTACTGACCTCAAATGTCAAAAATAAGATCAAACATAAAGAGGGCATAGGCACCGAGGATGGACAGGAGTGCATGGGCGTTAGTGTCCAGTCCTAGGTACTAGTGTCCAGAGACAAATGAGGACAAATGAGTGGAGACTGACTGATAGGGATCCCTATGATTCGACCAGAACTTGGTGTATGAGTGACCAATGTGAAAAATAAAAGAAATAGAAACCAACAAGATAAGAGGATGGACTAGGGAATGGGTCACCAGTGAATACTTTTCTTACGCAAGATCCGTATATAAAGCAACATACTTGGCAATATAGTAAATAGTATTAAGTGCATGCTTTTGTGTCTACATTCCCCCCCCCCCCTTATTCTATTTGAATGAAATTTAAGTAATGTAAAGGAAGTAAGGAACATACCTGTGAGAAGTCTAGAGAAGCCCGTGTTACAGAAGTACACACATAATAAGAACATATAACGTGGAGAACCATGGATCAATGTGTCAATCCATGTGATGTAATGAGAGATGTGAGACTGTTATGAGGAACACTAAGCAAGATTGATGATTTCGATATTGAGTGATTGGAGATTTCAATTTTGTTGCTGATGGGGATCTGTTGGGGTAGGGAGTGATCAGTTACCAACCTGATTTCGTGTGTGTGAAAAATTGAGGATTTGGGCATTCTGCCATTGAGGAAGAGTGCAGGGATAAAGATTTAGTTTTACTCACCAACTTTAAGTACATCCTCAAAAAGGTCTAGCTGCTGCAGGCGGAAAAAGACCATATGTTGTTCATTTAGATCCATTTTTCCTTATTTTGATCAAACGTGAATAACCCATATAGGAGCAGTGTAGGAAAGGCAATGATGTCTCATTTCCCCCACTCCAAGGGTGTCACCGTGATGTATATGAGATGACTTCCATGTTAGGTCATCTGGAAGCGGTAGAAAATGTAGAATAACTTCCCATGTTAGGTCATCTGGGCAAGTGGTGATGTAACTCCCAAGTTAGGTCATCTGGGAGGATAAATATGTTGTGTTGTGTTGATTGGTTGATGTGATTTTGAATAGTAGAAGGTTTGTGTTCTCGAGAGTTGAATTTGTGTGATTGATTGATTTGTTACTCATGGAGAGACTTTACGCTTATTACCCCCAAATTAGGTCATTAGGGGGAATCACTAGAAAGTGGTGTGAAATGTCATGTAATGTATGATTAACTTTTTGATAATGAGAAGTTAGAAAATGTAAAATGATCACCTAATTATGGGATTCCCCCCCTTTCAGCAAAAGGGGGAGTGATGATGAGAATGAACACTGAGCCAAAAGTAATTGTGTAATGATGTAATAGTGAATGTATGATAGGTATCACAAAAGTGTGTGTATATTGAGTTGAAATGATGTAAAGGAGGAATATAATGTTTGTGGAATGTGTATGATGCGATAATAGGCTGAATTTTGAAGATAACAAGGCAAACGAGACAAGAATCAGAGTATAGATGCTCTAGATATGATTGAAACCATGCGATGTCAATTAGTTCAAAGGATATGTGTCAATATGATGATAGTGTAGTAGGTAATCGAAAGTTACTACAAATAGTAATATGAAAAAGTGAATAGGCAAGTCATTTAATTATTGCACAAGTGTGATTGTGAGCTCTAGGTGTGTGAATATGCCTCAAGTGAGAGCACCACAGTTGAGTCGATTCAAAATGGTGGCAGCAGCTGTGGCATCACGTAGGACATCTGAGCTAGTAAGTGTGATTTTTTCAAAAATTATGTTGAAATTAGTTATTTTTGAATTTTTTTTTCAAATTTTTTGTAATTGAGTTTCTAGGCATTTCGGACCTGGGCAAGAACGATGATGGCAAAAAATACCTTCAGGTTACCAGTGCTCAGATATAGGCACTGGTGACCTACTTCTAGGTGCCTGCATCCTGCTCCCAGGGAAAATTTTAAGGGTCCCTCCGAAAAAAAGCCTTAGAAAATATTTGGTGAATATTGGTAAAACCACTTTCACATGTATGGAAAAATGTAGGAAAAGTAGTTTCGTGCGGCAGGTGATTTTTTAACATGATTGTGGGAATGGTAGGGCTTTATCCATTGGCCTTATGATGTGGCAGAAATAACATATGACATGGGACGGGAGCATTGTAAATGCTACCGGCTAGTAGCCTTCTACACGATACCGGCCTGTAACATTCTATATGCTACTGACTGGTAGCATTCTATATGTTATCAGCTGATAGCATTCTCCATGTTACCGACTGGTAGTGTGTAGAATGCTACTGATTGGTAGCATACAAAATGATGCCAATCGGTAGCATTTTGTATGCTACCGGCCGGTAACATTTTGAACGCTACAGGCCGGTAGCATTCTGCCTGCTATCGGTCGGAAACATTCTACATGTTGCTGGTCGGTAGCATGGAGAATGCTACCGGATGGTAGCATATATAATGTTGCCAGCTGGTAGCATGCAAAATGTTGTCATTTGGTAGCATGCAACATGCTACCATCTGGTAGCATTTTGCATGTTGATAGCCGGTAACATTTTGTATGCTACCATTCGGTAACATTATCCATGCTACCATTCGGTAGCACATTTAGTGCTAACGACTGGTGGCGTAAACGTTGCTGCCGGTCGCCTTTACTTGCTATAAATACACAAAGGCAATCATTTTCACTCCACATAACAAAGAGAAGCATATGAGGAAAAATCCTAAAGACAAAACTTGAATGCCAAAGGACATACAAAAAGGAAGAATCCAGAATGCCAAAGCACAACTATAACCAAGAATCTTATAATAGTTTGAAAAAATGCCAAGAAGAAAGGACACTTCTAGAGAGCCGAAGAGCCTAGTTGTGTCAACAACAAATATGAATAAGTTTTTGTACAAGAGCCTGGTATTTCCTCAAATGTACAAATTTCTAGAGGATCCTAGTACGTTTTCCCAATGGATCGAAGAAACCAGTTTCACATGGCTACTATATATACCCCAATTTAAGACAAACCACAAATCACTTAACAATCTTCTACTCAACTATGACACTTCCACTTTCAAATTTCATTATACACTCCCATCTCATGTAGAGTCAGTTAGAACGTCACCTGATGACACTGAGCGTCTCACAAGACTACCACATAAAGATGTGGATCCTATCACGATGAAATTTGTTTTATTGGATGAAGAATGCAAGTATTTATGAGTCTAATTTTCAGTTTTCTATTGATGCAGTTGCAGTTGCTACTACTTGCAAGTTTATTTTTTGTTTTACAACATTACATTTTCATTATTTTCAATTTAACAAAGTTTTTTATGTTTAAAATTTACTAAAAAAATGCATCTCTTTGTTGTATTGACAATTACAGCTTCCCAAAACCCTTCAAAAAGAGGGATTCAACTCAAGGATTTCAGTCACCCATTTTTGCAGGTTGTTGTGTAGTTCTTCCAGGCCAAAATTATTTTATAAGGTCGATATATAGATATTCCTTGGTGGGCTTTAGCGTATATCGTTTGTACCTTATATGGGTAGAAATTTGACTGGTGTAGCTACTTATCCTCTAGGATAAGAGCTGATTTGGAAAATATTCATTTGAATGAGAATGTTACCATCAACTCAACAAATTTTATTCTTGGTTCATATTATGAGTCTCTCCATAATTTACATGGCACCTCTCCTCCAACAACAATGCATTCAAAGCTACCGGCTTTGAATTTAACACTAACAGTTGAAGAGTACAAGGTGAGTCCCAATTTTTTATTAGATGGTTTTTAATTATAATTTTTCATATTGTAATATTTATCTTTTAAAATTAATATTTTAAATGAATTAACAGTTTATTGTTAAATTATAACAGAAGGTGGCAGTTGCGGCTACATCACGAAGGGACACTGCTATTAGAGGTCACTTACCACCAGGTTCAACAGATTCTGTTACTATTTTTAACGATCAACAAACGGAGGAGGACACCCCTCCACATGCTAAAAAGATGAGGAGTTCCATAAACCCTCAAAAACATCCAACATACCACATGTATTAATTGTAGGTATTTTAATTTATATGTACATATGTTTCAAAAATTTTGAAAATAAATGTAATTAATTATTTAAAACTTGTGTTTGTTTCAAAATTTCCAATTTATATTGATTTTACCACAAGCAAGATTGTAAACGAGCTCACAGGTAGAAATTCTTCAATACCTTTATGCCCCATGTTTGAATCTCTTTTTTAATTTTTGTTGTATTTGAAATAAAAATTCATGATCTAATAAATCTTTAATTTGAATTAATAGATCACACCTGTCTTTCCAGTCTACTCCTCCACAACCACCACATAAACAACAAAGTTTGCATCCTATCCTCTCAACAAAATAAATAACTATGAATTTATTTATTTTTCATTCCTATTATGTTTGTCTTTTTAATATCGTCATGTTATTTACAAAATTACAATTCAAAATTTCTATAAATGCAATGCCACCTCCACCACCCCCACCACAAAATATGTTATTGCAAGAATATTTCATTGCTCATCTAGCTTCAAGTAGGGGAACCCTTAACTAATTTTCCAATGTTTTAGAATTCTCCTAGTGGAATGGTGTTTTGGTGTTGAACAAAATTGATTTAGATGACGAGTATCTTGGGATTGAAATAACGACTTCAAGCCCATGGAAATTTCAATCTCCAAGATATGATTTATGGGACAAGGCAACCTTCTCAACAAAACAAGAGTGGATAGATCAAGTGACACCTTCTCCAGTACAGACTTGCACCTTAACTGATGACTAAAAAATTAATTTTTCAATTGGTGTTCTTTTGGCTGATAATACTGAAGCTAATATTGATATTATAGTGAAGGAGGTTGAAGAATTAAAATTATGGGAGTTTAGGGCTAAAGTTATGATTAAAGAAATAAATTCACGATATAAAAATGACGTATTTTCCACATAGAAATTTGTGTCTGGTTCTATATCATTTGATAATAATTATGATGATGAAGCGTTGACCATTATGTTGAATAGAGTTGAGAATTTAAATGCAAAAGCACAAGCCTACCACAATATCTGGTCGAGAGACAAGGGCCTTGTAGTTATTGCAAATGCAGAATGAGATAAGACATTGGTAAGTCTTACTAAATGTTTAAGTATTATTTTCATTTTTGAAATTTTACTAATAGTTTTTATCTTGTGAAATGCAGTCAAAGTACCAAATTTTGAAAATGAGGACAGTGTGCTTGATTTGCATTTATAAAGTGTAAGAAAAAATTTAAAAACAACAATTGAATTGAAAGAGAAGCTTGTTATCTTAAACAAGTAGAATAATACCTTGAGAATAATTATAAAGGAAAATGGAATGGATCCAGAGATACTAATGAAGAAGCAAGTTGAAGAGGATCAAGCATTATTGTCTGCTGGTGAAGTGGCAAATAAAGAAAAAGTGATTCTTTTGAATATTGAAGCTGCTGCAAAGGATTTGGTTCAGTCTAGTGTTGTCAAAGAAAGTTCTTTAGTGCAGGAGAAAGAATCAAATAGAGAAGAATCTTCTCAAGGTTGAATCTGCAAAAAAACATTATGAAATTATAATTGTTGTTGAATCTTTTTATAAAATTGTTTCATATTATATAACAATATTGAAAGTTTCAAACTTTAATCAATGTGGATTGTGGAATTTTACTTTTACTTTTGTTATATTGTCACTGTTTTTCTATTCAAACCGATTCTGAATGTGATTGTTATTCTCGATTGTATTTGTTATATTTATTACATGGTAATTTTTTCATTATTATCATTTTAAAATACTTTGTTGACAGAACAGTGAACTACAAGTACCATTAATATTTCAAAGAACAAAAACAGAAATTATCTAAAAAATAGTGAAAATTCTCGCAAGACCAAAAATAATGGAATTATATTTTTTCAGTTTAAAGACAACATAACAATAAGTATGACACATTTACAAAATTTAAACAGTAAACACATTGCAACATTGAAAATAAGATTAAAAAATGTACAGGCATATAACAAAAATAACAATATACATTATAATTAGAATCATGATATGAAAATTTCTTTCCAAAATAAAAATGTACAGTCAGTCTTCTTTATTCAATATCAGCTTGGTAAAATGCAAAATGTGTCAGGTGGAAAAATTTTGTGTTTCCACCAATGCTCACAGTAAAAACAGGGATCTGGCATCGAATGGTATAGCCATTACAAAAGGAGAATAAAAAAACAACCAGCAAAAAGGAAACGAGAAAGTCCCGTAAAGGAGTTAAACATGCTTAACTCTTACAGAGAAGGACCAGACTTTATAACAAGGTGGGTAAACCAGAGAGAAGGAGAAACCGTCTCAAAAATGACAAAACAACAGAAGTTCTCCAAAATTCTGCCAACAAATCAGGAACAAATGTTAATTTTTTGGGGATCCCCCACTGTTATCATCATGGCTATCTTTGTTCCCGCCACTCTCAACACCTTTATCATTAAGATCATCCTCCATCTCATCTTTGGAGTTGCTAATGCACAAGTTGAAAATCCTTCTTTTGGTGCCCTCCTCCATCCTTTCCATCTTATCGCTGAGATTTTTGACCTGGTCCTCCAGCTCAAGAAGTTTCTACCTAGACTTCACCTATGCAGGGACAATTTACTTGGAAGCATTGATGACATCCATCATTGTATCCTTTTGTTCCATGTATTGGATGAATCCATCAGCTTGGAGAACCAAGATATCACAAGTCACTAAACCTTACTAGCTCAAAGTTATTCCTCTGGAATCCCTTTAAATGGGGAAGCCATCCTTTACAAAAATTTCGAATTGACTCGTTTCCCCATGACCATCACATCACCCATATGTTTACCATATTCCACTCCCGACCAAATTTCCATGAATTACCAATTTATCTTAGTAATTTTGAGCAAGAGTGAGGTCGTCTTTGTCCACATGATCTTTTAAGAATAGTCGACACTTAAATTTTAGGACGTAATTTCTGATGACGCATTAATGATGTATTAGGAATGGATGTTGTTAAGAAGTAATTAGTAGTAGCGTCTGATAGAATGGATGGAACGGAAAACACGTCAGTACGGTGCCACCAATAATGTAGAGTACGGTAACAGTCAAATTTACAATAGGAATTTTGTAAAAAGTAATTATTTGTCGTAAGTGGTCCGGTAATGTTAAAATGTCAAAGTTGGGATAAGTAGAGAAGTAGGGTCTACATGATTAGGAATTAGAAATATTATATTGGTAATAATTGGACAAGGAGTGAGGTCTTAAATATTTTGTGTATTTTCATTACTTAAAAAGTCTAAAAATGTGGAACCCATGTGATTATGATAAGGTTTATCTTATCTTAAAAGATAAGCTTACATGTACAGATAAGAGTTAAGGTATGGAATTTGATTCGTCAGAATGGATTTCTTATCCTATCTTAGAGATAAGATGGATAAGCCTGGAAGTTCTTATAAATAAAGATGGCCACCCCCCTCATTTAGCATAGAAGGAAGTAGTAAGAAATTATTGTATGAAGTGTGTAAAGGAAGCCATCAGTTTAAAGGTGTGTTGAAGAAGCCATTCAGAGGTGTAATTGTAAAGTTTCTCCCATAGTATTGGTGGAAGGCAAGTGAAGTCAATAACCCTTGAAGTACCTCATGGGTGAAATTGTAACAATTTCATGTTAATATTATAATTTACTTTTTATTTCAGATTTGTCATCATTTCGTCTTATCATAGTCGATGCCCTATTCCTGTGTTATGTTTGTTGTTAATGGCCAATAACTAGATCCCCACCAAACTAGATTTTTGTCAAGGATCAGTTTCCACCGAGGTTTTCGTGAAAGATTATCACCTTCTGGAACCTTAAGAAGTAGAGAGTTTCTCATTTTCATACATCAGAAGAATGAGCTACTATGTGCAGATGTGAATCCACTTTCTGGAGCTGGAAAAATTTCAGGTCTTTTTTCTTCTCCATATACAGAAAGAAGGGGATGCATCATTCTTGATATGGAACATGTTTTGAAGGCGTTCTAATGATGAGTATATATTCTCTTCAAAACGTATTTACTGGTTTGACGAGAAATTTGACTGTTGTCTTCATATGGGAGAGTAATATTTCTCCAACTACAAGAAATTCATGTAGTGGGAGATTCGAAGATTCGGGTTTTTTATGGCCTAAGAACATAATAACTTAGCCAACAAAGAATGCTCAATTCTCCTGTTCTCTGCAGTGGTTCTATGCAAGATTTTAAGCCCATTCATTTTATGATGTCTGTGAAGATTTTCGATGGATTTCTCAAACACCTCGATTTCCATCCCTCTGACATTTCAAACTTACTCTTTCCAATATTTATTTGAAATCCTTAGACATCTTCATGGAATCATGAAGGTTAGGTTTGGCAATGAGCTGGTTCAGAGCAACCAATGGTGGACTAAGCCTGTTCTCACAGAGGTTCTTTACACCATGAAGAAGTAGCTAAGGCTAGCGAGGAGTTCAGCAAAATCCTTTCACCCCCCATATTGGAGTTGGAAGGGGTGAAATTTTGTGTCCCTGATGTCTACTTAATATTCAACATGAGATACCATCAATTTCGCACGTGGTGCCTCACAATGAAACTTGGAAAAAAGATCTGATGGTAAGGGGTTTGAGCCAAAAAGCATGTTGGGAGCACCTGCGGGCTAGAAGATGGTCGCATGGGGGATTAGAGCCATTCCTATGGGTACTGATGGACTCATTAATATTCATGTGGGTAATATATCAATTTTCTTTACACCATAGCATTATAATCATTACAATGGATGCCATAATTGGCCATCTTATCCACACATCTGTTCCCTTGTTGAAGGGTTTGAGCTCCTCTAATACCCGAGGACTGAATTGCTGATCCGAGATAATGTATGGGTGACCAGAGAACATTATAGGGGATGGGTTATTTTTATGTCCCAATTAATGGAACCTTTTCTTTAGGGATGAAAGGGACATTAAATTGTGTCAGGCTCCTGGAGATGACACCTGAGATCATCTGGATTTGTCCTTAACTCCCTTTTTCGTTCCTAGAGGGTAACTTGAAACAACAATATCTTGAGCTCCCGATGGAATTTTTTCATGAAAATTTATATGATATTAACTGAAAATGGACTTCTTAATCCAGTGGAAAGGTCTTGGAGCTTTATTCCTCCATTTTTTCCTTGAAAAATCAGGACCTGGGTTCCCTTTTGAGGCTCCATCAAAGTTTAAATTTACAACATTTCCCCGAGGAATTTTCCAGTTGGAGTTCTTTTTAGGAGTGTGGTAATCCATAGGATCAAGTGCGAACTTGTCAAGAACTTTCTGATCACTTTTTGGATAGGGTTTCTTGACTTTACCTTTAAAGAGTTTAATTTTTTCCTTAATGGCACTCAAGTTTTTCCTCCTAACTTTCGATAAAAGATCTTTTTGATCACGGAAGATACCATCATTTATGGCTTTCCATAAACCCCCCAAAAAATGAGGAAGGGAAATGTTCCAGGCCCAGGTCAAGATAGGAAAATGGAAGGGGCTCACCCATTGAAAGCAACAGTCTTTAATCGTCAAGGGTAGGATCCATTGGATATTAAACAACTCCAACATAACAACAAAGACAACATAGGAGAAGGAGCAATGAAGGAGGAGATGGTTGACATTTTCCTCCTCTTTCTTATAGAGGGAACATCTATTGGGAATCTTCATCCCCCTTTTCCTGAGATTGTCCACAGTCAGAATTCTATTCTGGGCAGCCAAACATGAAAAAGATATTAGCATCTTGGGGATGTCGATCTTTCATGCTTGGAAAGTTAATCCCCCAATAGTTGCACATTTGCATGACAACAATCATTTAGATCAAAGAAACTTATCTTGTAAAATTTTGTTGCCCAACAATTTTATGTAATCTTTCACTATGATTTTTAGTCTTAGTTTCATTTTTATTTATAGTCCATGTATTAGTATTATTGATCCCTCTCCTCTCTGCAAGTGAATTTCATACGACCATTACCTGTTCATAAGGAAAGGTATCCACATCATATCGTGATACGTATAATCTCAAGCAGGTCTCAAGATTTTTATCAAGTCTTGTTCTGATATTTTAATTTTATAAATGTTAATACACTGAAAACTCTTTCATCTTCAACTGATCCCAATATCATTATTTGACATAGTTCATACAATCGGAAATATTCACTTATGCTTTCATGGAGGATGAAACTAGGATACAACCTTTTCCATAGAATTATTATTGCTCCCTTCTCTGTTGGCTCTTCTAGTAATTCAAATTGTTACTACATTACATGTCTGAAATCATTTGATTACAATGCAAGAGTTTCCTTTTGAAGAATACCATTAATTTGAAATCCATTACATTCAAACAATTGTGCAAAATGTTTAATTATATTACGCATGTGTCTTTTAAATGAATCATCAGAAGCACCTCCTACTGGATTCCAAAAGTTAGGATTGACAACTCCCATGGCCTCAAGAAGCTCTTTTTTTTTGAAACAATCTTTGATCTCACTAGATAAGCATTGTGAGATTTTTTGAATTTTTTTCTTGTTTCAAATATAATAGAATCATATAAATTATGTGTAATAGGCACTTCTTCAAGCTCTACTCCAGACAATATCAACACATGGTTTTAAAATGTGTGCATTTGAATCTCCTTCCCATTAACAAAGATGTACACAAATGACCAAATATATTGAATTTGAAGTAGTTGTTTGGATCCTTTAAATTTTCCAGAGCTTTCCAGTCGAATTGAATACATATGTCCTTTAAAGCATTCATCAGAGTTATATAACATATCTAGAATCTGAAAGACCCTTTTCCTGAACATAATGAAGTCCACCATATAAATGGATTGTTCTTATGCAAGTTTTGTTATGTAATTCATCTCATGTAACATTTGAAGAATCCCACAAAGTGTTAACAATGTTTCCAAGTATGTAAGTCGGTAAAACAAATCTCTTTCCCTATCAACTTGTGTACGGTTGTTATACATGAAACCAGTTAAAGATGGATATTACTCAAAAACTATGCATGTAGGCTAATACACAGAAATCCATCTAGTATCAACATCTTTAAGAAGTTTCTTACCATTTGTGACCCCAAGTGAAAACTTCTCAAACTCTAGAAATCTTTTCAGACTGCTTGATATATAGGCATGCATTTCACGAATAAGCTCTTCAACTTTCTCAACACATTTAAATGTGATTACTATCCTATATGCAAGGTTCATCATGTGAGCCATGCAATGAATATGAATCATATAAGGAGCAACAAATGTTTGGAGATGCACACATAGACCATTTCTATGACCCTGCATCACTGATGCACCATCAACATCAACACAAATAAGCTTTGTAGCTATAATAATAATTATTCATTCCTATTATGTCCTTCAAATTAGATATAACCAATTTGGAAAGATTCCCAACATTGTAAGTTTTCTTGCATTTTATGAACCGATAACATATGAGGTGTTCCTGGTGTGGTTTTGGAATGTATATACATGCATGCAAACCCAAGAAGTGTTGTCAACAAATGTAACCTCATCAATTGAAAGGGAGATGAAACTTGCATTTTTTTTTATCTTCTCGTTTAATCATTCTTCACCATCTCCCAAGCACTTTCCTTTGACTAATATGAATTTGGAAGGTTTGGAAACCCATTGAACTTGAAAAATTTTTTATATTCTGAAAAATATGAAATTGGTCTACCCATTTTCAGAATAAATAATATGGTTGAAAATTACGTAGGTTTTGGCCTTTAGATTTTCATTTACATCTTTTCCAAAATTTGCATTTATGGTACCTCCTTTCTCCTAGATTTTTTGAGTGTGTTTCATCTTATTGTCATATTCCTCCTTATATCTTACATGCATGCACTCATTTGCAGTTTTCCATCTATGAGTCTTCGTTATTTTTCCATCATTGTCAGTGACTGTGTAATATAATTTTCCACAATGTTTCTCTATAGTGTCCAATTTAAGCTACATTCTATGTTCTTTACCCAATTTCCAAGTACAAATATGTACATATACATTCTTTGGGAGTATCACTACCATTATTTGGCTGTACAGGCTCAATAAATGGGTATTTTGTTGCTCAATCTACTTGAACCGACCTTCCAACTGTCCAAGATGTTTTCTCCCAGACTTAGTTTTTTGAAGGTTTATGTCATTATCATCTTCTACTGGAATCTTTTCATTTGAACATTCCTCTCTTAAACATATTTGGCATTCGAGACAATCTTCATAGCTCTATGCATGTATGGGTCAATAAAATCTTCATCTACTGAAATAATTGTTTCCTTAGGGTTTATGTTTTGGTTTAATGTTTCATTCTGAATAAAATTAATAGAAGGGGTTTCTGTTTTCAAAAATGAAAAATGTTTTGACTGTTACAAAGATATTTAAAAAATTAAACTGTATTGATGAAAACTTAAAAGAGGAAAATGCTAGTCTATTACAACTTACCAGTACCCTTGTTCATGTTTCCAGTGGTAGCAACTTGTATCTTCATTTTTTGTGGGGATGAACATTTTTGCTATGCTACCTTTTATTTTTTCTTTTTCTACCTTTTGTTGATTGTTCAGAGAAGCCATTGTACCTATCCATGAAAATATTTAAATTAGATGAATGTAATCAACATCTAAACAATATATATTTTTTAAAATGTAATCAAAAGCACACTGGATGCTACCGACTGGTAGCATAATGCATGCTATCGGAAGGCGGCATGTAGTGCACTCCCAACCGGTATCAAAATGCTACCAACCGGTAGCATTCTACATGATGTCGACCAGTAAAATGCAACATGTTATCGACCAGTAGTATGTTGTATTCTACTGGTTGGATTCATGTAGAATGTTACCGACCTACAACATGTTGCATGATACCAATCGTCATCATGCAATATGCTACCGATAGGTAGCACGCATCATGTTAAATGGTCGGTAGTATCCTTCATGCTACCGGCCAACATCATTCAAATGTCAGACAATATGCTATATACATGCTACAAAAAAACTAAAGTACCTTGAAAGTAGAAAGGAAATATTTTCCTATGCTCACCAGTCCTCCAATTTCGAAATCAGAAAGCCTAAAGGAAATATTTAATAATCACGATTTTACAGAAGGGGAGGTTCCAAAGTTTAATGTTTACAACTATGAATAATAAACTATAAATACTTAAATAAAATATATTATATGAGGCAAATTTGACATATTTTAATTTTTCTATAAGGGCGATTTTAATGATAATAGTTGGCTATCAGTGGAAACTCCTAGGTGAACTGACCCCTAATGTTAACTTGTACCCATAAATTTTTGGTGACCCAGTCCCTATTCATTCCCAAAAAAATCACCAATTTCAAGTTTTGAAAACTGGAATATTTGTGAATTAATGAATATTTACCACTAAAATTTTCCCTGCTGCTACTCCTAGGCGCTGACAACCCAAAAGGATTGTTCTTAGCCAAGAGTGCGAGAAATGTGGAAATTGATATTTGTGATGTTATTGGTAGATGTATCTATATATATACAAGGTTCTAATGTCATGTTTGTTGTCGTTTTGTGTTGTGAAGAGGGATATTCATTCGCAGGAGTTTCATGCTAGCCGTCATTTGAGTACGTTGTTAGGGCTGGGTTTTTCAGATGATGAGTGAGATGTATTGGATAGTGTCGGCATGTGGCACATAGTGAGGATGGGAGATGTGCCTCATAATATGTCGATGATCACCGCATTATAAGAGATATTGTGTACAGATACTTGCACATTGTGGTTACCTACATGAGAGATGAAAATGACTTTGGAGGACATATATCGCATATGGGGATTGCCTATTATTGGTGAGAGGGTTCAGGTTATGACTATAAATGATGCTCAGATACAGACAAGGGCCGCTAGGTGGTACTTTACAAGACCCGAGTGCATACTGAGGTCCATATAAGTCTAGATGTTATTATGAGGTTAAGGGTTCCATGATTGCGGAAGTTCATTTCCATTGTGATTGATTCGTCGATTGCAGTGGAGGGCAGTGGAGTAGGCATCTTGTATAAGATGCATGACATTTTCCATCAGATAGAGGAGGATGGGATGATATATGCTTGGGCACGATGTGTATTGGCCCACTTGTACAGGGATCTATACAAATTTATGCAGGAGGAGCATGGGGGTGGAATTGGAGCCACCACATTGTTACATGTATGGGACTACGATCATATAGTAATATTGAGGCTGGTTGGTGGCCACGTGAAGAGTGGGTGAGGCCAGATATATTTGTTAGGATATGGGTAGGTATTTAGAGTAGGAGGATGGACACTGATACCTACAGGATGATGTTAGATCGTATGGGTCCAAAGGCCATGATATGGAGGCCATACCAAGACTACAGAGGATGGCCAGAGGATGGAGTAGAGCTATGATGTATTCGAAGAACTATGTGGCTAGATGATTAGTTTCTAGGGGAGACTGATCTATTCTAGGAGGAGCGTGTTTTATGACAATTTGGTATGGCCCAGGATGTGCCCCTAAAAGCCATATATATGGGTGATGACCATTAGGGCACCGAGGAGGGTTAGAGCTAGACCAGTACCCACAGGAGCACAACTAGTGCCTCCTGGGCTAGACAAGGCAGATACGGTGATAGAGTCGATAGATGTGAATGATGCAGGGTGTACGAAGGCATATTGTGCATGGTGGGTGTCACATCGGTGGGTATTTTTGTTTCCAATATTTGTAGATGCGACAAGACTACTACTAGAGGGAGGATTAGAGGGGTAAACACATGCCCCTGATAGCATAGCAACAACAATAATGGAGCGTGAGTATTTGTATAGTGATGTTTGTGAGTGGTTATTTTGTTGTTGTCTAATGTGGTGATTTATGGATGTAGGTGATGCATATTGGTTATTGATTATGGACACATCCATCTGCACATTGACGTCAGGTTCACCAAAATTATTTAATAAAATTTGAATTTATTTTATTAAAATCTGAAAGTAATATTTGCTATAAATGACATATAATGAAATATATATGCTAGGAAATTTATCCAATCTTAATTATGAAAGAAAATGGAAGATATGGGGCACTTACCTTGATTTCACTTATCTCAAAGTGTGCTTGGGCTGAAGAATGTGATGAAACTGAAAGGCAGACCATCACAACGAACCTTAGAAAAAAGAAGAGGAGGTGAAAATGCTTAGACATGGGTACCTGGGAAAGAACACGGGTGCCTGAGGGCGCCCAAGACCTTTGTGGGGGCACTAGATTTTATAGAAATGGTCAGAACATGGTTATGATATTGTAGCTAGGGTTTCACACTTGTTCGCCTTTGGTCTCTTGTATGTCGTACTTGGATCGCTGAGGTACCTATAAACCTACACACAAATATCCTCCTACAAAACCCTAAAAAAGACATCAAGTCCTAAAAAGAAAGATGTAAAATGAGGGGTTAAATTATCCTCATTTTTCAACTAGTGAACTTACGACTGAGTGATGCACTACATCTCAGACCCAATGTAGTTTTATGTGCTTTTGTGTGCAATAGTGCTCCCAGGTCTCCCTCGCACCAATGACACCAAGATAGTTGGCGGTAGTTAAATAAAATGTAAATGTGTGGATGGAATAGTATGAACTCCCCTTCTTATGCAGTGTGTATGTAGAATAATGAGCCCAATATGTAGCCCCTTTGATAAGTAGATAGATCGCCCTTGATAGAAATTTCCCACCCTTATTATGGTGTGTATGTTGTGTTTATTTAGTGATCTCTTGCTTGAATTTTGACACTAATGACCCGACATGCCGACTAGTACCTCAGGATATGAGTGGGAAAACCGAAAAGACTGACCTCAAATGTCAAAAATAAGATCAAACATAAAGAGGGCACAAGTGCCCATGATGGATAGGAGTTTCTGGGCGCTAGTGTCTATAGACAAATGATGAAAAATGAGTCGAGACTGACTGACAGGGATCCCTGTGATCTGACTAGATGTGGGTGTATTAGTGATCAATGTTAAAGATAAAAGAAATAAAAACCAACAAGACAAATGGATGGACCAGGGAATGGGTCACCAATGAATACTTTTCTTATGTAAGATCCATATATAAACCAACATGCTTGGCGGTATTGTAAATAGTAGTAAGTGCATGATTTTGTTTCTCTAGGTATCAACTAACAAGAGTGTTCTAACACCAATGAGGAAATAAAATATTTTGTGATAGGAAAATTTAGGACTGCCATGTGGACATGGCAGATTGGACGAAAAAAATCTCATTACATCAAATAATTTAATTCCTCCTAGGAACATGATGAAAAGCATATCTAAGTGTGACCATCAAAGGAAAAACAAGGATGTTAGTTGCGCAACTAAGGACTGGATCACATCATCTTCAATGCGAGATTGGTAGATGGACTATTCCTAAGGAGGCTTGGGAGAGGATAACCTATCTTTTTTGTAGTAAGGGGTGGTGGATACGAAATGACACTTCATCAAGGAATGTACAACTTATGATGATATTTGTATCAATTATAAAAGCAAAATGAAAATGGACAGCATAAGCGAGTTATTTGAAGAAGTGAGGCTTAACAAGACAACTGATTTTCTGATCAAGATCCATTGTAAGAGGTATAATATTGAAAGAAGTATGTGTTGGAGCTCAAAATTGCACCATCGCTTGAATCATGAAGATTCAAGGCTTTGAGGCAACATGAGATTGTCTCCAAGTTGTGGAACTTGCTCTTGAGATAGACTTCCAAAAAAGGTTGGTTGCTTTACCTATTCCTAATTGCTAAACTACTCCTATTGGTGGAAATGCAACTATCTAATCCTACTCTAACAATCCAAGGGATGGGGGAAGAGAGAGATACATGGAAAGGGGAATCCTAAGCTAACAAAGGTGATTTATATGTTTAGATTGAATGTTATGCATAAATTTCTATGTGATTTTTGTAGTATGAATCATTGAGCTCTCTCAATGGAAAACCCTTAAAGGTTGAGAGAGAGGGACTTATGTTTGAGGAATCTTATTCATAAATAGTTATGAGGATAATCTTGTTGTCATAGAGTCATGTGTTTTAAGTCCTCAGTGAGTAGAATTTCATGTTATTCTTAGAAAGTTGATTGTTCTACCGTGTTGGAAACCTTAAAAGTTAGTGATCATGGATAAGGCATGTAAATTAAACTCATTTTGTGAACTCTAGGATTTTTATGCATACTTTGAAATGTTCTTAATGGTGATAAATCATAAGATGTTTTGGAGTGAACTAAGGTTATCCAAAATTATTTGAGGTGTGATCATACCAATGTTTATGCACCATATCCCACCAAAACACCGTAGTTAGGTATCTTTGGATCAGAGTAGTGACCAATTATTTCCTTATAAAGTATCCCTATGAGTGAGTGATTAACTTCATGATAAAGATGTATTGTATGCACGCCATATGACATTTGGGGAATCCCATCTTGTCCATATTGGATACATCCAATATTGAATCACGTACAACATTTTCTTTACGAGATATAGTCCAATAGAGGATATTTAACTCCTACAAAGGGAGAGACGACTCTTAGATCTAGTAATTTGTTTTGTTGTTCAAATTCAAAACATGATAGGACACATTACTTATATCGGTTCCTAATCAAAATACCTTATCTTGATTTGATGATTTTTTTATATCTAATGTGAAATGGTCCACCTTATTCATGATATCCTTACTCAAGTGTTAAATAATGTGATATATTTAATACTATCTTGAAGTTGATAGTAGTACCTTTTGTGTTAGTTGATGTGCTGGCGAGTTTGTGACTTATTGTGTGATGTTTTCTTGATCATCTAGATGTGTTTAAATGGAATAGAGAAAAATTGTATAAATGAACTACGATGCTACATAAATAAATATTTTGAGAATTATGAGTAATATTGAAATAGACTTTTGTGATATTAATAGCGTAATTTGGAAAGAAAGATGGAAATATTTGAGATCGGTATCTGTCTTGATTAACTAATCATGATTGTTGTATTATGTGTGTTATAAAAAACTTGTACTACTGAGGAACACAACTAAATTTACAAGGGACGAATGTTATGTGACTAAATCCTCAAGGAAATATTTTAATAAATAAAATGGATTAATTTTTATTGAAGTTACCCAAGTGTGGGTAAGTGAAGAATAAAGATAATTAAAATGAGACATAAAATATATATTCCCGAGAAGATAAAGGGTGTTAAAACATTACGCTAGAAATAATCAAGTATTATGTTGTGTTAAAATCAGAAGGTGTGAATGGAAAGACATTTCCATTGTGAAAAGCCGCCTTCTCACCCTATAAAAAGGGAGTGAAGTTATTTGAATGAAATATGTGTAAGTGTGTGGAAATCACATGAATGTAATGTGATTTTGTTTAAGAAAAAGACAAGGAATTGCACATTTGTTCGTAAGTAAAAGGCCATAGACCTATAACACTCTGAATAGCAATGAGACAGGGTGCCACAAAGTGGGTCCAAGGGGTGGCATAGAGTGCACATCTCAGTGTCCTAGTTAAGGCTAAGTGAATGTTGTTTTTGCATTGTGATGCATAGTCGTGTTTGATTTCTCATTATTGAGTGTGGTCTCATTGTTGGCTTACCTAGACAAATGGTGTCATTGAAGAAATTTTCTTATAGATATATATTTCAAACATGAACTATTAATAATAAGTTTAAAGTATTGATCCATTTTATTCGATCTATGAATGCTATCAAATTCAATGTTTATTGATGTTTTTATACTGTGTATTTCAATGTAAATTCGTTATGTTCCATCTAATCATTGATGTATAAATATGAATCAAATATATGGAAAATAAGCACATCATAAATTTAAACTTTCTAAAATAACTCTTCATTATATTAAATGTTATTTTAACCCTTGCATCGAGTATACCTTGAATAACATTTTTTCTTTCGTAGGTAAGACAAGTTTTGATTAGGATGGGGATCCAAATGTTCATAAAACCACATTTGGCTATTATTTTTGACTAGGATCTAACACAATTTTATGACATGGTAAGAAGAAAATAATTGTATCCTTGCCTTCCATAAAAATTGAATATAAAGGATGTAATCATGTTGCCAATGCAACCCTTTGTCTTATAAGACTTCTTACAAATTTGGGGCATTCTCAAAGTTCTCCTACTCCAATATTCAGTGAAAACCTAGGTGTCATTTCCTTAGCAAAGAATCCATTTGTCCATACAAGGTCAAAGAAAACTTAAATTCAATATCAATTGCAAAGGGAACTCCTTGAAGACAATCGAGCTCTTCTTTTGTTTTTTCTTACTGAAGAGCAAGTGGTTGATATTTTAACTAAGTTGTTATGTAAAGATAATTTTTTATTGTTTTGTAATATATTACGATTGATGGAAGTTATGATCAAGGGGGGAGTTTAAGTTATGACACCTCCCTTATTTAGTTAGTTTGTAACCCCATAATAAATTTTAAGGTGAACTATTAGGATTACTCTCTGTTTGGGTTACTTTTATAATCCCATTATTAGTTTACGTGCGTGTAGGTATTATTCCCATATAAATTTCTTATTCACATGTATTAAGGGAATATGTGAGGCCTCTCATCTCTTTTGTCGGGCCTTTTAAGAGAATTTTAGAGTTCCATGTCATATGTAAGTTGCATCTCCTACAACTTGGCACACACTTCCCCTTCACCTCACGAGGACTGGGTACACATTAAGAATGTTGGAAAAGTAATGATGGAATTACTTTCTAACTCTTTTTAGCTTCTTCACTTTTTTAAAATAACTTTCTTATCTTCTCTTCAACACACTTTTGAAGCTTATTCTTCTTTTGCATTCTCTTATTTCTTTTATTCTTTTCATTAAGATTGTAATCTAGAGAATAATGTCAGTAAGCCTTCGTTCTTAATACATGTGGTATTTTTCACTTAGTTTGGTTTCCCTAGTAGTCAATTTGTGTCTTACATTTTCATGGTTTGGCATCACGTGAGGAAATGTTGTACTCTTTATGCATTCATTTGTTTATGCTTCAACTTTATTTCTAATATTCTTGTTCTTCATTCTTTATTTAGAATCATTTTATCGCATGATGAGAGTGTATAATGTCTTGATGTTGGGAAATTACCAAAAACATAACCAAATAAAGCAAAGATTTGACACACCTCCAATTAGAGGGATCACATCAAAACCATGTTCATTGCATTGGTAACCTCTCAAGGTTTTGCCAAAACAACGTAAGGTATACACATTTCTTTGAAGGGGCACATTTTTTAGCAAATAAAATCATTACAAAAGAAAAATTAACATTAACAATTTTTGAAACTAGTATAGAGTTATTAAATGATTAAAGAAAGTTTTTTTTTGGAGTTGAATATTTAATAAAAGGGTAAAATATTATCCAATCTTCACAGTAATAAGTATAAGTCAACATATTGTTGACTCCTAATTTTGGTACGGGTTTGGTTATTATTATAAGTTTGCATTGTTCTAAAGTACTTGTGTGTTTGTCTATTATTGGTCAAGATTAGACTTTTATTGGCATGTGTTCCTTGTTTATGGTTGTCTTTTGACATGTTCACCTCTATTCTTCTCTCCTTTCTCATGTTTTCCCTCTCTTCGCTTGTTTTCTCTTTCCTCTCATTCTCTCTTTTCCTTGTTTTCATGATATCGTCAACCAAAATTGTATCTCAATGATTTTTGGTGCTTTATTTCATGTGGACACTTTTGACCCTTATTGATGCTCGCAAGGGGTTTGACACTACTATTTCAACTTTTCTCACCCAACATGTGTTAGCATGTGTGTCAATAGAGTCCTAATTTTAATTCAATAAATCTATATAACCAACCCCATCCAATCCATCTATATAGAGGGGCCCCAACCTATCGCATATAGAGTTCAGATAGTCTCATTCAGAGTTCATATATATATATATATATATAAGGGAGAGTCTATATAACCTCAACCTCCTCTCTCTATAGCCTCAAATATAGATATAAAGTTAAGATAGGGGCACTCGCCCACCCTGGGCCGGGGTGGGCGAGTGCCCCTATCTTAACTTTATATCTATATCTGAGGCTGTAGAGAGAGGAGGTTGAGGTTATATAGACTCTCCCTTAGTTATATATATATATATAGTTATATAACTAAGGGAGAGTCTATATAACCTCAAGAGAGAGGAGGTTGAGGTTATATAGACTCTCCCTTAGTTATATAACTATATATATATATATATAGTTATATAACTAAGGGAGAGTCTATATAACCTCAACCTCCTCTCTCTATAGCCTCAGATATAGATATAAAGTTAAGATAGGGGCACTCGCCCACCCCGGGTGAGGGATTTTAGGCACGACACTCACCCGACGAAGGAGGGTGAGGGGGCAGAGTAGGTCGTCGCCATATCTAGATGGGCCCTATCTCTCTATGGGATGGACACCATTCATATTTAGATTAGATAGGGGGTATCGTTCATGATAGGGGTCATCATAGTTCTAGTCCACTATCTACTATCTTATCATCAGATTGGAACAAACAAGCCACTCCCAGATCTATAGGGCAAGCCACTCTTGCCTAATATGACCAGTCAAATCAATCTAATCTTTCCAACCTCGACTTGACTCACCCATCCATCTTTCGGCCCTCGTGTATTCTATGAGCGCCCGACCCTATCCATATAGAACTGGGGATTGACTTTGATTCATTGTGCCCAAATCTATATGGGGCTTTGTTCGCATGCATTAAGTGATTGTGTTTTTTACTCAATGTTATAATCCATTCATTGTATCATCATTCTAAATGTGCTAACGTACCTATATGCATCACTAAAATAAATTGTAACCATTTACCTCATCATTCAACCATTTAAGGTAATCTAAGAGCATTTAAGATTTATTTTGCGTTGATTAGGTTATTGAAAGTGAGAAAGGTTGGGTACTTTGTATTACACTACTTGTATTATAGTTGTTGTGTTTGACTTATGCATTATTCCCTTTAAGGGGCTCGATAATAAAGTAAGGATAACACATGCCTCTAAAAAACATCCACTCTTTTTTATAGTGGGTTTCTAAGGTGTTGCTAAGCTATTAGGGTTTCAAGGAAAGAGAGTAGTTTCCCAAAGACCTCGACAAACTTCACAAAAAAAACAAAGTTATTGGAGCCCCAAAGCAAACGAACATACTCATGCAATCAGATATTACTAGCCGACAGAACTAGAACTGTATTACTAGAGTGCCAACAAATGAACAAATGGTCATGGCAATTTTTTTTGTTTGCATTAATTTTTGAAGGTGTTTTGTTGTGTTGGCTAGACCCACAATACATCATCTATTTCTAACATCTCTCTTTGAAATTACAACAAATTATAAGCTCATCATAACTAGCACACACAAATGCCATGGGACCCACGCTCTGCACCAATCCAAAAATCAGAATAAATAAATGTTGTTTTTTTATTAATTATGTCATTGGTCTAGAATGTAGGTCCCATGGAGTTTATGCGTGCTAGATAAGGATCAGCCTGCTTATCCATCATCACTGCTTTAGTTACAAATCAGACATATATACTTTTATAAAATTAGGCTTGTTTTACTAAAAAAAATTCTTTTTGTGGAAGAGCCCTTGGTCTATTGGTGTGATGTATGGCATTCAATGAGTCCACCAGGGCTCAAGTCTTGCTGAGTGCAAGGCCTAGAGACCCCTGACACAGAGAGTCAAACGATGGAGGCCAGGATCGTGCCTTGGGTGATTTTGACGACTTGGATGCCCCTTACTCGTAGCTGCCCTGGGTGATTTTGATGGCGTGGATGCCCCTTACTTGTAGCTGCTCATCACTGGTTTAGTTTCTTCGCTTACTTTGCATTGTTGAATCTATATGTTCCCTCGAGAACTCAAGAAGAGATGCCATTAAACTATGTAATCCACTTCCCAATTATAACACCCTTAGAGGTGCTCAATCAATTTTATTTTATTTTTCTTTTGATCTGAAGTGCAATGCTAACGGGTACGTATATTGCATCAAAATGTAAAACCACTTTCCACATAAACACTTATCTTGAATGGATGGCCTCTATCCCTGCGGGTGCTGCTTCCGTCTTGCAAAACACAAGTATGTGTTGTTTACATCGCTTGGATCCCATTCCCATCGCACAAAATACGATGGCTTTGCCGTTGGCAATGACAATCCCTGATTTTCTTGTTTCCCCACTTACATTTCCACAGCCATGTCTGGTTTTTACTAAACTTTCATTGAAAATATCGTGCAATGTCATACCCCCAAAGCAACAAGCAGACCCAGTAAAAGAGAAGAGACAGTTACGCTCAAAACCAGAACAAGTAAAAGAGAAGAGACAGCGCCGTCACAATGCCATGAAACGATTCTTACTCAAAGAAGCCGGGCTTTCTTCCTCTCAACTTGCAGCAGTGATGAGGAAGGACCCCTCCCTGTTCAGAAGAAAATCGATTGAGAGTGTACAGGATGCACTTCAGCTTTTCAGAGACTCTGGATTCACTCCTGATCAGGTGCGGAAAACCATTTTGAGAGAGCCATCTGTTCTCACTCGCAGGGTTGATGAGCAATTGAAGCCTAAGATTGAGTTGTTCAAGTCATTAGGCCTTTCTCCAGAGGACGTGGCTCATGTCGTATCCCGCCAACCCAGAATTCTTACTGTCAGTTTAGACAATAACCTCGGCCCAAGAAGCTTATTGTTTGTCTCTCTGTTTGGGTCAAGGGCTAATGTCTCCAAAGCTATCAGGGGGGCACCTGGACTTATCGTCTATGATTTCGAAACATTGAAAAAGAAATTGAAGGATATTGAAAGCATAGGTTTGCATCAGGATGAGATCAGGGAGCTTCTTAAAAAGGATCCTCGCTTCCTTTGTTTGTCTATAGATAAGATACAGAGGAACATTGATTTCCTCACACATACTGCAGGGTTTCGCCCAAACATTGTGGTTAAATATCCAACATTCCTAAATTTCAGCGTAGACAAGAGAATGAGGCCACGCTATAAGGTGTTTGAATATCTAAATGCATTGCAACCTTCCAAAGATCTTCCTCTCAGTCTGGTTACCATGTTCTGCATAAGCGAGCAAACTTTCGCAGAAAGGTTTCTCAAAGGAAATCCCCAGGTCACAAAGTTATATGAAAAATACAAGGGGAAGTCTGGGGTGTTGAAATAACCTGAAGGTTCGTAGACTCTCCAAGGACAATCTTTTGAAATTGAACAACAATTTGCAATGTATCAGGTAACATTTCAAATTAGGTTAAGAGATTCAGGTTATTGTTGTTATTGAAAAGTTTGTTGTTATCCACAATTCTATTTTCCCTAAAATTGTGAAGACTTTTGTAACTTTCTTTCATTTTACCCTGAATCTAAACAGGACAAAAATGAAATTTATAGTCACCTGTTAATTACAAATTGAAATGATATTATACAATCAGACACAGACAGATATGGGGGATTGGTTCTACCAAAGGTTACCATAAACATTGCTCAAACCCTCTCGAAGAGTTTTACTTTTCAAAACCAACATCCTGTCTGACCTCTTTCCTGTTGAAGCATTTACATTCGAGGTGCCTAAAGCTTTGAAATAAAGGTCAATAATTATATTGCCAAAGAAAAGCGGGGAAACAGAGTCAAAATAAATATATCTTTTACAAATGTTAGGAAACCATAGACTTTGCAGCAATGAATAAGCAAAAAATTGAATAACAAAACAACGATTTATAGAGATAGAGATAAAAGAAATATACAAAATACCAAACATGTAAGAGTTGAACACCAGATTTACGTGGTAAAACCGCAGCTGAGTGCCTAGGAAAACATCCACGGTGCAAGATATCAAACTTTTATTAACTCCAGATGAACAGATTACATGCGAACTCCTTTGGATCTCCACAAAAATAAATACACCTAATTGGCGAAGTATAGTTTGGATTCCTCCTAAAAATAGAGTGAAAAAATGTCATTAGGATTTTCTTTCATAAAAATAGAATTCAGTTGAATCCGTCTTTCTAGAGACCAGGGATTGACTCTTTAATTTTTGCTTTGGGGGCTCTGCCCCCAAACCCCTACCAAGGGGGACTCTATAACATGTCACTGCCCCCCTGGACCCCTGCAACAAGAGTGGGGGGCAAGCACCCCCACATTCTCCTTCGGGAAGTGAGCTACAAACTGCGCCGCAAAGGGATCCAAAATTTAACTTTGTTGTCACATATCTAACAACAAACTGTCAAAGAACCATGAGATAATTTCAAAGGATTTCTCGCCGAAGGACACCTTACATATTAAGCTTCACAAATGAAAACACCAGAGCCAAAATATCTAGTATGTGAGCACCGTGGAGATTCCTATATCTGATTTTATAACAAGTTTTATCTTTGGTATCCCTGTTCACAATAATAATTTCATTGTTCTTACCCTTTGGAGTCAGTCTTATAGTGAATGGTTAATTCACTTTCCCAAATTGCCTTTTGCCTCTAGCACCATGCATATAATGAAAAGCTCATTTTTATCTTCCATCACTTTGAAATACTCGAGAGCAAATTCTCACAGCCAGGGGGACTTGACATATTCCATTGAGAACATTTGCAACCCCTCCATTATCAAGGAACAATCTAGGTTTCTGAAAGATCCCTAGATGGATCCTTCTTACACTATACTAATTTTCAGTTAAATAAAAACAGCAAATACAGATTTCTGTTTATTTTATGTCAAATCCCTAGTGTAGATCTGGAAAGTGTGACTACGGTTTAAGAGAGATAACAATGTAAATCACACCAAATAAAATTACTTCTGATTTCTAATGACTGCCCAGATATTTGGGGACTGAATTACATAAAAAACTGAACTTATTACAGTCCAAAAATGCCCAGAAAATCAGATTTGAAGTATGATATTATTCAGATTGAAAATCTTCAGAATGCACTTCAGAAAATGATAAAAAGTACAGCGATCAGATTACAATATGATGGAAAACATTTAACAAATATTTTTGGATAAAAATACCTCTGAATTCGCTGTTAACTTGCTTATACTGGGTCGACCCAACTGCTGGTTGGAAATCACTGAAAAACACCTGTCAAATCTCCTCATACACACATGGCTGAACTGTACTCTGGAAATCTGTTGAATAACACTGGGAATTTCTGAGTGAAATCCCCTCCTAATCCCCTAGGGTTTTCGTCCGCAAGAGATAAATTCACAAGGGTTTTCGTCCTTGGAATTTCTGATAAAAGCTCAGATCTCTTAGCAATGCAAAGATGATAATAAAAATTTGGATCCTCTCTCTACAAGTCGACTTGTTTATTTAAAGGGAGATCAGCTAACCACCACCCCCAAATCAGCCAGTAAAATTTGTTTGATTCTCCTATGCTGGGCGCAGTTTCCTTTTGGGGCTGATTGGCGCAGTTTCCTTTTGGGGCTTATTGGCACATTTTCCAAAAATTGAGTCCCTGAGGTAAGTCACACTTTCTCTTTTCTAATACAATTATTGTTAATTATATTTTGACATTTTAATTTATTATTAACTTTATCATTTATTATATGTGCTTTTCATAATATTATTATTTTTTAGAAACAATAGCACCATATAATAAAAATAATAAAGTTATGTCACCCTTAAAAAATCCTCTTTGGCCGTCAGGTAGACATAAAGGGCCAAAGGTCTTTGATTTGGAAAAGGGGACATTACAGTCCTCCCTTCCCTAGATTGCTTGCCCCCAAGCAATCATAAATTACAATTCTGCATTCTACCCATTCCAGGATCCCAGACCAGCCGAAGCAGTTTTAATAGCTTCATGTCAGCTATACAATGCTTCTCAAACACTGCAGAAAAAAACTTATACAACTTACTTGTCATTAGTGAAACCAGCGTCCTCATGTATGCTTCGAACTTGCCACACTCTTCATCACCTCCTTGCTGGTCTGTGCTGATATGCAATGAAAAATTTGTGTAGATGTCCTCACGAGATGGTTCCTGGTCCCAAACTGTCATAGACTTAGCTGCCATTTGATGGGGCAGCGTGTACTTGAGTGCTCTTAAGGTGACTTGTTTCCCGTTGTGTTGGAAACTCAACTCCGTAGTTTTCACATCTTGAGTGACTCGTCCCAACGAATGAAGCCATTGCATGCCAAGAACAACATTGTTATCTTTCAAATCCATGACATAAAAATCATCACAAAGTGTATACTCACCAAATAAAATGCTAACTTGGTTGACCTTCTTCTTGCATGGAAGAGTGAGACCTCCTGCTATCGTCACATCAAAGCTTTCAAAGTTATCACATTGTAAACCTTTTTGGTCTACCAACCCTGCATCTAGGAAGTTGTGTGTAGATCCACTATCCAATAGTGCCATGATCCTACACCCGAACATTGAGCCTTAAAACATGAATGGATTATACTTGGGTGCTCCTGAAAGATAGGTGAGTCTACCCTCATTTGCAATATTTGGTGTGGGCTGCTCCTGTTCATTCTCTGACTCTTCATCCTCAACCTTTATGAGATGGATTTTGCCTTTCCCAAGACACCTATGCCCCGGCTCCCACGGATCATTGCAATGAAAGCATAAATTTTTCTGGCGAAGCTCACTCTTTGAAACAGTCTCCCTCTTGGGTGTAAACTCAACTTTCGAAGAGGGTGGGCTGCTCTTGTTGTTCTGATAATTCCTCCCTGATGTTCTTCCTTTGGGGCTGCATTAGAGTAGTGTCTAAGTCCAAGGCTGTCCGAATGGCCTCATGCAAAGTAGTAGGCTTAAGAGCCTTGACCAATCCTCTCAGCCTGTCATGAAGTCCTTCAATGAACAACATCACCACTCACCTCTCAGGCATCTCTGGCACAATCACTGCTATACGCTGAAATTCGTTGATGTATGCATCAATGTGTCCACTCTGTCGAAGTTGTACCAAGTCCCTATAGTAAAGCTCTATATCCTTGCGATCAAATCTCACAATCAGCTTCTCACTAAACTCCTTGTAGGATTGCAGAAGATCATGCCTCTGAGTGATAAGCCCATGGTGCCACCAATCATACGCTACTCCCTCAAGGTGCAACGTGGCAAATTGGATAGCCTCCCGCTCCTGCATAGGCTTGAGAGTGAGATATGTGTCGAGCTTATGAATCCATGCTCTGGCACTAATCTTTCCACTACCATCAAACGTGGAAAGGGTCACCTTGTTGGTGGCCTACTTCAACTCCATGTTCTGATGTTCTCTAGGCCTCCGTACCTGTCTAGCTCTCAAGTTTTCCCTCCTTTGAGCACAATATTGATGAAGGGGAAAGGTAGTCCAAACCTCCTATGGTAGGGTTCTCCACTCATCATGCGTTGCCATCACAGTATCTTGAAAGGCTATGTCTTCAAATGGCTCCTCAACTGATGGTGGCTCCTCCCTCTATAGGAATCTAGGCTGCATAGGTCGACTCCGCAGTCCTCGTGGGTCTCCTTTCCTCTGTATATCTCCTATCACGTGGAGGGGAACTTCTCACGCTACCCACTTCAGTAGGTACCCTGCTGTGCCTTCTGTGGCTGCTAGCTATAGATGCAGATCTTTCCCTTCTATCATGCCGATTTCTTGTTCTATCCATAATCAAATTCTCCATCAACTGTCTCATAGTATGCATCATCTCCTGATGGGAATCGATCATACAGCTGAAAAGAGCATCTAGATCATGTCGCTCACTTGTCGTGGAGGAGTGTGAGAATCCTCCCTTTTGTCCATGATTCTAGTAATCACCTTTCAGTATTCAGATCTTGTCCGAATACGAGCTTGACTCCTTGTATAATATCAGTGTGGCCCAACTTCTGTAGGCTGCATAAAAAAAACCACAACAAACCCTCCAGGTAGGAGGATTGACGCTCTGATACCACTGAAAGATCCCTAGATGGATCCTCCTTGTACTCTAATGATTTTTTAATCAAAAAACAGCAAATACAGATTTCTGTGTATTTTATGTCAAATCCCTAGTGCAGATCTGGAAAGTGCGACTAGGGTTTAAGAGAGATAACAATGTAAATCACACCAAATAAAAATACTTCTGATTTCTAATGACTGCCCAGATATTTGGGGACTGAATTACATAAAAAACTGAACTTATTACAGTCCAAAAATGCCCAAAAATCAGATCTGAAGTTTGATATTATTCAGATTGAAAATCTTCAAAATGCACTTCAGAAAATGATAAAAAGTACAGCGATCAGATTACAATATGATGGCAAACATTTAACAAATGTTTTTTGGATAAAAATACCTCTGAATTCGCTGTTAACTTGCTTATACTGGGCCGACCCAACTGCTGGTTGAAAATCACTGAAAAACATCTGTAAATCTCCTCATAAACATGGCTGAACTGAATCTGGAAATCTGATGAATACCGCTGGGAATTTCTGAGTGAAATCCCCTCTCAATCCCCTGGGGTTTTCGTCCGCAAGGGATAAATTCACAAGGGTTTTCGTCCTTGGAATTTTTTGATAAAAGCTCAGAGCTCTTAGCAATGCAAAAGATGATAATAAAAATTTGGATACTCCCATACAAGTCGGCTTGTTTATTTAAAGGGAGATCAGCCCAACTACCACCTCCAAGTCGCCCAATCAAATTGTTTCCTTCCCCTATGCTGGTCGCATTTTCCTTCTTTGGGCTAATTGGTAAGTTTTCCCAAAAATGCCTCCTAAGGCAAGTCGCACTTTCTCCTTTCTAATACAATTACTTTTGATTGTATTTTAATTTATTATTAATCTTTATCATTTATTATATGTGCTTTTCATAATATTATTATTTTTTAGAAATAATAGCACAATATAATAAAACAATAAAGTTATGTCACCCTAAAAACTTCCCCTTGGCCGTCGGGTAGACATAAAGGGCCAAAGGTCTTCGATTGGGAAAAGGGGACATTACAGTTTCCTTCAAAATCCTCAAACTTTTAAAGGATGCTCTAACATATCTCTGCAATGACTTCTTCTTAAACCCCTTCCACTTGCCCATCCTTGAAGACGTTTTAAGAATGGACAAGAAACACTCCCTGATCTCTGTAGTCTGTAGATGAAGAACTGACCTTATAAATGTCCATCGAAATCAGGGTCAATATCTTCTCATATGTTTTCTTTTTAGGGCATTGACAAAGAATTTGACTCTCTAGTCCTCATCTTTTTACTAGTGAAGCATTGCCCTTGGGTTTCTTCATCAGCAGCATGTCTAGCTTCCTTAGCTTGGGTTCTTTCATCAGCAAGTTGTCTTTCTAGGATTGCCCATATACCTTTCAGCATATTCTTAGTGGGGTCTCCTCCTTTCTCCTGTTCTATGACATGTCTCACATTAAACTTTCATTTTGGGATTTTGATCCCTAGGAGTCCCTAGAGAACGGGGCTTCATATCTATTGATTAAGATTAGAGATTGGCCAGTGGACTCCTTTCTAACAAGATTGGAATGTTTGCTTCTTGTTTGAGTTACTCATAACTTACCTAGTGGTCCTATGCTGGGGGCTAGCTAATTGTTTTGAGGGGGTACTGCAGAGAAATTATAGTAGCTTATTCCAATGTACGGTTCCATGCACTTCCTAAATTTTCTCTTTAGGAATCACTGAACAGCAAACTATATCAAACAAATTTAACCTCAACTGTATCAAATGAATTAACTGCACATCGGAATCCGTTCAGTTGAATTTCTTGTTTGATTGCCAACACTGGGGACTGTTAGACAGCAGTTTTGCTATAGGGCCAATGCAGGTAAGCCTAATAGAAGCTACATGTTAGAAGAAAAACTTACCAAAAACTGACTCCACCTTTAGATCCTCTCTTTGCTTTCTGTTGGTGCCTTTATGACATCAAGCATTAATAACTCTGCCATGGATGGTCAACTACAAGGTACCTGTGAAGTACAAATCAATCCCAGATTCCCAACTAGATCACTGGAATTACTTCGTCCTCAGGAAAATAATGCATGGTTGGGTCAATACAACTGAAAGGATTCCCTTAATCAAGTAAATGATCACACCATCATCTTCCATATATTCCACTGGCTTCCTACCTGTAACCCATTTCGAAGTCAGTACACCATACCCTTAAACATCACATTTTCCATTTACCCTTATGCTTCGACAAGGAAATTCAGGGGCCATATATCCCAGGGCTTTATGAAATTGGCTGATCACTGTATGCATGTCAAACATTGGTAGGAGCTTGACAAGGCCATAATCTGAAATTCTTGGGTTGCAATCCCCGTCCAGGAATACATAGACTTTATATTACAATGTATGACTGGGGGTCTGCAAGCTTGGTGAAGGTGGGGGAAGTCTTCTAGCAGTGCCCAATGCAATTTTGAAACGATTTGCCAATTCAGAGGGGTGTCTGGGTGGGATTTCTCATGAACTCTACTGTACAAGCTTCCATTTGGAACATAATCAAAGATTAGAAGTTGTTACGGTGTCCAATGGTAGCCTTTTAGACTAACTAGATTTGGATGTTTCACTTTCCTCAGTAGGTGGACCTCCTTTTCAAAATCATCTTGGGATTTCACCAAATTTGAAATCATCAACTGCTTAACAGCAACAACCCTTTCATCCCCTACACTGTTTTGTATACGGTTCCAAAGCTCGCTTTTCCAATTTCACAGTCTATTTATTCAGCAAAGCATAAACACTAGTTATCAATCTTTGGCTCTCAGATCTGCTTTGGTAGAAAACATCACTAGCTTCCCTGATGACAAATCAGTGCTTGAAGATCTAGAAAAGCTTTCAATGGGAAGAATGATAAATATTGAGTCAGAATGATTTTGAGCCTTGATATTCAAAATTGTCACATCAACAATACCACAGGCAATACATAATTAATGTTAGCATAGAAGCCTTTATCTAACAATCCATATGGTAGAATACTCAGAAAGCTAAAGGGAGAGATAAGATGCACTGGGCCACTCCATCATCAAGATATTATGGATGTAAGGACACAATAATACTATTGAATGGCAGCCTGCTTTCCACTTCTTATACAATAGGACATTGCTACATTCATTAGGTCAATTAAAGCATCCAGTTCCATAAACAACGAAAAAACGATTACTCAAAACCAGTAAGCTTCAAGGGAGGGGAAGAAGAAAAATGTGTAACTAAGAAATACATACAAGAGCAGTTTCCAATCTCTGCAGGAATTCACAAATTACATTGCCATCTAATCACATTTTCATAGAAAATAAAATGAGGCATTAGTTGATTACCACTGCTGTACTATTGCCACTGCTGTAACAGTGAAGCTATCATTGCAATAATACTGAAGCTATCAATTTCTAGGTGCACTACTTGATCATTGTTGTGCAGCATGCTGATACATAGCCAAACATTATCATTTTATTGAGGATGAGCTATTTCATTGCTTCCATTGGCAAATTCCATTAAAGCCACTTGAGCTAGTGTTGCAATCTGATCGGATGCTTCTTCATTGGTTGACATATTAGATATATTTTTGTTGACATCAGCTGCATCACTTTCATCTTCCTCATATGCTACTAGTATATTATGCAATATGCAAAATACAAGAATAGTTTTTGGCAGCATTTGTAAATTAGGCCGAGAAATTTTGGAGTAAAAATTTGTCCATATGTTCTTTAGCCTTCCGAATGCACATTCAACAACAATTCTTGTTGATGATAACCCCAAATTAAATTCCCTTTGATTATTTGTTAAAACTCCAGAAAATGGAGGGATTAAACATGGTAGCATTGTTAACCGCCGTCGCCAATAACATGCTCTCTCATGGTTTTTGAACCAATGGAAATTGCGTGGCCATTCAGCCTCTCCCCACCTTCACACAATCTGTAAAAAGAAGAATTCTAAAAGTGTCCAGCATCAGTAACAGTACTAGGCCACGTAATGAAAATATCGATGAAATGCATATTACTATCAATAGTGGCTTGCAATGACATATTATAGTTGTAATCTTAGTCATACCAATCAGATGAGAACTCATTATATGGAAACCGGATTTGAATATGAGCTACATCTATAGCACTGCAAGTGGTTGGAAAATCTTGTTTTTGCCAAAAACTTTCATTTACATGCTCAATCATTAAATGATTACTTGGCCATTGTATATGACTTTTTAAATGCATGCACACAAAATAAATAACTTATGTATAATTCTTACCACTGTTGACTTTCCTCAACCAAAAAGCTCTCTAGTGGTAATCACTCCAGATAATAATCATAGAACTACAATGGCCACCTTTTTCTCATCTGAAAACACTGTACCCTTTACAGGTGTTGCCTATGATAACGATATATCACCTTGACTAAGATCTTCATTAATTCACAAAGAGATGAAAATGATGCATATGACAACCTAAAAATGCTGTGAAACAGTTGATCATCACATCCGACTTTAAATGTATAGTGGTTCCACCAATGCAATGAATGGGGCTTGATATACCACTCATTGTGTACCCTCCCTTCATATTCATAATTAAACTTGCTTAGAAACAATTGCTTTGATCTCCACATCCATTTCATCATTTGAAGACTTTAGACTTCAAAATAAACATACCTTATGCTTCTTTGATACAAGTTGCATATTGTTTGAATGTTGAATATCATACCAAATCTGCAATTCCAATTGGATAATAATAAATGCGTTTTCCAAGAAGACTTTTACTATTTCTGCTGAATTATAATTCATTGTATGAAAATGGATGTTGCTGAAGATCACAATGCAAAACCCTCCCTACAAAAATGATAAATCCACAATCAATATCCTTAAGAAGATTGAAGTTTGAACTTTGATTACAAATCATAACAAAATAAATTTAACCAAAAAAAATTACTCATCATCACTGCTTCTAGCATGTATTTGAAATCATTCATTCCAAAAATAAATTATTACTTCCTAAACTTCTGGTCCGTGCGGTCCCATACAAAATAAAATGTATAGCTGCTGCTTAAAATGAAATTAATCCCTAAAATTTAGTAGCAGTGGCTGCTTCGCTAATCAACTTCTAGCCCAGGCCAGCGGTGGGGGGCAGAATAGTTTTACGCTTGCTTAACTTGTTTTCTGCCACATGACATATCTCAATTCTTTCCCTCCAAAATAATTTCAGCAAAATTTTGGAGGGTGTTTTTGCACATATAATGCCCTTATATATTTCATTTATATGCAATCTCATCATGACGCTGACAAGTCTGAGCTGGATCGTGATTTTTCTCTGCACCACTGCTTGGAGAGAAGACCAACATCTTTTGAGGTACAAAAAAAGTTGTACAGTTTTTTGCTGCAAAGTTTTTAGTTGTAAATGTTTGCTGTATTTATTTTTAATTAAAAGTTTGTTAGGAATATTTGTTTTCTGTAAATGTTGGTTATATAATTATATAAATATTTGCACTCTGCAAACTTATTACAAATAAAAGTTATCTTCATTTTTGTTAAAACCTCTGTAAATTACCTGTAAACAACTCTATAAATGCTCTGTAAACAGCACTGTAATTGCTCTACAGACAACTCTAAACATTATGAAAAATAAATAAATGCTGTAAGGAAAAGAAATAAAAATGCAATGACATATGCATTTCTTGTCATTGTTTTGTGGTGTTCCATTGCTTGGAGTCTTCTAAACTGAATGTTATTGGAGCGGTTGCCCTCGTCTATCCTGAACTATTCATGCTTTGTTTTGTGTGTGTTGTCTTCGGGGTCATGTAAGGCAGTTTCAATTGTCCCTGCTTGCTTGGGTTGGCAACCAAGGTCCTCTTGAGTCCTCGTTGGGGTTTCGAGCCCGACAGGGTGGTGCGATTAGATTGATGCCACTTGTCTCTTATTAGTAGGAAATTGAAGGAAATGTACTAGAGTTGTTAATCAATGTTGTATGTGTCATTCTTGTTATGTGTGTCAAGATTGTTCTCTCGGTTTTTGAACAAATGTACTAAAGTTGTCTACTCTTTACTCCGATTCAAAGCATTTATATAAAAACAAATAAACATTTTTAAAATTATATATAGAAGAAATGGGTCGGTGGAGAGTTGTTTATGGAAGGGAGGGGGGAGAGGAGCTCTAACAATCAAGACAACCATTGATTGTTAAATGGGCTATGTGGAGAGAGGAAAAAAGGAGATAATATATGTATTAATAAATAAAAAACAAAAGATATAAAGCGATTAAAAATTTGAGAGTGCAAGTGGTGTAAAGGAATCAACAATGTGTTTTTTATGGGTAGTAGGTGGCACATTAAACGGGGAGGTATGTGCTGGATGTGGGGGTGGCACCTAGTGCCCACACCTTGCCCAAAAGCATCCATTTAATTTATTTTGCAGGGTTATTGGTGGAAGGAGGGGAACACCTCCCTCCCTAAAAAAAATAGTCTTTGGCATACAGTGGTAGTATATGAAGAGCACGTGGCACATTAAATGAAGAGGTATGTGCTTTGTGTGAGGGTGACATGTGGTGCCCATATCTTTCTCAAAAGCATACATTTAATTTATTTCACAAAGCTTTTGTTGTGAGGAGGGGGAAGCCTCCCTCCCCAAAAAAATAGCCTTTGGCATAGGCTATGAGTCTATGGGGAGCAGGGGGTGCATTAAATGAGGAAGTATGGGTTGGGTGTGGGGGTGGCACGTGGTGCCCATACCTTTACCAAAAGCATCCATCTAATTTGTTTTGAAAGGTTATTGGTGGAAGGAGGGGAACACCTTCCCTCCTCAAAAAAGCCTTTGGCATAGGTTGGGAGTACGAGGGGAAAGGGAATTGAGCAGGTTATACACGGGTTGCCTTTAGTTAAACAATGTCAATTCCTCATGGGGATATCTATGTTTTCTGTATGCTACAATGGGCTATGCCATAAGGAGATAATGTTCATCCATTTGGTCAAACACATTTCAAACATCCACTAAACTTCTACACTTGTTTAATAGTTTTGGAGAAAGGAGAAGGGCGACACTCAATAGGAGAAACGAAATGTTGTACTTGTGTAAATTTGTGTGTGGTTGGTTGGCGAAAGGGTTGAAGGCCAAAAAGGGAGGTATTTGGGTAATCTCATTCTTGCAACATCATGCAAAATATCATTATCTTAGGGGGGAGGGGGGAAGACATGGGAAGTGGCTTTTATAACCTTGTAGTTAAAAAAATGCGAGGAAGGCATTAAGAAGAAAGGACTACAAAAGTAAATATTGGGGGGCATGAAGAAGAGACATTGGGAAGGAATTTTGAAATGGATATCTTCACATCCTTGCACTTTGTAGGTATGTCAAATAAAAATAAAATATTTAAAGTACCATATTTTCTTTTTCGTTGGAAAGATAATCTTCATTCAATAGTAGTAAAGCCATTCATGAATATAATACGTATTAGAGTAGTGACCACAGTTGGATTTTTTTGAAGTATGCACTCTCCTCTCTAATTCACTTAGACATTGTAATACAAAATCAAGGTTTCATTCATAATTTAATATATTATGCAATAATGATAATTCATACCCAAAATGATAAATTTAAACAACCCTAAGTTATGTTACTCTTGAATGCGCCAACATATTTGTCAAAGCTAATCAATGAAAGTATATTTAGGGTTGATATGATGTGATAAAGTGCTTAGAATGTGCCCAAAATAAGATCAAGGTATCATCATGTTATTTGCAAAATACGAAGATAAAAAATTGTGCATAGGACAGGGTCATCGAAGGCTAGACATTTTTACAGACGAAATTTTCCCTAGGACTACGAATATATCTTCTAGTGTTGTGAGATTGATTTAGATTTCAAGATTTGGCTCAGATGTCTCTGGAGGTATGCATCTTGGACATGTTTCTATGCAATCATTGTCTTATATTGAGATATGATTTCTCTTTGTTTGTAACCCTAAAAAGGGGTTAATAATGACTTGGACTAACCTGGCCTCACCACACCCCCACTCATGGGATGAGCACTACACTATGTATCGATACTCCAAAGAGGATCAAACCACACGTAGTTCTTTGAACTCTATGATGATATTCATATGACAGAATAAAATAATAGAAGATGGAGCGCTTAATCCAAATCACACACTTGACAACATGTACTTGATACTTCAATTTTGGCTCATGGTTTATATAGGGCAATATTATAGATGTATTTAGAATTTTCAAGTACCCTGTTGTGAAAATGCTACGAAGAATAATTTTTTTAATGTTTTGGCTCCTGACCTTCTTAGAGGGGGTGAAATAGTGAATCATTATATTCCCCTAATAGCGTAGGGTGGATGTGTTATATATGCGACCATTCAAAAATTTACTTGCTCATCTAACTCGAAAGTACTACCTAGGCCGACCAAACTCACTTGTGCATTGGATAATATAGCCTTCACAATAACTTGTGTGCTAATTTAATAGCCATGTTGATAGTTTGACATGTCTTTCAACTTTGTGGGATGTTGAGGCCAATTGTAGTCAAGGGCTACTAAAGGAGCCATATATCAGTCTTGAGCTATTGAAGAAACCACATATCAATCTTGAGCTACTGAATGAGTCATATAGTGATTACATGTGCATGACAAGATCATTGAAATTTTGTGATAAGTAAATAATTGTGTTGAATTTGTGTGCCAAATAGATAACTTTGATACAAAGTGTGTGAAATGTGACCAATTTCTATCTGAACTATGAATAACCATGTATTGAATTGTGTGAAATGCTCCATCTATTTGAATTTGTATATTCTTTGTTGTGATATGTACAAATTTTTGAATAAGCCCATACTGTCCCCTTTTAAGATGAGGGATGCCACTTTTTGTCACTCATCTGAAAAGAGAAATATGGTTGATCGTATCATGTATACAAATATATACCATATAAAACATGTCTAATAAACATAGTAGCATAAATGAATGTGCATATGATATGAACATTTTAGAAAAAATATGATGTGTGATCTTGAGAGTAAGTATACAATAAACATCATTAGAAAATCGTACCATTCAATGGTTATAATGTAACAATATAAAGCAAAAAGTATGTTAACATACACATGACTCGACACCAAAGAATCCTTTGGGACTCACGACCTAAAATGACACAAAGAGCTTGGCACACGAATCTCGACAACTCGACTGACAATAATGTTAGTGACAATCACTTGATAAGTATACAATCATGAAGCATATAGCAAATAATCATTTTACACATAAATTCATGGAGCTTAAACATAGACATGTCATACAATATAGATAAAACATGTAACAATCAATATGCATATAGTATAACACTCACGTCAAACAATAAGTATGGAATCAATCATGTTATATATAAAATTAGTTACACTGAACATGGAGTGAGTCATGTCATATATAAAATTAGTCACACTAGGCATTGAATCAACGATGCTAGGCATAGAATTAGCTATGCCATAAAGCAAACGAGTCATAGACTAAACATCAAGTATATATATGAGCCTAGGGCCTATAATAACCAAAAAAGTGCTTGCAATAAAATAATATAAAACATAGTATAAACATTAACAAGTAAGCATAAAGCATGCAATGTCACCATAGAAACAAACAATGTAGCCATCTAGTGTAGTGCAATACAATATTTATAAGAAAGTACATATCATGAAGTATATGTCAACGCAAGATATCTAGTAAATTTTTTTGTATCACCAATGGAAAGGATGTGAAAGATATAACTTGTCAATTTTCTATCTAAGATGCCTTCAGTGTAGGCATGCACCCAAAGTGGAAAGCTTACTGCTAAATGTAAGACTCAGGGACTCATGAAGTGCGTGTGCGTGTGTGGTAAAGAATAAAAATAGGTAAGTAAAGTGCAAAAACATGATAACATCAGTGTCTGAATCTAGATAAGTACAAAGCAACTCACATACAAAACACACTCTTGTATTTTTGGAATATTTAAATGTTTTTGTATTTTCTCAAATATTTGAATGTTTTTTGTATTTACTTGAATGTTTTTGTATTTTCTTGAACATTTGAACATATGAATGAAGTTGAATATACTAAGGGCCATGTACTATGGATAATAGACGATACAAGAATTTGGATGGGGTCTTGGGTAAGTATCATTCCCTTAATAATCACATCAAACCCTTGGAATATGTTGTATCATCATGTTATGTCTAGGTATCAATTCAAGATTAGGTGTCAGAAGAAGTATTAGTGATGAGACAAGAAAAGATCCCAGTAAAAGAAATATTCATGTGGCAAAGGAGCTATGTACAATAATTTTTATCGTCAAGTGTGAGATTTAGTTCTTTTTAAATACCCACTTAATCTTATATTGAAATTTGTCTTTAGAGTGCTCACGGGTCTTGGATACAAGAGCATCCTAGGAGATTCAACCAACCCAAGATAGGCCAATGGTGAGTGAAAAAATAGTTTCACCCTTGCTTAACTTATTTTCTACCACATGACATATTTGCATTCTTTCCCTCCAAAATAATGTCAGCAAAAATTTGGAGGGAGTTTTTTGTTTACATATAATACCTTCTATATTTTACTTTTATGCAATCTAATTGTGAAGCTGACAAGTCTGAGATGGATCACGATTTTTCTTTGCACCATTTTTTGGAGAGAAGACCAAAATTATTTGAGATACAAAAAGAGTTTAGTATCTTGTTGCAAACTTTTTAGTTGTAAATGTTTGGTGCATTAATTTTTAGTTAAAAGTTTGTTAGGAAGTATTTGTTTTATGTAAATGTTGGTTATATATATGCACCCTACAAACTTATTGCAAATAAAAGTCATCTTTATTTTTGTTAAAATTTAATTTTCCCATGTCTATCCTAACGTATTTGTGCTTCGTTTTGTGTGCATTGTCTTTGGGGTCATCGTAAGTGTCAATTGTGACTTCTTGTTTGGGTTGGCAACCAAGGTCATGTTGTTTTGTATTGTCCCTCCGCAATACAAACATGTATATTCTTTCCATGTTTTGCATTTCTTGTTGCTCACGGTGGTGCAATTAGATTGATGCCACTTGTATCTTATTAGTACGAAATTGTAGGAAATGTACTGGAGTTGTTAATCAATGATGTATGCAACAAATTCTTGTTATGTGTATCAAGATTATTGTATGCAACAAATTCTTGTTATGTGTATCAAGATTATTCTCTCTCTCTCTCTCTCTCTCTCTCTCTCTCTCTCTCTCTCTCTCTTTCAAATAGATGTATTAAATTTGTCTATTTTGGGAATTACTTTGATTAAAAACATTTATATAAAAATAAAGAAATAAGTATATACATTATAAATAGAATAAATGGGTTCTTATCAATTAATAATAGTAATAAATATTAAAAGGGGGTTCGTGTAGAGAGGTAAAAAAGGAGATAACATACATATTAATAAGTAAAAATCAAAATATATTAAGCAATTAAAATTTTTGAGAGAGAGTGGTGTACATGAATCAACGATGTGTTTTTCTATAGGGAACAAGTGTCATATTGAAAGGAGAGGTATGGGATGGGTTGCACATGGTGTCCATACCTTGCCCAAAAGCATCCATTTAATTTATTTGTAGGGTTTTAGGTGGAAGGAGGGGGGGCACCTCTCTCCCCCCAAAAAATATCATGTCTTAGGTTGGGAGTCTATGGGGAGTAGGTGACCCATTAAACAAGGAGAGATGGGATGAGTGTGGGGGTGACATGTGGTGCCCATACCTTTTCCAAAATCATCCATTTAATTTATTTCATAGGGTTATTGGTGGAAGGAGGGGAACACCTTCCTCCCTCAAAAAAAGCCTTTGGCATAGGTTGGGTGTATGCAGGGAAAGGAACCTGAGCATGTTATACACGTGGGTTGCATTTAGTTAAACAACATGAATTCCTTGTGGGGATATCTATGCATTTTGTAAGCTAAAATGGGATATGCCATGACGAGATTATGTTCATCCATTTGGTCAAACACATTTCGAGTATCCACTAAACTTCTTCTCTTGTTTCACAATTTTATACAAAGGAGAAGGGTGACTCTCAATACGAAAAACAAAACCTTGAGGCGTACAATGTTGCAATTGTGTAAATCCGTGGGTGGTTGGTTGGAGAAAGGGGTGAAGGAAAAAGTGAGGTATATGTGTAATCTCAATCTCACAACAATATGCAAAATACTAGTTTTTGGAGGGACATGAGAAGTGGCTTTTATAATCCTAAGGTTTCAAAAATGTGAGGAAGGCATTAAGAAGAAGGGACTATGGAAAGAAATATTGAGGGGCATGAAGAAGAGACTCAGGGAAGGAATTTTGAAATGGATACCTTCACATCCTTGCACTTTGCAATAAAGTTAAAAAAATAAAAAATTATAAGTACCATATTTTCTATTTTCTTGGAAATAAAATCTTCATTCAAAAATAATAAAGCCATTCCTGAAAAAAATATGTATTAGAGAAACCACTACTTTTGTTGGATTTTTTTTAAGTGTGCACTCTCATCTCTAATTCACTTAATATGCCATGCGACATTGTAACACAAAATCAGGGTTTTATTTGTATTTTAAAATATTACACAATAATGATAATTCAAACCCAAAATGATTAATCTAAATACTCATAATTATGTTACTCTTGAAAATGCCAACATATTTGTCAAAGATAATTAATGGAAGTACAATTAGGGTTTAGTTTAGAAATATAATCATTGTACCATAAATGACGTGACAAAGTTGTTAGAATGCGCCCAAAAAAATATCAAGGTGTCATCAAGCTATTTGTAAAATCTCAAGATCAAAAGTTGTGTGCGGGATAGGGTTGTTGAAGGTTGGACATGTTCATAGATGATTTTTTTCCCTAGGATACAAATCTATAATTTAATGTTGTGAGCTGGATCTGGATTTCAAGATCTAGATCACCTATTTTTGGAGGTATGCTTTATGGACATTTTTTTGTGCGATCACTTCCTATGTTGAGATATGGATTCTCTTTGCTTGTAACCATAAAAGGGGGTAACTAATGACCTGGGTTGGAATGACCTCACCATACCCACATTCATGTTATGAACACTACATTATGTACCGATACTCCAAAGAGGGGTCAAACCACACGTAGTTCTCCCAACCCTATGATGAGATTCATGTGACACAGGATAAAATAATAGAAGATGGAGCCCTTGATCCTTTCCACACACTTGGCAACATGCAGTTGATATTTCAACTTTGGCTCATGGTTGATATAGGGTAGTAATAAAGATGTATTTAAAATTTCAGTAGCTTGTTGTTGTGAAAATGCTAGAAGGAATAGATGCTTTGATGCTTTGGCACTTATTTTTCTTAGAGGGGATGTAATAGAGAAGATTTAGATTCCCCTAATATCTTAGGGTATATGTGTTATATAGGTGAATATTCAAATTATTTCCTGTTCAACTGACCTAAAAGTACCACTTAAGGTGACTAAGTGAACTTGTGCATTTGAAAGTATAACCTTACCAATAATTTGTTTGCTAACTTAATAACCATTCTTGTAGCTTATGAGTTAACTTAATAGCCTTGTTAGTAGTTTGACATGTCTTTCAACTTTGTAGGATGTTGAGGCCAATTTCAGTCTTGGGCTACTATAAGAGTCATATATAAGTCACAAGTTATTAAAGGAGTCAAATATTAGTTTTGAGTTACCGAGGGAGCAATATATCAGTCTTGAGCTACTAAAAGAGCCACATATCAATCTCGAGCTACTGAATGAGACATATAATGATCATGTGTGTATGATAAGATCATCAAATTTTTGTGATAAGTAAATAACTCTGTGTTGAATTTGTGTGTTAAATAGATAGCTCTGATACTAAGTGTGTGAAATGTGTTGGCCATTGTGTGTTTGTGTTTTCATTGATGTCAAGTCCATTGATGGAAAAGGGTGTCATGGTGTTGTATGAGTCTCCATGAGGTGCCATTTTGTGTCAATCATGAAGGTTGATTGGTAGTGTCCAAGTTTGATGAGTTCTATGAGGTCTTGGAGCTTAGTTTGCTAGGAAAAGTCATAGTTTGTGGTCTTCCAAGCTGAGTGAAGGTTTTCATGAAGTCATTCATGGTTTTGGAGGTGCGTTAAAGGTGTTAATGAGTCTGCATGATGTCAACATGATCAATTCATGAGGTTTCATGGTTGAGTCAGGTCATTCCAGACATATTCCTAGTCCCGGTGCATGTAAAATGAGATGGAAATGTGAGTTTTGGTGCTAACCAATCTTGTCCAAGCATGGTAGTAGCATGGTGGCAGTGCATATGAGGTGTATGGTGAGTTTCATGTCAGTTTACAAAGATTTGATAGTGTTTTATGGTCCTTGGGAAACAAGCAAGTGAGAAACATGCAAGTAAGCATAGGTAAGTCTTAATGGATAGAGAGTTTCAAAGCTATTTTGGATAGATGGTGAGTATGGATAGTTATAGGATATTTTCATAATGCTTCATGACAAGTTTTAGGTTAAAGTGAAGAAGATTTTTGAAGATATGTCAATTTTGGTAAAACCAGGTGATTTAGAGTGTGTTTTTGAGACAAAAGTTGACCTTTTGATGCTCGATGTGAATTGTGTGCTATGCATAGGAGCCAGAGACTTTTAGGGATGTTTTTCCATGGAACTAAGAAGGTTTAGAAAAAACAATGAGGTGGTTTTATTGTCACGTTTTTATGAACAATTGTTAAGAAGATAGTTGCTTTGAAACTTTAGCTAAACCCTAACTCAAAATGACTTGGGAGAAAGTAAGTATACTGAGACTATTTTGATTTATTTTTCCAAAGTGATGATTGGATGTTGTAGATGACTCGTCCATCTTTCTTGAAGGGTAAGATAGTGCTTGTGATAATATGTAGACCACACTTGAAAATGTTTGTTATGAAGTTCATTTTGTGAAGAAGTTTATCAAAGAACGTGATAAATACATTGACACAGTTTTTAGCCATGGAGTTGTTCTACATGTTCATGATAGTTTCGTATCATGGTTGAAGTGAAAATGGGAAAAGTGTGCCATATTTTAAAGATTGGTTTTTAGGGTAGTTTGGAGCGGCTTGTGGTAAAAATGGAATTACAGGAGCTACAAGAAGACTTAGGAATCCATTCAAGTTGTGTTGTGATCTTGGTTCAAAGCGATTTCCAATGGTATATCAAACTTGTGTTTTTGATATGGTATGAAGAAGTTATGACCTATTCCTAGAGGGTCAAACTTGGTGGATGCATGATCTAGTAGGGTGTTAAGTGGCTTCATGAGGTAGAGTGTTATTTATGAGTTGTTCATGATGGTTGAAGGTTGTTGAGTGCTTAGAAATCATGTCTAAGGGTATTCCATGTTTTGGTTAAGCTTAGAAGTGAATTTTGTGGTGATGGAGTGAGTTGAGCTCAAGCTTGGTTCTTGAGTCCTAAAAGGTTAAATAAGTAGTTTGTAGAGATGGAATTGGTTAAAGGCCTTCCACTTGAAGTTGGAAGGAAATATAATATGTTATGAAAAGAGGATTCAAAGGGATTTCAAGTGATATATGGATTGTGTCTTGGTGATGAGATTTGATGGGTATTTCATGTCATTTTGTGAGGAAGAAAGTTGTTTGGTTTTCAGGATAGGTTTGCTCAGAATGAAAGATTGAGATGAATAATGCATGAGATGAATGAGTTAATGCTTTCTATTAGTTGGAGGGTGAAGAGGG